>CM055904.1:55068359-55358359 GCA_029582155.1 Panopea generosa | reverse complement strand
TATAGTTTCATTTCCTAACATTGATGGCAAAGTTATGTCGGGGTCTACTGATAATAAAGGCGGAGCAACAGCGACATCACTGTTATCTTTCGTTTCATCTCCCATCATGTATGGTTAAGTTATGTCTGGGTCCATTGATAATAAAGGCGGAGCAACAAAGACATCACTGTTATCTATCGTTTCATCTCCCATCATGTATGGCAAAGTTATGTCTGGGTCTACTGATAATAAAGGCGGAGCAACAAAGACATCACTGTTATCTATCGTTTCATCTCCCATCATGTATGGCAAAGTTATGTCTGGGTCTACTGATAATAAAGGCGGAGCAACAGAGACATTACTGTTATCTATCGTTTCATCTCCCATTATGTATGGCAAAGTTATGTCTGGGTCTACTGATAATAAAGGCGGAGCAACAAAGACATCACTGTTATCTATCGTTTCATCTCCCATCATGTATGGCAAAGCTTTGTCTGGGTCTACTGATAATAAAGGCGGAGCAACAAAGACATCACTGTTATCTATCGTTTCATCTCCCATCATGTATGGCAAAGTTATGTCTGGGTCTACTGATAATAAAGGCGGAGCAACAGAGACATTACTGTTATCTATCGTTTCATCTCCCATCATGTATGGCAAAGTTATGTCTGGGTCTACTGATAATAAAGGCGCAGCAACAGAGACATCACTGTTATCTATCGTTTCATCTCCCATCATGTATGGCAAATTTATGTCTGGGTCTACTAATAATAAAAGCGTAGCAACAGAGACATTACTGTTATCTATCGTTTCATCTCCCATCATGTATGGCAAACTTATGTCTGGGTCTACTGATAATAAAGGCGGAGCAACAGAGACATTACTGTTATCTATCGTTTCATCTCCCATCATGTATGGCAAAGTTATGTCTGGGTCTACTGATAATAAAGGCGGAGCAACAAAGACATCACTGTTATCTATAGTTTAATCTGCCATCATGTATGGCAAACTTATGTCTGGGTCTACTGATAATAAAGGCGGAGCAACAGAGACATTACTGTTATCTATCGTTTCATCTCCCATCATGTATGGCAAAGTTATGTCTGGGTCTACTGATAATAAAGGCGGAGCAACAAAGACATCACTGTTATCTATCGTTTCATCTCCCATCATGTATGGCAAAGTTATGTCTGGGTCTACTGATAATAAAGGCGGAGCAACAGAGACATTACTGTTATCTATCGTTTCATCTCCCATCATGTATGGCAAATTTATGTCTGGGTCTACTAATAATAAAAGCGTAGCAACAGAGACATCACTGTTATCTATAGTTTAATCTGCCATCATGTATGGCAAACTTATGTCTGGGTCTGCTGGTAATAAAGGCGGAGCAACAGAGACATCACTGTTATCTATCGTTTCATATCCCATCATGTATGGAAAAGTTATGTCTGGGTCTACTGATAATAAAGGCGCAGCAACAGAACCATCACTGTTATCTATCGTTTCATCTCCCATCATGTATGGCAAAGTTATGTCTGGGTCTACTGATAATAAAGGCGGAGCAACAGAGACATCACTGTTATCTATCGTTTCATATCCAATCATGTATGGCAAAGTTATGTCTGGGTCTACTGATAATAAAGGCGCAGCAACAGAGACATCACTGTTATCAATCGTTTCATCTCCCATCATGTATGGAAAAGTTATGTCTGGGTCTACTGATAACAAAGGCGGAGCAACAGAGACATCACTATTATCAATCGTTTCATCTCCTATCATGTATGGAAAAGTTATGTCTGGGTCTACTGATAATAAATGCGGAGCAACAGAGACATCACTGTTATCTATCGTTTCATCGCCCATCATGTATGGTTAAGGTATGTCTGGGTCTACTGATAATAAAGGCGGAGCAATAGAGACATCACTCTTATCTATCGTTTCATCTCCCATCATGTATGGCAAATTTATGCCTGGGTCTACTGATAATAAAGGCGGAGCAACAGAGACATCACTGTTATCTATTGTTTCATATCCCATCATGTATGGTTAAGTGATGTCTGTGTCTACTGATAATAAAGGTGGAGCAACATAGACATCACTGTTATCAATCGTTTCATCTCCCATCATGTATGGCAAACTTATGTCTGGGTCTACTGGTAATAAAGGCGGAGCAACAGAGACATCACTGTTATCTATCGTTTCATATCCCATCATGTATGGAAAAGTTATGTCTGGGTCTACTGATAATAAAGGCGGAGCAACATAGACATTACTGTTATCTATCGTTTCATCTCCCATCATGTATGGCAAAGTTTTGTCCGGGTCAACTAATAATAAAGGTGGAGCAATAGAGACATCACTGTTATCTATAATTTCATCTCCCATCATGTATGGCAAAGTTATGTCTGGGTCTACTGGTAATAAAGGCGGAGCAACAGAGACATCACTGTTATCAATCGTTTCATCTCCCATCATGTAATGCAAAGTTATATCTGGGTCTACTGGTAATAAAGGCGGAGCAACAGAGACATCACTGTTATCTATCGTTTCATCTCCTAACATTGATGGCAAAGTTATGTCTGGGTCTACTGATAATAAAGGCGGAGCAACAGAGACATCACTGTTATGTATTGTTTCATCTCCTAACATTGATGGCAAAGTTATGTCTGGGTCTACTGATAATAAAGGCGGAGCAACATAGACATTACTCTTATCTATCGTTTCATCTCCCATCATGTATGGCAAAGTTTTGTCTGGGTCAACTAATAATAAAGGTGGAGCAACATAGACATCACTGTTATCTATAATTTCATCTCCCATCATGTATGGCAAAGTTATGTCTGGGTCTACTGATAATAAAGGCGGAGCAACAGAGACATCACTGTTATGTATAGTTTCATCTCCTAACATTGATGGCAAAGTTATGTCTGGGTCTACTGATAATAAAGGCGGAGCAACAGAGACATCACTGCTATCTATCGTTTCATCTCCCATCATGTATGGCAAAGTTATGTCTGGATCTCCTGATAACAAAGGCGGAGCAACAGAACCATCACTGTTATCTATAGTTTCATCTCCCATCATGTATGGCAAAGTTATGTCTGGGTCTACTGATAATAAAGTGGAAGCAACAGACACATCACTGTTATCAATCGTTTCATCTCTCACCATGTATGGCAAAGTTATGTCTGGATCTACTGGTAATAAATGTGGAGCAACAGAGACATCACTGTTATCAATCGTTTCATCTCCCATCATGTATGGCAAAGTTATGTCTGGGTCTACTGGTAACAAAGGCGGAGCAACAGAGACATCACTGTTATCTATCGTTTCATCTCCCATCATGTATGGCAAATTTATGTCTGGGTCTACTGGTAACAAAAGCGGAGCAACAGAGACATCACTGTTATCTATCGTTTCATTTCCCCTCATGTATGGCAAAGTTATGTATGGGTCTACTGATAACAAAGGCGGAGCAACAGAGACATCACTGTTATCTTTCGTTTCATCTCCCATCATGTATGGCAAAGTTATGTCTGGATTTACAGGTAACAAAGGCGGAGCAACAGAGACATCACTGTTATCTATCGTTTCATCTCCCAACATGTATGGGAGAGTTATGTATTGGTCTACTGATAACAAATGCGGAGCAACAGAGACATCACTGTTATCAATCGTTTCATCTCCCATCATGTATGGCCAAGTTATGTCTGGGTCTACTGACAACAAAGGCGGAGCAACAGAGACATCACTGTTATCTATAGTTTCATCTCCCCTCATGTATGGCAAAGTTATGTCTGAGTCTACTGGTAACATAGGCGGAGCAACAGAGACATCACTGGCATCTATCATTTCATCTTCCATCACGTATGGCAAAGTTATGTCTGAGTCTACTGGTAACAAAGTTGGAGCAACAGACATCACAGTTTTCTATCGTTTCATCTCCCAACATGTATGGCAAAGTTATGTTTGGGTCAACTGATTATAAAGGGGGGGGGGGGGGGGGCAACAGAGACATCACTGTTATCTATCGTTTCATCTCCCAACAGTCTGGATCATCCTCTTGATAAGGTAAAGTTGCAACTAAATTAAGCTCCAACTCGTGTTCAACTGGTTGTTGCTCCTCTTCACTCCCACTATGTAATATGAGCAAAGTTTAAAAAAGGTTATGCATTTTCCTTAGCAACCATAATGGCAGATCAGTATCATTGCATGGTTTAAGCCTGTCATGATGAATAAACTTTGTTTGTTTAATACCGGCTCTGGAGTAACGAGAGGGACGAGCACTAAATACGGACCCTTCCATGATGGTCTCAACATTTTACTCACACCAATCTTGACAGAGGACTCTCGTACAAAAACTACGTCTCCTATAAACATTGCTCCCCCTTTGTTATCAGTAGATCCAGACTTAACTTTGCCATAAATGTTGGGAAACTATAGATAACAGTGATGTCTCTGTTGCTCCGCCTTTATTATCAGTAGATCCAGACATAACTTATGCACGTGATCCAAATTATTAACCAAATTTTGAACCAAACCACTTATGATTTTACCTAACATGAGATCAATGGGTTACATTGCCTCTCTCCCCAACATTAACATATTAGCTGAGAACCCAGTGGTTTTATTTTTCATGGAATGAAGGGCCATACCGATAAGTGATAAATGTTCATCCCAATCCTTCAATCCACGGCCAATATAACTTCAGATCACTTGTAATATGGTCCTATTGAAAACTTCACACTGACTGTTACCAGAAGGATGATAGGGTGTCATGCGTGTTTTTGAATTTCAAATAATTTGCAAATCATTTGAAATAAATTACTTTCAAAATTTCTTCCCGTGTCAGTATGTACTTCCAATAGACTTCCAAATGTAACGATAAAACCATCCAGAAATGTCTCGCTATAAGTTGAGCATTTTGTTGTGTTAATGCCAAAAGTTCAACCCATTTTGTAAATTGATCCACCATAACAAGTATATATCTATAACCAGACCTACTTTTATGAAATAGTCCAACTATATCTAAATGAACCCTTTCCATTGTATAGCCAGCATGGTATGAGCATAACTCCGCTCTAGATGTTCTGTGACCTTTTTTGTCCTTATTGCAAGTAGAACATTTTTACATATAACATAGAATCTCTGGACATTTCATACCAGAAGAATCTGCCTCGCAACCGATCTAGTGTTTTAACCTCTCCCAAATGACCACAATCCTTTGTATTGTGACAAAAGTATAATATTTGTTTCCGCATGTCTTTGGGTACTACTAGACAGGTTGCGGGTACTTAACCATTATTTTGTTCCCATAAGTTGACACATAGTTGACTTATAGTTAACCATATTGACCTAGTCTCAGGGCCACAGAGTTTGAGTTCCCTGACAGAAGGTTCATAGTTATGCTCTAAACAGTTCATAACCAATCTAATATCAGGGTCCATATGTTGTGCTTGACTACACTGCATATTAGATAAAAGGATCCATCCGGTTTAAACTGGGAGGAATATGATCAACGAGTTCATCCCGGGCGACGTCGGAGAGTGAATGATCTGGGGTTATATCAGTTGTAATTACATCGTCCACATCTTTGTCAAACCGAGCCCATTGCTTGTGCGCGCGGTGACAATATGCGCAGCCTTTACAGGGAAGACTGCTAACATATGCGCCGGCAGGGTAACAATCGCACGTTTGGGTGAGATCTTCTTTACAGCTCATAGCATCCGCATTTGTATGTCCTCAGCCTTTTCGATGTATAATTTTCATGTTATATTGTGATCAGAGTTGTCCTTCTATATGCTTAAAACGAGTTAATCATACAGACTATTATGATCAGTCCGGATATAAAAGAATCTGCCCAAAAGATAATGTCGAAACTGGCGACAAAACTTTACTACCGCAAGCAGTTCCTTCCGGGTAGTGCAATATTTCCTATGTTGTTTCGAAAGCACGTGACTCGCGTATCAAATGGGCTTTACAGTACCGTTTTGAGCTTGATATTGTTTTGCACCTATTTGATAGCCCGACGCGTCTGTCTCCGAAATAAACAATCCATCTGGTGAAGGATGTAATAAAGGTGGTGCAGAGACAGCAATATTCTTAAAAGTGGTGAAAGCAATTTCATGCTTATCTTCCCGCAAGAATTATTTAGCTGTGGTTAACTCGTAAAGGGCCGATGAAACCTGTGCAAAATTTGGCATATGATTGCGATGGTTATTCATAAAACCGAGGAACGATTGTAATTTTTTCACGTGAACTGGCCGGATCCAGTTTTTTACCAAGTGTACCTTATTCGGCGCGATTGTTATTCCGTTTTCGCTAACTAGTTTGCCTCAATTCGACCTCTTTTTTTGAAAAATTGACATTTACGCGGTTTCAATTTTAAATTCGCGTCGCGAAAACGTGTGAATGCCCGACGTAGTGTCCCTAGCGCCCTCTCAAAGTCCGTCCCAAGGACAATGACGTCATCAAAATACACCAATAACTCTTCCCGTAAGACCGCCCAAAACAAGTTGCATCGCCCTTTGGAACATGGCCGGCGAATTGCAGAGACCCATTGGAAGCCGTGTCCACTGAAAGGAACCAACACGCGTACCAAATGACGTATTCCTCCTTGACCCTACCTCAAGACAAATTTGATAAAACCCACTACAAAGATCGAGTAGACAGATGAGTGACTTTCCATGTAGGGAATCCGTACATTCTTCTACAAGTGGAATGGTGAAATTATCTTTGACTGTTTTATTTATGAGTGGTCTAAAATCAATACGATATCCCAGCTCTCCAGTCTTCTTACGCACCAGAACAGGAGCCGATGACCACTCGGAAGCTGATGGTTCTATTACACCTTGATCTAAAAGATTATCAAGGTATTCCTTTTCTTGTTTTTGAAACATCAAAGGAGTCCTCCTGAACTTTTCTTTAACTGGTATTTCATCAGTTGTCTCAATTTTGTGCCCACGCCATTGAGCAACCTAAATCCATATCAGTTTTAGAAAAAACAGTAGAGAAATGTAACAATAAATCTTTAAACCTTAACTTTTGGGTTTCAGATAAATTTGTACAAGCCTTTTTGTTCATTTCAACTAAATGGTCAGGTAATTCTGACCTCTGATTTTCAGTTGACACATTATTAATATTACATACCATCGGTTCCGGTTCTAGTGTTCCGACCTGTACAGCTGATTCTGCATTGTTTATAGACCCTGCTCGCAGCGCCAATTGTTGTACAGGCTAGTAGGACCTATACAAAAAAACAATACAACAACATAACTTTTAACTTACCTAATTATAAGTTGGGTTATTCACTGCTAACCAATAAGTCCGTTGAATAGTGAACGTCTGTATCGGTGGGGTTGTTGGTTACCAGACGTTACAAGCCTCCATACACAAAAATGTAGATATACGAGAGAATATAAGAACCCATCATGAGTATTTAAAATCTGGATCAAAATTACATGTAGGGAGCTCGATAGAGCCTCGTTCCTTACATGTAATTTTGAACCATCGGGTGAGATTATTCTATCCCACATGGATGAACCAGAGACATAATACATATCTATGTCTCTGGATGAACTGATGATGGATTCTTTTTTCCCATTCATCTCAGTCAAATTACAGACCCTTTATAATGGCCATCATCACAAAAACAATTTTCTTTTTAAATGCACGTTCTTGAGTTGTAGGTAAACAAGACATCAGTATAAACGCTGACGTCATTATTCTGACATAACGTTTTCAAATATCTTTTTTAATGGTTTCCTACAACAAAAGTAAGATTTAAAATATTTGCGTAGTCATGAAAAGGAAAATAGATCTACCGGAATACATGATTACGATGTGTGAATAAGGAAATATATTACTAAATTTGATTTAGACCCAGATTTTCGTCAGGTCAAGTGAGAAGGCTGTCATGTGACCTTTGAAGATTATTGGATTATTTACCGGGGGCGGGGGGTTCCGACGTTGTTGTGTACTGAATGGCCTGATGACGATTCTTCTAATTATAGGGTATTTTAGATTATCTTATTATTACACTTTACAATCATTCTTTCCAATTTACTTTTTCTTTCTTTCTAAATCCTTTATCTCTTTAATAGATCCAGTTATCAAATTGTTATATTTATAATATGTTGTTTATTTGCAATTGCCATTTTGAGTATTTGTAATTCATTTTGTGTAGGGAAGGGCCCTAACTAATGAAAACTTGTGGCCCAACCCTTTTGCTCTTATATATGTATATATATATATATATATATATATATGTGTGTGTGTGTGTGTGTGTGTGTGTTAAAAAGCAATAAAATATGTTTAAACTAAACTACTGAATGGGACTTGACGTCAAAAAATCAGTAGTGAGTGACGCAACATAGACCACCAGGCCACGATACGGAAGTCTTCCCACGGAGATATATGTGAATTATTCTTATCATCATAATAATTATATATATTTCTATAGTTCTTTAACATGCTCGGAGAGCTCTTTTGCTACACACAGATTAACATAATTGCAGGCTTATTGCAATACTGATAAACTTTCTACTAGTACATCACAGCCTACATTCATAAAAAATATACAAATAAAGTAAAACAAAAATGCGAAACTTTTCTTTCCTTCAATCCAGCTCATTGTATGATATGATTGTTGTGGTATGGTGTTAAGTGTCGCTCTCAACAATCTTTAGTTACATCATGATGGCGTCTACTTGATACAATATTCTGAGCACTGCCACACTGGAGTACCGTGCAACAGACACATGGTATGACACCCCACCAAGTCACATTATACTGACACCGTACCGACCAGACCTAGGACTATCCTCTAAATGCTCTGTGCCAAGTGAGAAAGCGTCTAGTACCATTTTCCAAGTCTTTGCTATGACCCGGACGGGGATCGAACCCATGACCTTCTGCATGCGAGGCAGGCACTCTTCCCCTAGACCACCACTGCAGTTGTATGATAGAAATGTATTACACAGGAATTGCACATTTTTGGATTACAACATTTGAATAAATTGCATAAATATTCAAGCAAAGAAACAAATGTCGACTTGCAGGAGTTGCGGGTAAAATTCCTGGTGCAACAACAACATGTATAACAGTGTAATAAACAAGTACTTACATCCAAATTTGCAAAATGGTTCAATAACAACATGTTGTTTTGATGTCTGAAGCCTACAAGGAAGGACAGCAGATCAGATATCCAAATAATAAAAATGCTGTCCATCCACGCTTTATCATATCAGGCTGAGGACAGCAGATCAGATATCCAAATAATAAAAAAAAAGTCCATCCACGCCTTATCATATCAGGCTACCTACAAGGCTGCTATGTACTAGACCGTGCACGAGATTGTGTCATAAGTCCGCAATTCCTTGGTTCATTTTTTTTTTAATTTTTAACTCCATTGTTCTATTTTTAGTGAGGCCCTCCCAGGGGTGGGGTGTCCCTGTTCCCTTGATCACATAAAGTTATGGCCATTGTTCCCAAAAGTATTTCCCACAGATCTGTAAACTTTAGGAATTTGATTTCTTGATCCCTGGTTAATGTTCCCCAGATCTCTAACAATAATTGACAATGTTCCCTAGATCTCCAAAGCCCCTGGGAGGGCCTCACTTACTAACATATTTGTTTGATTTGTTTCATGTATGGATACTCACTCACTAATCTACATTCTCGATTTGGAGTACCGGTATACAGAATACTGAGACTCATTTCAGCAACTTTTAATGTTGTTTTGGAGTACTGGTATATAGATACTAGTGCTTGTTTCTGCAACTTTTAATGTTGTTTTGGAGTACCAGTATGTACAATATTGGTACTTGTTTCAGCAAATTTTAATGTTGTTTTGGAGTACTGGTATGTAGAATACTAGTGCTTGTTTCAGCAACTTTTAATGTTGTTTTGGAGTACTGGTATGTAGAATACTGGTGCTTGTTTCAGCAACGTTTAATGTTGTTTTGGAGTACTGGTATGTAGATACTAGTGCTTGTTTCAGCAACTTTTAATGTTGTTTTGGAGTACTGGTATGTAGAATACTGGTGCTTGTTTCAGCAACGTTTAATATTGTTTTGGAGTACCGGTACGTAGAATATTGGTACTTGTTTCAGTCAACTTTTAATGTTGTTTTGGAGTACTGGTATGTAGAATACTAGTGCTTGTTTCAGCAACTTTTAATGTTGTTTTGTAGTACCGGTATGTAGAATATTAGTACTTGTTTCAGCAACTTTTAATGTTGTTTTGGAGTACTGGTATGTAGATACTAGTGCTTGTTTCTGCAACTTTTAATGTTGTTTTGGAGTACCAGTATGCACAATATTGGAACTTGTTTCAGCAACTTTTAATGTTGTTTTGGAGTACTGGTATGTAGAATACTAGTGCTGGTTTCAGCAACGTTTAATGTTGTTTTGTAGTACCGGTATGTACAATATTGGTACTTGTTTCAGCAACTTTTAATGTTGTTTTGGAGTACTGGTAAGGAGAATACTAATGCTTGTTTCAGCCACTTTTAATGTTGTTTTGTAGTACCGGTATGTAGAATATTGGTACTTGTTTCAGAAACTTTTAATGTTGTTTTGGAGTACTGGTATGTAGATTACTAGTGCTTGTTTCAGCAACTTTAAATGTTGTTTTAGAGTACTGGTATGTAGAATACTAGTGCTTGTTTCAGTAACTTTTAATGTTGTTTTGGAGTACTGGTATGTAGATACTAGTGCTTGTTTCTGCAACTTTTAATGTTGTTTTGTAATACCGGTATGTACAATATTGGTACTTGTTTCAGTCAACTTTTAATGTTGTTTTGGAGTACTGGTATGTAGAAAACTAGTGCTTGTTTCAGCAACTTTTAATGTTGTTTTGTAGTACCAGTATGTAGAATATTGGTACTTGTTTCAGCAACTTTTAATGTTTTGGAGTACTGGTATGTAGATTACTAGTGCTTGTTTCAGCAACTTTTAATGTTGTTTTTGAGTACTGGTATGTAGAATACTAGTGCTTGTTTCAGCAACTTTTAATGTTGTTTTGGAGTACTGGTATGTAGATACTAGTGCTTGTTTCTGCAACTTTCAATGTTGTTTTGGAGTACCAGTATGTACAATATTGGTACTTGTTTCAGCAACTCTAATGTTGTTTTGGAGGACTGGTATGTAGAATACTAGTGCTTGTTTCAGCAACTTTTAATGTTGTTTTGGAGTACCGGTATGTAGAATATTGGTACTTGTTTCAGCAACTTTTTATGTTTTGGAGTACTGGTATGTAGAATATTGGTACTTGTTTCAGCAACTTTTAATGTTGTTTTTGAGTACTGGTATGTAGATAACTAGTGCTTGTTTCAGCAACTTTTAATGTTGTTTTGGAGTACTGGTATGTAGAATACTACTGCTTGTTTCAGCAACGTTTAATGTTGTTTTGGAGTACTGGTATGTAGAATATTGGTACTTGTTTCAGTCAACTTTTAATGTTGTTTTGGAGTACTGGTATGTAGAATACTAGTGCTTGTTTCAGCAACTTTTAATGTTGTTTTTGAGTACCTGTATGTAGAATAATAGTGCTTGTTTCTGCAACTTTTAATGTTGTTTTGGAGTACCGGTATGTAGAATATTGGTACTTGTTACAGCAACTTTTAATGTTGTTTTGGAGTACTGGTATATAGATTACTAGTGCTTGTTTCAGCAACTTTTAATGTTGTTTTGGAGTACTGGTATGTAGAATACTGGTGCTTGTTTCAACAACTTTTAATGTTGTTTTGGAGTACTGGTATGTAGAATACTAGTGCTTGTTTCAGCAACGTTTAATGTTGTTTTGGAGTACCCGTATGTAGAATATTGGTACTTGTTTCACTCAACTTTTAATGTTGTTTTGGAGTACTGGTATGTAGATACTAGTGCTTGTTTCAGCAACTTTTAATGATGTTTTTGAGTACCCGTATGTAGAATATTGGTACTTGTTTCAGCAACTTTTAATGTTGTTTTGGAGTACTGGTATGTAGAATATTGGTACTTGTTTCAGCAACTTTTAATGTTGTTTTGGAGTACTGGTATGTAGAATACAAGTGCTTGTTTCAGCAACTTGTTTTGGAATACAGTATGTAGAATACTAGTGCTTGTTTCAGCAACTTTTAATGTTGTTTTGGAGTACTGGTATGTAGAATACTAGTGCTTGTTTCAGCAACTTTTAATGTTGTTTTGGAGTACTGGTATGTAGAATATTGGTACTTGTTTCAGCAACTTTTAATGTTGTTTTGGAGTACCGGTAGGTAGAATACTAGTACTTGTTTCAGCAACTTTTAATGTTGTTTTGGAGTACCGGTATGTAGAATACTGGTGCTTGTTTCAGCAATTTTTAATGTTGTTTTGAAGTACTGGTATGTAGAATACTGGTGCTTGTTTCAGCAACTTTTAATGTTGTTTTTTAAAATGTCTTAAACTAAATTTTATGCTGAAACAAATGAAATTAATGTCCAATAAAATTATTCCTTTCATATACAGAATCACATCTCTATATTATGATTGATATATATCTGTCCTTTATATAGCATGTGAGTTGTCATGAATCCTTAACTGTATCCTACTCATATAAAGCTATCAGTTCATGTATGCAAATTTGTCCACCCTGTCCAGATATGTTGCATGTAATTTCAAAGTATATAAGTCATGGTCGACACCAAATTTATTGGTTTGACAGAGGCCTTGATATTGTATCTCTGGTTTGCATTGTAGCTAGGCGCACTCCCCGTAGTCTGGTCTGTACATTTATGTCACGGTTATTCACAAATAATTATCTCCATATATATAAATATATTGTTGTTGTTGTTTTTTCAAAATTCATCAGCAGGGCCAGGTTAGCTCAGGTTCTCGCAGTCTTCGTGATGGTTGATATACAACATTGGGTCTAACTATCATTCTTCTCTCATCACTGTTTCAAGTGAGAAAGTTATCAGTTACTTATCAAAGAAGAGTGTAATCGAGTACAGGTTAACCATCCAGGTTCCCAGGAAAGGACAGTTTAACTGATCATCTGTAAGACCTCAATAGCGTAAAAAATGATGCTAAAAATTCAATCATTAAATGAAAATCATCTGTGTCTTTTTCAGATGACCAGGCCCGTCACTACCAAGTATCTGCTGATCTCATCTGAAGCCTGTGTTGCTGTATTCTACGGAATAATTTAAGAATAGCTCAGCAGACACCTAAAATGTCACATAAGAAGGCATTTATGAGGTGTGTTCAAATATGACATGGACTGTTGTAATATTTTCAACATTTAATAGAGCACAAGAATAAAAATTATATTGTCTTTAAAAGTAATATGTATTCGATTCAATTGCCAAATTTCATATTTATATTGAATACAGTTATGTAGCAACAGTGATAGAAAACATGCATTGTATGGTTACCTGGGGCAGTTCAATAACATCAGACGTCAAAAATTTGCATGACATTTAGCTGACCAAATCACGTCATGTTAAAGTACCCACTGGACTCCTGGGATGCAATTCATACATGTACTTTCACCCATTTATCATACACATCTCTATGTCACTCTTCCTTGAAATGAGCAATGATACCATGAGTTTGAAATTGAAGTTCATTTCGATTTGACTGGCTCAACATTGTGCAAATACTTGACGTCGCTGGCGTCATTTGACTGCTCCAGGTAGCCATTACATGCATATGTTTTAGCACTGTTGCTACATAATGGTTATCATTAGAGAAATTAACATGTGTGTAAATATGCTTTGCAGCTTCCCACGAGACTTGATTTTAGTGAGACGTATTTGGCATCCGTTGCTGGTGCAAATTAAAGTATGGATCGATACCATGTGTTGCGATATTGGATGTTTTCCGATTTAATGACGAGATGAAATCAACTGGTGACGTCTTATTGATCTTTTTATATCGTGACATCTTGAGATTTTTTTACTCCCACTTGCTCTGATACAACCTGTCACCAAACAATCGATTTGTTTACATTACTTTTTTTACATGCTTTTCTTAATGGAAAGAAGATAATTTCGCAAAAAACAAAACGTGGCAAGGTACAATTTATGGGCAGAACTTGCCTCTGATATAAACTTTACAGTTATACAGTTAATACAGTTATCTTGCCATTTAAAGGTTTCAAATACAACATTTCCCTTAGAAAATGACATATTTTGAACAAGAGTTGTCAGAAGACAACAAAGCTCGCTGATGGGATAAAACTCACCACCCATGCAAAGATTGAGATTGGAGGCAAACACCAAAACTTAAATGCAAAAAAACGCAAAAGTTTAACCTGGGTGTCTACAGATGACGCCGACAGCGCCGCCAAGGTCATGGCAACAGTTCTCCTGGACATTCGTCCCGGCGAGCTAAAAAGAAAGTTAATCTGAGTTAAAGAACGCAGTGGCTTCTGAGCTTCTACACGAATCTGTTCGGCTTCTTGAACGTCTCACACAACAATTAATTTTGCACAGTTCTACAAATAGAGAAATGCGATTCTGGAACACTGTACACAAGTTCTAAAAGTGCCTTGTTCCTATAAATAAGACTGTTGGTCCAAATTTGCAGAAAAAAACATGGGATTGACAAGTTAGCTTTTTAACAATTTCGATGGTTTGAGTCATCCCTTCATTGTTAACAACTCTGCCCATTTGTTGCAGATTATCACGTTGCATTTATAAACTGTTATAGCTGCATAAAACAGCACCCCATGTCATTTAAACTCGGCAGAACTCATGAATATGTCCCAACGTTCTCATGTATACAAAAAAAATACAACAATTTTATGCATATTCAACAAACATAAGGCCCAACCAATTCACACTGCCCTAATTTTTTCAGCACAAGAATCTTGCTATTGTTACTAAATGGAGGTAAATCTTAACTAAGTGACACCTGTGGCACAATTATACAGGAAAAATTGGATTTCATATTGGTTATTCAATAAAAATAATGACAAATCTCTCATATTTGGTTACTGAAACCAACATTATGTATTAAGATACTGTCATACAGTTATGGCATTAGCTAAAATATAATATGCAACATGTCAACAAGGACTTATATAGAAGGATAGAAAATTGTACCCCTCTACTAAATGTTGATAAAATAGCACATGTAGAATTAATATTTTGACAAATTAATCATTCAGATTTTACAGACAAATATTTTTTTCTACATAGAATGTAGGCTATATATAACCTTAGATATTTTATCAAGTTTCAAACATGCAAAATGCTCTTGAATTTAAGTCATTGTAGTTTGAAGTAAAATTTCAAGTACTTTTCTTGATTTTTCAGTTGCAGTATACAAATTTTATAGTCATAAATACTTCAACACTTTAAAAGACAATTCACTGTCAAGAGTCTTGTTTATAGAGAATTTCATTGTGCAAAGAAAGAATTTTGTTTGTATTTCTGAGATGAATGGAAGTTAGGATATTTGAAATCGTGATTTTGCGAGATTTAACCTGAATACGCATCTAAATTAGTTATTTTCCTTTTCTATACAAATCCTTGTTGAAATAAAGCAAAAAGTAATTGTATGCATGTTTTAAAATAGAGTTAAATTAACAAAATCTTTCATAGTAATTTAACTAAGGGCTATTCCAGGAAATAATCTCAGGGGGGTCGGAACTGGAATTATTTTTTAGGGTACCACCACCAGAATTTTAATTAGTTTTGAGGTATCACAACAAGAATTTTAGTTGACCTCTGTCATGTTTGTTTCACTTCAACACACAGTGAAAGAGTATGCTTAGAATATTCTGTGTGGAAAGTTAAGTTACAATAGAGTGAAAAGTATTTTCTAAAAATATTGTTAGTGAGATGCAATTCTTTTTGAAGGTCATAGAAGCAGTGACTTAATTCCATGTGTGACAAATTAAAATCATGTTGGGTTTTTCACGATAAATAATCTTTCTGCTGTTAAAATTTGGACAAAAACATCGAACACCAAGATAACTTTAATTAAAATACATGTATACTCAAATCCACCAGAATTAAAATGACTATTTTACCCATCACCACAAGTTAAAAAAAGGATTCAGTTCTGATCCCCACCCCCCCTGAGACTTTTTTCTTTGAATAGCCCTAAGAAAACAGAAACATAAAGCATTTAAATATAGCTATTAAGTTTTAAAATCAAAATTCTCATACAGATATTTGCAAAACGTTTATGTACAGTATCATATCATATTATAAGAATCTTACATGAGTCTGAGGTTCGGACAGAAAATTTTCTACCTGAACTGGAAAAGCCATGTAAAATTATTTTTCTTATATACCAAGCAAACTGATTCCCGGCCATTTCAAAAACATTAATTTTGATTTAATTTATCTTTAAATTTTACCATAATGGCTTTTATGACACATTAAAAATATTTTGTCATAGATTTTAATTGTTCCAACATAACAGCATGGTAGCATGAGCATGTGACCGAGTGTAGGATGAAAATTCTGTACCTGGTAAAAATATGCAGAAATCTGATATGCAAGAAAAATCTAGCATTGCTACCTCATTTGTTTAAACTTAATATAGAAGATCTGCACATTTTTACTGGTATATGTGTTTAAGGGATTATATCAGTAAAAAACGTTATAAAAGTCTTAGACAATAAAATAAATATTTAAAAGGACAAAAAGCATCTCTTCATCATTAATAAATAAAATCCGAATGGTTTTGTATGTCAAATCCACCAAAATATGACAAAAATCAATATTTAAACTTGAAACGAAATCTAAAAAATAGATGGCACTGAAATAATGCTCAATAACCTTTGCATTGTCATTTGGAATCTCTCTAAGATGAAACAATTTTTACTATGTGTAAACCTGTGTAATGGATCAAACTGAAATTAAAAATGAAACACGTTGCTCATTTAATACGTTACAATATATTCTGCAATTTTAAGCGGAAAATATATTATAGTCTAATCTAGGCGAGTAGCTCAAGTTAGGAAATCCCTTTTCTATATATTATTTTGACATGTTTAAGTGGATATCCTTTTGGTAGTATGGTGTTAGTATAGAATACCGGTAGGCATAATATATTGGAAAAAAATGTTTTTAACCAATTTTAAAAGTTTGAAAAATCCTGATAAATTCCCTTTAAAAAGCATGTTTAAACAAAAATTGAAATAGTTAAATATGTACGGGTTTTATATTCTGTTAACTTAGTATCCTTGGCAAGATTTAGTAAATTGTGTCAAATGGTTTTGGAAAAAAAAACGTAATTCTAACAGATATAAATATAATCCCACAGGAACATCAGTGGTCTGTGGTCCTGAGGTGCGTTTCACATAACAACTTGAGACAAAAATTGCTGTTAACGTAAACCAACAATTATTCCTATTATTTTTAATTTTCTTCCAAATGAACTCAAAATTGGCTCACATTGTGCAGAAACTGATATCTTTTCTGGAAATACAATTATTTTAAACGCTGACCAAAGTTTGAATATTACAATGTTATGTATATAGAAGAAGTTGTCAATCTGACTTCTGGCGAATTTTTTATTGTAAGTTATTTGGTTGCCCTGGTTGCCATCAGTTACTCAGTTGAAATAATAATTAATGGTTCCAATCTTGATCAAGTTCTTGGTTAACAGGTATGAATGACAAACACTTTCGTGAATTTTCATGGGCTTCAATGCATTTATAACAGCCGATACCACTCTTAAACGTGAATAAATCAATTTTTAAATCTATATTACTGAACAGTATTTCTCATATGCAAATTAACTCTTCTCTGAATGAAATGATCTTAAAATTACCGATTTAATGATATCTACTCAGCAAATTCCTGCAGTCGCTAAATATGTGCTAAGATAAAAACCATGTACCAGTACGGTAAAAAATATTTTTTCAATTTTGTTGGAACATATTTTTTTTAATATGAGTAGCTGCTTATGGGAGCACTGAAGGAAAAGAACAGTATTGCTAAGGAAATTAAAAAAATCAAAACAATCTTGTCACCAGGTTTACACGATCGCCCAAGTCATAATCCATAGATATAACCACTACGCAATGCAGATATATATTACAAGATCGGTTATATAAATCTTTTTTTAAACCACTTACTTTAGTTTAATCGATGATGCCTGGAAATTTGCGAATGGTTACAGATATAACTGAGATTATATACACTACCGGTAAATCATTTACGTTATTCCACGGGTCAGGTCTATATCAAATATCACCAATAATAGCAAATTTAATTAAAGTTTTTGACAATATTAAAACATCGGTATTTTGCGCCCTAATTTATGTTGAATATTACAATTTTCCATTTTTTTTTTTATTGAAATGGAAGTGTTGTGCCTGGGGGGGGGGTTAACAAATAGTTATGCAGATTTTTTTTTTAATGGGGTTTTAACGCCATTTTCAACACATTTCAGGTTATATTTGGCATATCCAGTTTTTCTGCTGGAGGAAGATCTCAGACTGAGTAGAACCACCGTCCTTCTGCAAGTACATGTAACTGGAAACTTTCTAACATAAACTTTTTGGAGCGAGCGGGACTGGAACCTACGACATTGGTAGTAAGAGGTAAGTGATCTTGAGATGGCACCTTAGACCTATGCAGATTAAAAAAAACAATACTGAAATATGGCCAACAAAAACATGTGCACATGTACATGTGCTAAAATATAATTATTTATTTAAAAAAAATTTTGAATTTTAAATACGCCAAAAAATAATCAAAAAAAAAAAGTGTTTTGTAATTTAGCAAAAAAAAACAACAACAGAAACATAATGTGTTAAAATTGAAAAATACTATGAACAAATTGATGAAAATTATCGAATTTAAATTTGGGAAATTAACATGTAAGCATGCATTGAAATACAGTTATAAAATTATCAAAAATACTTGATTGCAATTTTAAATGGACAAAAAATACAGAAACATAACATATTTTGTAATTTAGTAAAAAAAATAGAAACATAATGTTTTACAATTCAAATGACCAATTAAGGAAATTATCAAATTTAAAGCAACACATCCACGTTTGAACTTTTTAAAAAAAAAATTTAATTGAGTTATGAGCACATTTCCCATACAAACATATGATCAATTAGCTGTATATGAGCATATAAACACAATCCGGAACAAAATGATGCCCAAATTATAACGCGTGACTAACACTTTATAAAACAAGCGTGTAACTCACCAGAGTCAAAAAAAATTGTCAAAATGACTTTCAAGGCAGGTAAAGTACACGACGCACTAAAACGTGAAGTTTTTTAATACGACTCGCATAATTCAATTTGAAGCCAAGTTGGAATCCTCGGCAATTTAAAAATAATTTATAAAGCGTTTGTCACGCTTTATAATTTGGACATCTTTTTTTATACGTCTAAAGCATTCTTGATAGTGTTTGTTAGCACATATACAGCTCACTGACCATATATTTATGTATGGGGAAATGTGCTCACAACTCAATTGAAAAACTTTTTAAAAAAGTTTAAACGTGGATGTGTTGCTTTAAGTGTAGGAAAAAACATGTACACCTGCATTAAATTACTTTTTATAACCAAAAAAAAAAGAGTCTAATCTTGTGACCAGTGTGCACTTTTTATTTTTTGATTATTTTAATTCTACAAAGTATAAAGTTGTCAAATTTGAAACATAAGAATTATATTAGTCGTTAGGGTCTATAGCCACAACGAAAAACTAAGGCTAGTTATTACGTAATAGCCCGAATTGCAATATTGCAGGATTTCCATGTGGAACATGTATATGAGGGGGGATCAGAAAATTTGTAGACTTTTGCCATAATTTATTTATATCAATTATACAATGCACAATAGTGTTATTGTATTTGAAATTAATATATATAGGATATATTTTGAAAATTTTAGCTTGATACGTCAACTATTAAGAAAATAAGGTACTATTCAAAGCATAGCAGTTGGATATGTCGGGGCAAAATGATGACGTTGTATTCAACAATAAACAACGTCAATATATTAAACAGGTGCTTTTGTATCGAATTTACTGAGTCACTTCTTCCTCAAAATACTCTCCTCCATGGTCTATACATTTTTTGCCATCATTTACACCATTCAGTGAACATGTTAACAAAATCAGAAGATGGTATACTGGACACAAAATTCTGTAAAACATGCTGTGATTCCAGTTTGTCTTCAAATCGACTTCCCATTTACTCTTTTTTGATGACTGATTCCCGGCCATTTCAAAAACATTAATTTTGTGACATTTAAACACTAGAGAACTTAAAACATTAGATTGACCGTACATATACTTTTGTTTCTCTTTTTGAGAAGGTGTATTACCTATTATTAAGCAGAAATTTACAAAACTGCGGTATTTCACGTGCTATTCCATTTTTTAATGCCCCGACGTCATTTTGTTTAAAACAAAATGGCATACCGTAACATCATAATATTGACATCATTTTGAAATGCGCATAATTGGTGCCATTTATTTAAAGGATGTAAACAAGCATAAAATAAAAAGCGTTTTGGCAACGCTACGCTTGTTTGAATAGTAGCGGTAGGAAAAAAGCAAAAACTGCCCCGACTACGTAAATCGACATTTCCATAGTTACTATAGAATATAAATTAATGATGAAAAATTATCAATTTTTTACAAAATTGCTGCAAATATATAGCGTCACATGCTCCCTGAGAATTATTAAAATACAATGATAAATAAAAAAGTTCCGGCAAAAGTCTACAAACTTTCTGTTCCCCCTGCGTACATAAGTACAAGTGGCCAAACTTTGTTTTCTCTACATTCTTTCACACATGTATAGTGAGAATATCACTGTAGATTTCGCACATTTATAACAGCGAATATGCCTTGACTATCAGAACGTCAGCGTATTGATGCCTTAACGATGCCAGGCAGAGGTGACTCTACGCAAGAAAACATGCCTTTGGCTATTTGTGTATATTTACGCGTTATACATTTTTTCCCAATTCAAAACAATAAAATTAACATATTGGTTAGAAAAGTAACTGAATAGGCTAAAATTTGATACCGCATATGATAGTATTCCATTATTGGATTTTCAGAAAATCAAAAATATAAATGTGCACACTTTTTTTTACCTTTGAGTATATATGATTAGCATACACAATATATAGTGTCATATGTGTTTATGTGGCAATAAAACATTTTTAAACTAAACTAACCAAATTATTGGATTGCAATTTAGCAAATAAAACAATAACATTAAAGTACAGCACTGTAAAATAAACAAGTTCTCTTAGATTCAAATTTGCAAAATTTTATTCAATTTCTTTGCATTTATAACACGCTGGATTTGTTTCAAGTTTTAATGTCAGAAGCCAGAATGCACTTGATATAAGATTTATAGAAAAAATACATATCAGCTCACTTCAGAAGTTTTTTTTTTGACTGTCTGCAACTGAATTTTGGGCAAATTTAGGTGTAAACGTATTTGCATATATGAACAGGAAATAAATGTTATTAATTGCACGATAATTGCACAATAAACAACTTTCTTAACCCATTTTCAGTTTTTTTGTATTTTGTATATCAAACTTGTGAAATTGGAACTCGTACAAAATCTCTTAATAACCAGACTGTTTCAAAGATAAATTTAAATTGTATTAAATTCAGTATTTTTAAGCAAGTCATTTAACAAGATCATGTTGGATTACATATCAGTAATTGTTTGGGAAATTATTTGTTTTTATAGCTTATTGTTTTTTTATCGAAATCAGCCTGCATGTTATACACTGGGGCATGCTGATGGAATATGGTATATATGTATGTATTGTAACAATGTACAGTTACACCTGTATATGTGGTCACCTCTATTAAGCAGCCACTTGTTTTAAGCAGCCACAATAGCTACATATAATTCTCACTTATATGCCCTCATTGCAAATTAACCTGCATTAGGCAGCAATCTGTCTTAAAAGGCCACATTTGCTTCTTCCCTTGAGTGGCTGCTTAAGACAGGTTTGACTATATGTAGCGTAACACATCATGTGACAAAATTTAACAATTCATGATCATAGTTACTGACAGCAAACTTGACAGTGAGCTTGACTAGTTGAATATTTGTCACAAAAGTACAAATTTGACTGAGACTGATGACAAATCCAAGCAAATAAGAGTTATCTAACTTACAAAATTGACAAAATTGAGTTACCTTGTATGAAGTTTCAATCCAATACAATGTCATGCAGTGATTTAGTTGGTTTAATGTCCACAAAGCCATATGTAAAGTTTCAATCAAATACATTGAGTGGTTGGTGTGATATGGTCTTGACAGTACTTTGATGCAAAACTTTAACCAAAAAGTCTAGGTCAAAAGAGGGCAAAAATTTGTAGTATATTCATGCAAAAGTTATCTAACTTAGTTACTGTAGTAGGGTTGATGACTGGGAAGGCTTGTGTAAAATGTAATCAAATACATTGAGTGGTTTGTGTGATATAAACTTGATGGTTCTTGATCGCAAAACTTTAACCAGATTTTCTAAGTCAAACAAGGGCAATAATTTCTATTATATTCATGCAAGGGTTATCTTATTGTAATAGAGTTGATGACTGGGAAGGCTTGTGTAAATTTTCAATCCAATACATGCAATGGCTAACTTTAACCAAGATGTGACGTCGACGCCGGGGTGAGAAGAAAGCTCTCTCTTATTCTTCATATAGTCGAGCTAAAAATTATGTTGATAAATTAAAAAACCCAAAAACCGAAAAATTTGTACATATTAATGTACTATAATATAGGTGTACTAGTGCAGTCCTTTTTTGTTTATTTGATAACTATGAGGGGGGATCAGAAAGTTCGTAGACTTTTACCATAACTTATTTATATCAACTATACAATGCATAATAGTGTTATTATATTTGAAATATATGTATATGGGACATCTTTTGAACATTTTAGCATGATACGTCAACTATTGAATAAATAATTGACGTATCATGCTAAAATGTTCAAAATTTTCAAAGAAAAGCAGTTAGTTATATCGGGGCAAAATGATGACGTTGTATTCAACAAAAACTGACGTCAATATTTTAGACAAATGCTTTTGTATCCGATTTACTGAGTCGCTTCTTCTCAAAATACTCTCCTCCATGGTTTATACAGTTTTGCCACCATTAACACTGCTTTGTGAACTTGTTAACGAAAACTGAAGATGGCAAACTGGATACAAAATTCTGTAAAACATGCTTTAATTCCAATATGTCTTCAAAACGACTTCCTGATTCTCGTCCATCTCAAAAACATTAATTTTTGTGACATTTAAACACTATACTCGTTTGAATAGTAGAAGAAAAAAAGAAAAAACTGCACTGACTACGTATATCGACGTTTCCATAGTTACTATAGAATATAAACTAATGATGAAATTTTTTCAAATTTTTGTAAAATTACTGTTTATATATAACGGGACAGACTCCCTGAGATTTGTTAGAATACAATGATAAATAAAAAAATTATGGCAAAAGTCTATGAACTTTCTGATTCCCCCCTCGTATTGTAAGCATATCACTGACCAATACAGGTATGACAGCTATATGTACTCAATAATGAATTGTTGCATTTGAAAGAGCAATTACTCACTTTACCTATACCATGCAATGATGAAATTGCCCAATTAGCAACAAAAAAACAACAACAATATTATTAATATATTAAAATATAGCTTTGTAAATGACACAATTCCAAGATTCTAGAATGAAATTGACAAGATGAAATATATAATACAAGAAAATATGAATATAATACAGAATAGATAAAGAAACGCCTGGTACATTTCAAAGCCATTATCAAACTATTGAAAGTGATATTCACAGATTTACAATATACACAGTGGTCCTGTTATAATGCGGTCCAATATAACGCAAATTCTGTTATAACATGCTTTTTGCTTGGCTCCCATTTTTTTGGGGGGGGGGGGGGCAATGTCACGCTATAAGACTTGAAAATCTGCATGAATGATCAAATGACAATCAAACAATATATCGTCGCCATGTTTTGATTAGATCATCGCTCATCTTCTACTTGCCAATTACATGTAGCCTTGATTAGACGAAACTGTTACAACCTTTACCTCATGGTGGTTTAAAGGAAAGTTTAAGTGATTGATTCATGCCAGCATTGAGTATTAACAGTTTGTAATAATCAGAGTGCTTCAATAAATGCCGACACACGCCAAACACGAAAGCCATAATACAAACTTTGTTATTACCAAGTGATTACATGATCAAGCAACCACACAGTTGACATGTATAAAAATACCATGGGTATTTTATTACATCATAAACACAAACTTATTTCTATTATTTTATTGTTGTAAATACTCTTTTTTAATATTTTAACACTAATAGCGCTGAGTTAAAATTGAAGCGTGATTTTTTATATAGACACCAATTTTTGGAAATGGCTGCCAATGTTAGTTTTATCAAAACACTAAAATGTTTTGTTTTTCTTTTCTTTTTTTTTATTAATTATATACATATCTTTGTGTATCTGTTGTAACCAAATACACATTGTATCACATTATAATGCAAACAATACCATTCACTTAAGAGTCAGACTACACGATAGGTGTTAATAACGGACATCGATTTTTTCAAGGTAATTATATCCATAACGCGGGACCTGAGTGTATATAAGGTTTTTCATAAATGATTTTGACAACATGATGGTAATTAAACAATATTAATAGTTTGATAATGTGGCTCTGAAATTCAAGCAGTGCTTTTTTATCCTTTCAATATGGCGATGCAACAAACAAAACACTGGCTGACCACTAACCACTGAACACTGGTTGACACAAACAGGAGAGCACCTGAGGTTCACAAAGCCTTGTTACACAACAGCATTTTTCAGTCAATATCTGAATAAACTTTCTTGGACCCCGTTAAAAATTGTGAACACCACAGGGCAAAAATGCTGAATCTGCCAAAGATGCATTTTGCAAAATACAATGTCTAACAAGAGGCCGAAGAGGGCCTGAGGACGCTCTACTGACACGCAGTGGCCATAGCACTTTTTGAAATTTCACAATATTTACCCTCTTAACAACTTATAGATAAATACCCCCATCACACCTATGCTGTACATGAAGTTATTTGTTATGAAAACACTTATTATTCACATACAATTCATCTGTAAAATAAAAAAATATAGTGCCCGTACAGAACCCTTATACAAACCAGCCCCTTGATCTGTCAAAACTCCAATCATCCTTTCTTAGTGATATGTTATGAGCAGAAATCAGTCAAATTTTAAAAAGAAGTTTTTTTTGTACACATGGATGCAAAATGAAAAAATTCAGTTTTCCCTATAATATTTCTATGTAAAAGTAAAAGTCATCTTGCAGGGCCCAAATATATCTCAGCCCTGTGATATGCAGAATCTTCAATCCTTGCTGATGTAAGGATAATTTGTATCAAATATGGACTGGTTTGACTGCAAGGTTCTGGAAAGGAATATTTATGAAAATTCCGAATTTTATTCATGATGCCCCTACCCCCTGGCCCCTTATGACAATTTAATCTTCTTTATTGAACAAAATCAAATTGACTGTTACTAGACAATGCTTTTGATCTTAAATTGAACAACATCTTTACACAAATGGACGAAAAAATAAGAATTTTTCATTTCCCATAGTACTCCTATATAAAACTCGAAATTCCCTTACAGGCCCCTTTAAATACAAGCCCTTTGATTTGTACAAACTTTAAACCCATACTCATTGGGATAATCTAAATCAATTATTAACAAACTTGACTGACCGGTTGTTGAGAAGAAGATTTTTGAAATTTTTCTATTTTAACCCTTCTTTGACCCACCCTGTCCCCTTACTGCAAGTCAGTTCTCCTTATTGAACCAAATCTTATTTCCTATGACTAGATGATACTTCAGAACTCGAATAATAATTTGCATAAATGGATGAAAAAATGAGAATTTTCTGTTTTCCAATAGTATCGCTATGTAACTTCTAAGTCCTCTTACAGGGCCCCTATAAATATTAGCCTCTTAATTCTTATCTTCATTCAAACCTCTACACATAAGGATAATTTATGCCAAATATGAACAAATCTGACTAACCAGTTCTAAAGAAAATGATTTTTGTAATTCCCAATTTTTACCCTTTTGTGGACCCTCCTGACCCCTTAAGACAGTGGAACCCAGTCATTTTTATAAATCTGAACCTCCTTGACTAAATAATGCTTCTGTGAAAAAATAGGTAAAATCAGATGTTTTTTTTATAAAAAAAAATTAATGTTTATTATAATGACATGTGTCCCCTAAATGAACCCTCGGGGCAGGGTCATTTTTATCCAAGGGACAGCATTTGAACAAATCTAACAGAACTATAGTTGGTTATCATTACTACATAAATATTTTCAAAATCTGTTGGGCGGTTCATGAGAAGAAGAATTTTTCAAATTTGGACTATTTTTAGTGATGGTGGCCATCTTGAATTTCAGATCGAAAAAAAAATCTTCTGTATAGTCTCCTATGAAATAGAAACATCCATGTGAAGTTTGAGTTTAATTGGCCTAGTGGTTTCAGAGAAAGTACTGCTAACGGACGACAGACAACGGATGACAGACGACAGAATGATGATGCATGACAGACAACACACCATCGCATAAGCTCTTCTGACCTTTGGCCAGTAGAGCTAAAAATTAGAGTACAATGATTCAGATTGAAACTTAAATGTTTTCATTGGAAAATAAACAATATAAACACTGTGTCCAAAAATGGGTTTATAACCATCCTGGGTTCTTTTAGTTCCAATGACCTTGACCCCTGTCTAATGGTGCACCTGGTGCTCCTTGAGAAGATATATTCAGATTACTTCTGGGAACCACCTGTGGCTGGTTCCTAAAATTTGCATTTTGCACACTCAGTTGGGCAGAGGTGAGCACTTGTCCAGATTGAATACTAATAGACTGGTTCCCTGGGTGTGTTGAATAAAGCACAGGAGCAGCTCTTACTACAGTACCGTCTGATAAAACAACCTGGTTCTCGATCTGATTTTGGGGATTGTTCTGGAGCAGGGAAACATAACCTATTGAATGGAAATCTGAAGAAACAACACTAGAATGTTCCTGAAATGAATCTGGCCTAGAATTGTCTGGTCTATGAGAAATTGAGAATGAAGAGGTATTTCCGGTTTGTCTTTGAGAGGCAGATGGTAGCTGAGAATTTAGGTCTTTATTCCTATTGTAACTATCTGCACTGACAGATGACAAATTTCTGTTTTGAATGGCTGATTTCATCTTTTTAACAGTGTCTGATCTCAAGCGTTTTCCACCTTTTGAGTTATTTTCATTTTGTAAGTTCACATTGCCACCACCCCCAGGACCTGCCTCGGGATCCATGCTGGGATCTGCCCTCGTACTTATTCTCTTCTCTCTTTGTCTCTCATTCTTCCACCACATTTTGAGTTTTGCTACCGTGACCTTTGGCCTCTCCTGTCTGACATGACCTTTGTTAAGGTCATTTGCATAAAAGTGTAATTTAGTTTCATTCGGGTTTTTATTTTGGCTATACCACTGGCGCATTTGAGGTATCTCATGTTCTGGGTGAAAGGTCAGTCTCGTCTCTTTGGACATACTTGACTCAACAGTGAAATCTGCGATGAGAAAATGAAATATAATACATGTACTGTTGTTATCATAAACTGGTATACAGTAAATAGAGGATCTTACATGAGTGCTCATTTATTATTGAATTTATAAAACAAGTTGGCAAAAATATATGCCGAGCGTAATATCATTTTTGAAATTGAGTTTGATAAATTCAAGAATAAATGAAAACTCATGTAAGATTCTTTTTATCACATAACTAAAAAAAAGTACTGTAAGAAACGATAAACATTTGGTATAATTATTTCCATCATTGAAATTGTTGTATGACAATCAAAATGTCTCGAAGTAACTTATTTTACCATGACAAATCAACATCATTTATATATTCTGGGAAGGTGAAACATTTTGCATATGAGAGCCCAGTTATAAGGAAAACACCAAACAATGAATCAAAAGAGATAATACATTAGGTTTATATAACAAGAGTTGTCAGAAGACCAACAAAGCTAGCCTCTGGGTGTTTAAGTCCAAAAATGGCCATTACTGTGCCAAAATGCAATCGAGAGTTATGGTTCTTATCTCTGTGTGTTCCTTTGATGATGGTTAACACACATGCAAAGTTTCATTCATACCCAATGAGTGGTTGCATAGATATCTGAAACTTGCACACAAAAGTTTTACCTGGGTGACTACAGACGACGCTGACACCGATGCCGCTGCCGCTGCCATGACAATAGCTCTCCTTGGACTTCGTCCCGGCGAGCTAAAAAGGTATGTCACGGGTTAATTACACTCCTGCACCATAAATTAAGTGATAAAATCTTTGAACCGACACCGGTAATGAGCAATTTCTTCCCCCAATACTTAGTATGCACATGAACTGGATTTTCTATTCAATTCCGATACATAATTAATGACAAAATACTTGGCCCTAAAGCTCTGAAGATGTCACAGCAGACATGGCTGCTTGTACATGTATGTGCAAAATATTTTAAATTCCTTCGTTGGTCAAAAAGTATCTGATGGAACATAAAAAAACAAGAGTACATTTTGACCTTTGGTCTGTAACTATGACCCTGGTGTAGATGAAGACAGGAAATCAATGTAACCACCCTTTCCTTGAACTGGGGGTGGGGGTTTTATATACATTTAATTATATAGGAAATACCGTCCCACCTGCCTTGAGCAGCCAGTCAAGGGGATGGAGCAAGAGTGGAAATGGGCATAGAAATGGGAAATGGCACCTTTATTAAGCAACCACTTGACTTAAGCAGCCACATTTGCTATTTCCCATTTCTGTGCTTTCAGAGCAAATTAACCTGCATTAAGCAATCACTTGACTTAAGCAGCCACATTTGCAATTTCCCATTTCTGTGTTTTCAGAGCAAATTAACCTACATTAAGCAATAACCTGTCTACAAGGCCACTTTTGCTTGTCACTTAAGACAAGCTTGACTATACCTGTAAAAATTATTATCCAAAAATTACTGTTCATATTAAAAATATCCAAAATGATCTAAATGTGTATATTTCAAAAGAAATAGTCTGTCCTTAAATTGAGTTAAATATTTGTTTAAAAAGTCAGTCTTCAAGCTCAATTATCTATTTCAATATCCATGTTGTACTCTGTATTTCGAAGAAAGTCCAATCTCCAAGTTGAATTCACTGTGCATAAAAATGTTCATTCTCTAAAATGACCTAAATGTATATATATCTAACAGGCATAGTACCACCATTGCAAAAAGGAAGTGCTTCCATGGGGTAGTCGCATAATGGCAGTTATAAATAATCCTCATTTCTTCTTCTTTAAAAATGTATTTTCCTTATTTTAATGCTCGTTTTTTTTATTTGAATGGCATTATTGATGTATTTTGAACATTTTGATAGCATTGTCATGTTTGAATTGTTAATTTAGAAAAAAAAAATTGATGCTTGGAAATTGGGGTAAGAATACATGATTTCGTAAGTCTACTTTCACTTTGTCACCAGCGTACACACTGAGCAGAAAAAAAATCTCTTATATGACACATGACCCCTACTTTTCTCATCATATTTTGATAGTGCAGAGGTTGACAAACAGTAAAATGTAGGTTTGACTTCTTTCATTTGGGGTTCTCTATGAATGAAAAGCCTTTGAAATTTTATTATTTACTAAAGAATAAAGAAAAAAAATCAATGGTGGGTTTACACCTAAAAAAAGTTAAATCGCTAAGTTTTTCTAAATCTCCTATCTCCAAGTTGAAAAATTTATTTCAAAGATAGTTTTGACACTTAACATACTGAGTCAATATACTAGATATGTATATATTATTGTACCTATTTTAATAGCATAGTCTATTATGGAATACTGTAAGAAAACAAGAGGGCCAGATTGGCCCTAAATCATTCACCTGTTGCAGGGGAGACAATGCGAAAGATGGCACTTTTTTATACCCCAAACGTTACAATTTGATCAGTTAAGACAGTATAGATATATCATTACTGTCAAAGTATTGTGACGAAACGAAAACTGCAGGCGCTAGAGTGTACATAAATTCTTATAATGCAATTTTTGTCAATTCAAGGGTCATAACACTATACATTAATGATCCAATTTAGCCATTTCGAGAACTTGCCCAAGATATTATGGTTATTTAACTACTGTGTAAGTTTGGTGAGAATCAAGAAAAAACTGTGAGTACTGGAGTGCACACAAGGTCAAATAATGCAATTTTTGATGATTCAAATGTCATAACTCAAATATTAATTGCCTGATTTGGCCAGTTCAAGAACTTGTCCAAGATACTATGGTTATGTATCTACTGTGTAAGTTTGGTGAGGATTAAGGAGGAATATACCTTTTAAATTATTTTCGAATTCAGTGGAATATTTGGTATGTAATGAAACTAGAAGTAATTTCCAATTTGAATATGCTTTTTTTTCTGCGGTAAATATAACACTTCTTTACCTATGACGTCATAAACATGGTCATGTTTTGTCTTTCTGACGTCCCGATTTATAGCAGCAAAATCGCGTATTTGTCGACCTCAGTCAAGTTATACCGAATGTACAGAATCGAAACACATATCACCACGTACACATTCAACGGGTATATGAATTTACATATGCAATAATTACGACGAACGCCAAATTCTGAAAATATAAGCGAAAAACGGAAATTATTATTTTCTCGATTTTTTCGAAAAAAATGCTTCAAATCAAATTTACCAAAAAACAAACCGAGCGATTTTGGAATAATTTTTATTTGATTTCTAACAATATGCTTCACAGTGATTGTGAGATTTTAAGAACAATTGACAAACTAGATTTTTTTTTACTTTTAATTATTTAACCCCACCCTACGTCAAAAAAGACGTCAACATATTGCATAATTCTACACGTTTTCCATAAGATTTTTGGCGGTTGATTAAGGTTAAAATATTTTCTAAATCAGAGGTTCAATTAGTATATTATGAAACTAGAAGTAATTTCCAATGTGAATATGTATTTTTTTGCAGCGGTCAATAGAACATATATTTATATGTGACGTCGTAAACATGGCCATGATCAGCCTTTTTGACGTCCCAATGTATAGCAGCAAAATTGCATATTTTTCGACCTCAGTTGAGCTATTCCTAATACACAGAATAGAAACATATATCCCCATGTACACATTTGACGGATGTATGGATTTACAAATGCAAAAATTACGACGAACCCAACATTTTGAAAATACTAGCGAAAAACGGAAACTATTTTTTGCTCGATTTTTTTCGAAAAACGACTTCAAATCAAAATTACCATAAAACAAATCAAACGAATTTTGCATAATTTTTATATGATTTTATACTATATATTGTACAATTATTGTGAGATTTTTAAAAAAATTTACAAACTAGATTTTTTATGATATTCAATTATTTAACCCTACCCTACGTCAAAAAAACGCTTTAAAGCAAACGTCAACGTCGGTATAGCACATGAGGTATACGTTTTGTGATAATTAAACAAGTTTGTTCTTACCATTACATTAGTATTTTGTACACACAATATATATATACTTCTGCTGTTTAGTGGCAACTAATTTGTATATAGCATCTATGATAGCGTGTCTGTTTGGTGTACGTACAAAACCGTCATTTTTTTTTCACTTACAGGGAACTGGATTCGAAAACAATATTCTCATTTCTGACTAGCTCCACGACTGCTAGTGAAATGTGGACATCACGGTTGTCAATTATTAGAACAACAGGTCTGGCATTTCTAAAGTCCGGAGCAAACTGTTCAGTACACATTCATAAAATGAGCTTGAAACAATACCCACTATAGCAGTGAAAAGCCACCCTTCCACCCAGCCCCATGCTCCTACGTACGTTCAATGACAATATACCTGGATCGTGGCTTTTTAATGCTCATCATAGACGGTATTGTTTCAAGTCCATTTTATGTATGTGTAACAGTTAGCTCCGAAATTTAGAAAGGCCAGACCTGTTGTTCTAATAATTGACAACCGTGATGTCCACATTTCACTAGCAGTCGTGGAGCTAGTCAGAAATGAGAATATTGTTTTCGAATCCAGTTCCCTGTAAGTGAAAAAAAAAATGACGGTTTTGTACGTACACCAAACAGACACGCTATCATAAATGCTATAGACAAATTAGTTGCCACTAAACAGCAGAAGTATATATAACAAGTGTGCACAAAATACTAATATAATGGTAAGAACAAACTTGTTTAATTATCACAAAACGTATACTTCATGCGCTATACCGACGTTGACGTTTGCAATAAAGCGTTTTCTGACGTAGGGTAGGGTTAAATAATTGAATATCATAAAAAATCTAGTTTGTCAATTTTTCTAAAAATCTCACAACTATTGTACAATATATAGTATGAAAACATATAAAAATTATGCAAAATTCGCTTGATTTGATTTTTGGCAATTTTGATTTGAAGCCGTTTTTACGAAAAAATCGAGAGAAAAAATAGTTTTCATTTTTCGCTAGTATTTTCAAAATGTGGCGTTCGTCGTAATTTTTGCATCTGTAAATGCATACATCCGTCAAATGTGTACATGGTGATATATGTTTCTATTCTGTGTATTAGGAATAACTCAACTGAGGTCGAAAAAATACGCGATTTTGCTGCTATACATTGGGACGTCAAAAAGGCTGAACATGGCCATGATTACGACGTCACATATAAATATATATTCTATTGACCACTGCAAAAAATACATATTCACATTGGAAATTTCTTCTAGTTTCATAATATACTAATTGGACCACTGATTTAGAAAATAATTAAACCTTAATCAACTGCTGAAAATCTTATGGAAAACTTGTAGAATTATGCAATATGTTGACGTCTTTTTTGACGTAGGGTGGGGTTAAATAATTAAAAATAAAAAAAATTCTAGTTTGTAAATTGTTATAAAAATCTCACAATCACTGTGAAGTATATTGTTAGAAATCAAATAAAAATTATTCCAAAATCGCTCGGTTTGTTTTTTGGTAAATTTGATTTGAAGCATTTTTTTCGAAAAAATCGAGAAAATAATAATTTCCGTTTTTCGCTTATATTTTCAAAATGTGGCATTCGTCGTAATTTTTGCATCTGTAAATTAATATATCAGTTGAATGTGTTCGTGGTGATATGTGTTTCGATTCTGTACATTCGGTATAACTTGACTGAGGTCGACAAATACGCAATTTTGCTGCTATAAATCGGGACGTCAAAAAGACCAAACATGGCCATGTTTACGACGTCATAGGTAAAGAAGTGTTATATTTACCGCAGAAAAAAAAGCATATTCAAATTGGAAACTACTTCTAGTTTCATTACATACCAAATATTCCCTTGATTTCGAAAATAATTTAAAAGGTATATTCCTCCTTAAATGAAAAATGCCTATGCTAGAGTGCACACAACATCAAAAAATGCAATTTTTGATGATTCAAGGGCCATAACTTCAACAATATTTATCCGATTTGGCCAGTTCATGAACTTGTCCATGATATTATTGTTATATAACTACCATGTCTGTTTGGTGGATATTAAGTGAAAGATGCGAGAACTAGGGTGCACACAACTTCAAAAAATGCAATTTTTGCTAATTCCAGGGCCAAAGCTCCGACAATATTTATCCTATCTGGCCAGTTCAGGAACTTGTCCACCAAGGTTTTATGGTTATATGTAAGTTTGGCAGGATCAAGTGAAAGCTGTAAGTACCAGAGTGCACACAATGACAAATAATGCATTTTCTAATGACTCATAACTCGGACACCAATTATCCAATTTAGTCAGTTCAAGAACTTATGGTTATTTAGTTACTGTGTAAGTTTTGAGAGGATCAAACAAAAAAATGCAGCTCCTAGAGTGCACACAAGGTCAAATAGTGTAATTTTTAATGTTTCAAGGGTCATAACTCTGACATTTACTATCGGATTAGGCCAGTTCAAGAACTTTATGGAGAAATTATGGTTATATATAACTATTATATAAGTTTGGTGAAGATCCAATGCCAAATGCGGGTGCTAAAGCTAAATGCTGTCTCAGCTTTGCTCAGGTGAAATGTACATAAAACAGTACCCAAGTGAAAATGTAAGTGGGATTCCCGGCGGGATTTTCCGAGATCCCGGTGGGATTGTAAATCCAGGCAGGGATTTTGTGGGAAAGAGCATCTAAACTGGGATCCCGGTAATGATAAACCAGGATCCTGGTTAGGATAAACTGGGAAATGAACATTGAACTGGGATTTTTTGCATAAATGGGATCCTGGAGCGATTTTCTGGGATCCTGGTATGATTGTAAATCCTGACTGGGATTTTGCTGGAAATGAATATTTTATAACAACTTTATTTTCATTTTGTAGGACAAATATCTTAAAATTACTCACAAAATGAATCAAATGAACAAAAATACTGTTTGCAGCCCATGGGATTCGAACCCTGGTCGCCTGAAAATTGAACTCGGGCTAGGCTTGTTTCATAAATAAATACGAAAAGATGAAAAGAAATTAATCAAATATACAATAACACAATTAGAAAGTGCTGAAAATAGTTTTAATTTATATATCTCAAAAAAAATATTTGAACAATCGGTGATTCTGAACTCAACTGCAAAATTATTTCAGGACGTACTTTGGTTTTTGGAAGTTGTTACTATTTATAAAATGTCTATCCAACAAAGCTTCAAAACCTAGCCAATTGTGCCCTGGTAAACATGACAGATGCTGGAACTATAGTTTGTGCCCTGGCAAACATGACAGACGCTGGAACTATAGTTTGTGCCCTGGCAAACATGACAGACGCTGGAACTATAGTTTGTGCCCTGGCAAACATGACAGACGCTGGAACTATAGTTTGTGCCCTGGCAAACATGACAGATGCTGGAACTATAGTTTGTGCCCTGGCAAACATGACTGACGCTGGAACTATAGTTTGTGCCCTGGCAAACATGATAGATGCTGTAACTATAGTTTGTGCCCTGGCAAACATGACAGACGCTGGAACTATAGTTTGTGCCCTGGCAAACATGACAGATGCTGGAACTATAGTTTGTGCCCTGGCAAACATGACAGACGCTGGAACTATAGTTTGTGCCCTGGCAAACATGACAGATGCTGGAATTATAGTTTGTGCCCTGGCAAACATGACAGACGCTGGAACTATAGTTTGTGCCCTGGCAAACATGACAGACGCTGGAACTATAGTTTGTGCCCTGGAAAACATGACAGACGCTGGAACTATAGTTTGTGCCCTGGCAAACATGACAGACGCTGGAACTATAGTTTTTGCCCTGGCAAACATGACAGACGCTGGAACTATAGTTTGTGCCCTGGCAAACATGACAGACGCTGGAACTATAGTTTGTGCCCTGGCAAACATGACAGACGCTGGAACTATAGTTTGTGCCCTGGCAAACATGACAGACGCTGGAACTATAGTTTGTGCCCTGGTAAACATGACAGATGCTGGCACGTTTGTGCTTAAGATTACTCTATGATGTAGTCATCCATTATTGTAATAGACCAAATAAATAAAACAATGATGTCCCTGCGGTAGGTCGAGGGTGTTTGATACCTAGACTGGACTCATCATACCAATGCATTTAATCTCTGAAAGTAAGCTAAACATCATATACAACAATACACAATCAGTGGCAGCGTGGTCCAGAGCATCAGATGTCAGATCGGAGGGTCTTGGGTTCAATCCTCTGACATATTCACAACTATGTGGCATTATCGAGCAGACACTAGATCTACATATGCTTTGTACTAGATCTGGGGTCACCTAATGACCAATTACCACTCACCACTGAGGTCATGGGTTCAAGCCCAACTTAGTCCAAAAATTTTGAGAAAGTTTGGTAGTTACTTGCAGAAGGACTGTGGTTCTACTCAAATTCATTCTGAGAATTCTTTCCACCAACAAAACTGGATATGCCATATGAAACCGGTCATCAGTTGAAAATGGCGTTAACCCTTTACTTTATATATACCCCTTTGGACACCTCTAATATAGACGCCTTTGGACACCTAATATAGACGCCTTTGGACACCAAATATAGACACCTTTGGACACCTAATATAGATGCCTTTGGACACCTAATAGACGCCATTGGACACCAAATATACGCCTTTGGAACCTAATATAGATGTCAATGGACACCTAATATACGCCTTTGGACACCTAATATAGACACCTTTGGACACCTAATAAAGAAGGCTTTGGACACGTAATATAGACGCCTTTGGACACCTAATATAGACGCCTTTGGAACCTAATATAGACCCCTTTGGACGCCTAATATAGACCCTTTGGACACCTAATATATGCCTTTGGACACCTAATATAGATGCCTTTCGACACTTCTAATATAGACGCCTTTAAACACCTAATATAGACGCCTTTGGACACCTAATATAGATGCCTTTGGACACTTAATATACGCCTTTGGACACCTTATATAGAAGGCTTTTGAATTATTGGGTGAATTATGTTTATATCAACTGACAGAGTGGAAAACACTATTTTCAAAGGCCTTCTGTGATTGGTGCAGGAAAACGCGTATCTATGGAGTAAACGGTTAAAGGAAGCAAGAACTTGTTTCCCAATCAATTCAAATAAAAGTTACAGTTCATTACTAACCCGTATTTTCAGGATTTTCTGATCTATATTTCTTGTACCATTTACCAAACTCCCGACATTTGTCCATACTCAGTGTGTTGGAGTACTTCCAGTTGGCTATGTTGGAGATAGCAGACTAAAATATGAAATTAAAACATTTATAAGTTTTATTAGTTATAAGTGGGTAACAAGTGGATATATCAATATTATTTTAAGAAATTTTTTAAGAAGACAATCTTACTATTGAGGGAGGGGAGATAAGCACATGCCTGTTAGAAGAAAGACAAACATCTATTATCTCCCAGAGTTCATTGCACTATACTCCACTGACGATTTACACCAATTAATTTTGTTCTGTTTTACATATAGATGCATGCATTTCTGGAACACTGGACACATTGCCAATGGTTCTAAATGTGTCACTCTAAATAGATTGTCCTCTGTTAGTCCAAATATGCAGGAAAAAACATCAGTTATTCACAAAAATGCATTTATTTCGCAGTTTATAGATTGCACACACTTATTTCACTTAGAAAATGACATCTTTTGAAAAAGAAACTAAATCTGTATCAAAAGGATGCAGTTTCTTCCAAGCGTCTACCAAAAATGATCAGATTGTTGAATGTCTCACACATCAATTAATTTTGTACTGTTCTGCACATAGACACATACACTTCTGGAACACTGAATACATTGCCAATGGTTCTAAAAGTGTCTTGTTTCCATAGACTGTCCTCTGTTAGTCCAAATATGCAGGGAAAAACATGGGGCTGACTAGGTTGCATTTTCACAATTTTGATGTTTTGATGACACCCCTCCATTTTTGACAATTCTGCCCATTTGTTGCAGTATCACTACATGGGAGATACATTATTTACCTGTGAGATGGGAGACACATCATTTACCTGTGAGATAGGAGACACATCACCTACCTGTGAGATGGGAGTCACATCACCTACCTGTGAGATGGAAGACACGTCATCTACCTGTGAAATGGGAGATATATCACCTACCTGTGAGATGGGAAATATATCTCCTACCTGTGAGATGGGAGACACATCATCTACCTGTGAGATGAGAGATATATCACCTACCTTTGAGATGGGAAACACATCATCTACCTGTGAGATGGGAGACACATCATCTACCTGTGAGACAGGAGACACATAATCTACCTGTAAGATAGGAGACACATCCACTTGTGAGATTGGACACACATCATCTACCTGAGATGGGAGTCATATCATTCACCTGCCAGATGGGAGACACATCACATACCTGTGACATGGGAGACACATCACTTACCTGTGAAATGGGAGCACATCCCTTACCTGTGAGATGGGAGACACATCACCTACCTGTAAGATGAGAGACAAATCACCTACCTGCAAGATGGGAGACACATCACCTACATGTGAGATGAGAGACAAATCACCTACCTGTTAGATGGGAGATAAATCACTTACCTGTGAGATGGGAGACACATCACCTACATGTGAGATGGGAGACACATCACCTACCTGTGAGATGGGAGACACATCACTTACCTGTGAGATGGGAGACACATCACTTACCTGTGAGATGGGAGACACATCTAATTGTGAGATTGGGGACACATCACCTACCTGTGAGATGGGAGACACATCACCTACCTGTGAGATGGGAGACACATCACCTACCTGTGAGATGGGAGACACATCACTTACCTGTGAGATGGGAGACACATCTACCTGTGAGATTGGGGACACATCACCTACCTGTGAGATGGGAGACACATCACTTACCTGTGAGATGGGAGACACATCACCTACCTGTGAGATGGGAGACACATCACCTACCTGTGAGATGGGAGACACATCACTTACCTGTGAGATGGGAGACACATCTACCTATGAGATTGGGGACACATCACCTACTTGAGATGGGAGACGAACAGAGGAGAACGTTCACTTACCTAGAACAAACTTACAGCTTTTAGAAGGATATCAATATTGCCTCACACTGTACCTTTGATAGATGTCACCTACCTGTGAAATAGGAGACACATCACCTACTTGTGAGATGGGAGACAAACAGAGGAGAATGTCCACTTACCGCGAACAAACTTACAGCTTTTAAAAGGATATCAATATTGCCTCACACTGTACCTTTGGAAGATGTCACCTACCTGTGAAATGGGGGACACATCACCTACTTGTGAGATGGGAGACAAACAGAGGAGAACGTCCACTTACCGCGAACAAACTTACAGCTTTTAGAAGGATATCAATATTGCCTCACACTGTACCTTTGGAAGATGTCACCTACCTGTGAAATGGAAGACACATCACCTACCTCTGGAAGGAGATATCACCTACCTGTGAAAGGGGAGACAATTTGGCCAATGTAGACTGGTTCATTTCCTTCAGTAGACTTTGAACAACACAGCGCACCATTTGGTCAGTCATTACATCAGGCACGACATACCCAGCAGCATCACTGCCAATGAAACAGTTGAAATGTCAGCAAGATTTCAAATTAAATTTTTATTAATTTTTATAATCTTAGAAAAATAAACAATATGAACCTAGGTTTTAGCATTACTAATAGTCTCATTAAGCTTCAATACAGCATCAATAATAATCGCAGGCTTTTGTTTCACAAAAAATGTTCTTAAGTTTTACTTAAATACTTAAGAACTTAATATGTGAATTTAAACTGGTTACTTATTAATTATTTAATCAATGGCAATTAAATCATGTGCAGTTATACTGGAACCAGTCTAAACTGAATGTTTTTGTTTTTTTCTTCAGAATTGAAGTATTTAAATACTAGTATATACTCAAATACATGGATGTTGGTGGAACAGAAGTCACACTGGTTCATTCAACATTGCATATAGTTTCATTGATATTTATTATATAATAGATGAGTAACCAGTCAAAATTAAGTGAAGTTTTTGAGTAGTTAAGTAAAATGTTGATGAATCATAAGTGAATAGAAGCTGGTAACCATCATGGTAAATATCCCGTGGTAAATGAACCTCTCTCGAGTCTGCTTCCTGAGTGAAACAAATACTGAGTGTTGTTTTATGGGAGACATTGCAGGGGTTGTTATAAGAAGCCGAGGACTGGGTCCCCACCCCCTCTCCATGAAAACCCTGCATTAGGTTGAGCAACAGAATCAAACCCACAACCTCTGGCATGAACAGCCAACTCTCTATCCATTACATTACCACCCTGCCAGTAGAGTTTGTGACAATAGCAATAAGGAGCATCTTATTTGCACACAGATTGTATTGGTTTTCATCACATTATTGGAAACAATTTATTTTTTATTTAAACAATTTTTTTTTTTTTTTTTTTTTTTTTTGAATGGGGTTTAACGCCATTTTCAACACATTTCAGGTTATATATGGCATATCCAGTTTTACTGGTGGAGGAAGACCTCAGACTGAGTCAGACTGAGTAGAACCACCGTCCTTCCGCAAGTAACTGGAAACTTTCTCTCATAAAGTTTTTGGAGCGAGCGGGACTCGAACCAACGACCATAGCGGTGAGAGGTAAGTGATCTTGAGACGGCGCCTTAGACCACTCGGCCACGGAGGACCCTTATTTAAACAATTAAATTAATGAATAATCGTGTTGAATCTTCACCACACCTGCACAGTAGTCATAAAGCGCTATTAAAGGTAGTATATCAGGAAAAAAAACTTCATAAATGTCTTACAAATAAATCTATTTTTAAAATGAATACAAAAAAAAAAAATCTTTATCATTAATAGATACGATCCAAATTGCATGGTAATATCATATCAACCAATTTGTGATAAAAATAATATTTTAATCGGAGTGTTAAACTTGAAACAAAATCCCTATTATAAAAAATCACAGCAAGTAAAAACTGCTTGATGACCTTCACATCATCACTCAGACTATTTATAAGATGAAACAAATTCTACAATATGTAATCCAGACCAACGTATTAAATCGAAATTAAATCACACGACTCATCTGACATGTCGCAAAATACATTGCAATTTTAAGCAGGAAATCTTTTTAGTCCAACCTGGGCGTGTACCCAAAGTGAGGATACACTTTTTAATCAATTATTTTGCATGGTTAGATAGATATCCTTATGGCAATACGGGGTCAGTGAGTATACTATCATACATGCATGATGTATTGAAAAAAGTGTTTTTAGCAAATTTCACATTTTGAAAAATCCCGTTATATTTCCTTTAAGATCTTGGACTAGCACCGCATAAGCCAATAATTTTTCTTAGACATGACTTGTGAAAAAATTTCAGCTTCATTGCGACAATATGGCTTGCTGTCATTCATATATATGACTGGAACTCTATGGTTTCCAGGGGCGAGTAGAACCATTTAATAGTAGGAGTTCGACCACACCCTATCAGTGTTCTCCAAATAATTAAACCTCATTACTGTGGTTGAATTATACACACATGAGGTTCTAGGGTGCTACAGCAGTGATGACCCGAACATTTCCCACAAATTGACCCAACGCGACAATGAATATCGTTCAGCCTATGAGTGACCACCATGTGGCATTGTTTGTCCAAATAAGTATAATGTAGTGTTTACTCAGTAGTTTGTCTAAGGAAAATGGTGACATAGCAACCATTATATCAATCGCAGATCAAATTATTGACTTGTTTGGTCGACAGTCCGCATCAGGTCAAGCAGAAGATATTTAACATTTCAAGCTGAAGTTTTCTTTAACCATTTACTTCATATAGACCCCTTTGGACACCTAATATAGACGCCTTTGGACACCTTTAACATAGAAGGCTTTTAAATTATTGGGTGAATTATGTTTATATTAATTGACAGAGTGGAAAACAGTGCTGGAAGTGTTCAGATTGCTCGTTATGAGCAATCTGAACTCTTCCAGCACTGTTTTCAAATGCCTTCTGTGATTGGTGCAGGAAAACGCGTATTTATGGAGAAAAGGGTTAACTATAAAAAATGACAATTTCTCCAAGTCATTACTCAGATTCCTAACATATTACTCAGATTCCTAACATATTAAATGACCAAACAAAATTACAGTCAGAACTCATAGGTCTCACTACCCTATTGAATTTTGTTCTTTGTTCTATATACATATGTTCTACTGTATATAAAAAATTAAAACGATCTAGGTTTTCCACAGTAAGAAGCAAATTCCACAAATCTTTTCTTAGAATCTTTTTTAAAGTATTTTAGAAATGTTTATCTGCACAAAAAAATGCACAAAAATTGGTAAGATGACCAGCTTATTTTATTAAAGACAGTGCAGTGACACCCTAAGATATTTAAAAAAAAGACGTCCTCAAATACTGATAAATAGTGTAATCTGTTTAAATCTGTTAAAATCCTATAAAAGTCACTTTTTAACACCAGTGATGTCTTATTGTAATATAATTATGCTATGCCAGTCTGGCAGATTTTGGTTTTCTCATCTGCACCAAGAAATCACTGTCCCTGCGAGCCATTTGGAAAATATTTCAAACCGATTTGCATAGGGCGTATCTGTGTAATGAGAACTAATTTACACATTGGTAAAGGATCGAACATGCAAAATGATAACTGAAGTTTCAGGGGTCCTCCATGGTTGAGTGGTCTAAGGCGCCATCACAAGATCATTTACTTCTCACTGCTCAGGTCGTAGGTTCGAGTCTTGCTCGCTCCAAAATCTTTATGTGTGAAAGTCTGCCGGTTACTTATGGAAGGACAGCAGTTCTACTCATTTTGACTCAGTCTGAGGTCTTCCTCCACCAGTAAAACAAGAGAAGCTATTTGTAACCTGAAATGTGTTGAAAATGGCGTTAAACCCCATAATTGACCCATCGTACAGTGTAAAGGGACTCTTGTTATTAAGGAGCCTGAAACTGAAAAAAATACAGTAAAACCTGTACAAACAGTCACCTTTAGAGTGTCAGCAGCTTATCCCAAAGGTCAGGGATTCAATCACAGGCCAGATGACCTTTCAAAAACAATATTCGTTACAGATTCTACCCAGTAAAAGGACTCGAGACTGGAGAGTGATTCATGTAAGAGCTGAGCTAACAAGGTCATGTCTGGAAATGAACCCATGACCTCTGGTGTTAGCAGCTCATATTCTATCCACTGCATAGCTTCGTTTTGAATACATCAGATGTTGTCATGTACAGTGTACCATATACGGCACAAAACCCCAAAAGTTACATGTTATATACTTTGTTACCTTGGGTACACTGGTTACATTGGTTACTTTTGTGTTTTTAGGAAATATCTACAGTGACGACATCTAAAGATGAAACAACAAAAATCAACTCGCTGTATCCCAATCATTTTATTTATTACCAACTTTAATATGTAAACAACAAAGTATGACATATACAATTTTATACATATTTTATTATTTTACACATAACTAACATGTTTTATTATTACACTATTTCTTTATTATTATGAACACAGCGCCACTACTGTAACTGTGATCAAATGTAAATATTGGAGGGAAGAATGTATAGAATAGGCTAAACAAAAAACATAATGACAATAATGATGAGTGCGAAGTGGTGAAAATATCATTAATTTTATTTAAATAGTGAAAATATATTAAAATGACCCAAAACAGGTTAAAATGGACATAATGTCTGAAAAACCTACAATAGGTTAACTAAACCAAATTGGGTTAAAATAACCAAAACTTGGTAACAATAACACAAATGAATTTGAAATAACCAAAAATAGGCTAAAATAACAGAAACTATGTCTGAGTAACCTACAAGAAGCTGAACTAAACCAAAATGGGATAAAATAACCAAACATTGGGTACAATAACACAAATTGGTTTAAAATAACCAAAAAAGGTCAAAATAACATAAAAAAGATTAACAACAATGTGGGTAGTAATGCTTGACTAGCTTTCGAAAAAAACACACATAATTTATATTGTAAAGTTGAACAAGAATATAACAAGAGATGACTATTATATATAGAGAAACATACATCATTCATTTTGAAAATTAGTATTAAGTATATGTAACAAGAACTTTATAGTGAAAAATGTCCAACTTATAAAGGCAGTGTGTAACAAAAAATCATTTAATATGTCCCAACATGCATTGCAAATTTATGCTAGAATTTTATTTTATTTTAACCTCCAGGGTCAAAGGTTATAAATCTTGTTTCACACTCAATTCAAAATATCATGCTCAATAAAAAAAAACAAATAAACTCATTATAACAAATTAAATGTAAACACCTGTAACTCTCTTCCTCAAATCTGCATTTAATTTAATACTTTCAAATTCAAAACTGATACAAGTGTTTGTTCTTCCATGTATTTTTTTATATGAACCCTGGAAATTGTGTTCGAGTATGAATTTGAGTTGTGCACAACTAAAGTTTTAAGACCTCAGGGCCAAATGTGGGTAAAGTGAAGAAATCCCTTTTCAATGTAATATTTGGCATATCTTAATAGACATTCTTAAGATATATTGGAAAAAAAAATATTGTTTTTTGCTAATTTTAAAATGTTGAAGAAAAACCTTGACATACTGCCTTTAATTGAATCAAATGTTAATTTAAAAACTCATAAACATTTTTAAAAAGAACACCGATCACATGATCACAGGGCTAGTCAGATTTCAACATCCATGTCTTTTTTTTTTTTTTAATTTAACATACTTGCTGTGTGGCCGGGTCGACTTCCCCAAGATGCTCATTCATTTCATTTCAACTGTTTTTCTTGTTAATATTTAAAGATGAGAATAAATAAAGTAAGAAAAAAAAATAGTTTTGCGAAACAATAAATGTCAAGATTCCTTTCCATTTCATATAAACTTAATGCAACTTATTGTATAAATTCTATGTGAAACAGAAATATTTTTACTTATGACTCTCATATCTACAAAATTAAGAATAATTATAACAACTAATAAAGAAACAAATGATAAAACTGCTGAAGAGCTCCTACAGACTACTTCATAAAACAATCTTAACACTTAAATTGCCATGACTGTGAAAAACAGCACCATTGAGTAATGCGTAGATATATCATGACAAACATTTCATTACAATATACTTAACAATAAAGTGTAATGCACGAGTTTACACCTTAAGTGTTGCATGTGCCTGCAACTGGAGTATTGCATGTGTCTACACCTGGAGTCTTGCACATGACTTTTTCTGAAGTACTAAATGTCCATACACCTGGAGTATTGCATGTGACTATATCTGGAGTATTGCATGTTCATACACCTGGAGTATTGCATGTGACTATATCTGGAGTATTGCATGTGCCTACACCTGGAGTATTGCTTGTGACTATATCTGAAGTACTGCATTTCCATACACCTGGAGTATTGCACGTGACTATATCTGGAGTATTGCATGTTCATACACCTGGAGTATTGCTCATGACTATATCTGGAGTATTGCAGGTGCCTACACCTGGAGTATTGCATGTGACTATATCTGAAGTACTGCATGTCCATACATCTGGAGTATTGCACGTGACTATATCTGGAGTATTGCATATGACAATATCTGGAGTATTGCATGTGACAATATCTGGAGTTTTGCATGTGCTTTACCTGGAGTATTGCATGTGACTATATCTGGAGTATTGCATGTTCATACACCTGTAGTATTGCACATGACTATATCTGGAGTATTGCATGTGACAATATCTGGAGTTTTGCATGTGCTTCACCTGGAGTATTGCACGTGACTATATCTGGAGTATTGCATGTTCATACACCTGGATTATTGCACATGACTATATCTGGAGTTTTGCAGGTGCCTACACCTGGAGTATTGCACGTGTCTACTCCTGGAGAATTGCATGTGCCTACACCTAGAGTTTTGCCCATGGCTATATCTGGAGTAGTACATGTGTCTACACCTGGAGAATTGCACCTGTCTACACCAGGTCCTCGACTATTGTACTTGCCTACACCTAGAGTATTGCACATAGCTATATCTGGAGTATTGCATGGACATCCAACTAGAGTATTGCATGAGTCTACACCTGGAGTATTGTGAGTATACCTGCCTACGAGGTGTTGTACAACCTTCACTTTTACAGTCATATAACCTATACATGTTATAAGTAAAATTAAAGTACTCCTTATCACCTTCATTGGATTTGAAAAAAAAATGTTGTCCAGTCATAATTATAAAACACATTACAATGTCTATATTTATGTCTGAAACACAAAAATTGAAATTTAAACTGAACCATAAAATATCTATGAATCAGATATATAGAAGGATTTTATACGCTAAGCCTTCAAGCTTCATATCATTATTTTTTTGTGCACACAAATTTAATTAAAAAGAGCTAAAGCTAAAAACACATTTAAGATAACCGGGATAACAATGTGTGTACTCAAATTAAAACTAGGATTTTGAGAAAACTTTGGTTTGATATATTTTTTAAGGTTATGTCAACTGAATTAGACATGTACAACATGCTGATAATATGTGTATTTTTATTAGCAAAAAAAATAAATTTTATTATCTTTTTTTATAAAACCAACATCATCATAACACCACTATAGTTGCCAGGTATAAAAAATAATTTAAGTTAGTTTATCAAACAACGTAATTCCAGTGTAGTTACCTGGGATAAATGTAATTTAATTTTATTATCAAACAACTAACTCCAGTGTAGTCACCTGGGATGAAAGTAATTTAATTTTATTATCAAACATCATAACTCCAGTGTAGTTACCTGGGATAAAAGTAATTTAATTTTATTATCAAACAACATAACTCCAGTGTAGTTACCTGGGATAAAAGCTTTTTAATTTCATTATCAAATAACATAACTCCAGTGTACTACCTGGGCAACTTTTTAAACAACATATACGCATAGAACTGACACTTCCTCTGAATTGCAACACTTCATTCCAACATTAGCACAGAATATCACTTCATCTGATATAAATGTTAAAAAACTGTAAAAATAAAGCCAAACTATACGCTGCCATTCATACAAACTTTCGTAATTAAAACAGTTTCTAAACGAACATTACACAAGAAACCTAAAACAATTAAATAAACTCAACATTATAATGTGCAGATTTATACATGAGATTTTTATCAGATTTATTCCTTGTGAAAAAATCTTATTTAGGAAGAAATTACAATGTTGGCAATCCAAAAATAAGTGATTGTTGTTGTTTATAACAGCCGTTTGAAAGTTCTAAAGTGCGACTGCTAAATTGAAATCCAGGCTTATCACAGGTTTGATAAGAGAATAGAAGGAACGCCCCAAATTTGAAGACGGAACTTCAGTAACCTACGAAAGTTAATTAAATTTCTAAACTCGTGTAGTTTCAACACATAAAAACATACGTAATCACATACATCAGAAAAGAAAATGCCTTTTATTGTATAACTATCCAACGCTGCATTACAAGAAAATTATAAAAAACATATGTAAACATTTTTGCAGGTATTAAGCAAAGATTAGAATATTCCAAGCCAAAGATTTCACCGTTGTTATTGGATACCAAGAGTTACAATCTCAGTCACATACATACTTTTTCACTTGCATACCACTTATATTTTTGTAAATTTTCGAAACAAATTATGTCCATTAAAAATAGTGTGATTTCATTCTAACATGTGAATTTTATCTCAACCCTTGGGTGAGACAGAGCAAACTGCTTAAGAATATCTGCCATTTTACTGGTGCGTGATTATAAGAATCTGGCAAGGGTTGGAGGTTCGGATAGAAAATTCTGTCCCGAGGGATAACTGTTTCACAGGGACTGAGGCTCTGCTGAGTTCCCATGACAACAGTTATCCCAAGGGACGCAATTTTCTATCTGAACCAAAAAAGTCAGAATATTTATTTTGATTGATATTATTATTATTATTTTCACCGTGACGACTTATGAGACGTCAAATAATATATTACATCATGAGTTTTGATACATCACGTCATAAATTGTTTCAACGTCACAGCAGGGTAGGAGGAGCGTGTGAAAGGGGTGTAGGAAAATAATCCGATAAAAATATTCGGAAATCCTTGTCTGGTATTCAATAAATTTGTTTATCTAGTGGTAACCCTGGGGTTGAGATATACACATGCATTTATTAAATGCATGTGCTCATATCACGTCATGTTAATCTTTGATGGCCCATAAATGCATTTACATTAGCAGTATGCAAGACAAAGAAACAATCACAAGCACACAATTGAGATAACGAGATTACAACTTTCGGTATCACTGTTTTGATGGAAAGTCTCAGCAGAAACTCGGGCTCAATAAAAATAAAACCCTAATAAAACATTCTCATCTCATAATTATACCCCTGAAATATTGTTATAATCCACTATGCAAGTACCTCCAATTATTGCATGTAATCACCCTTGCCTTAGCTGGCACCTGTCTTACAAAAACCAAAGCCTTGGTTTTAACAAAATTTTATTCAGGAACTGTACATAGAATACATAAACATTAAATTTTACAATTTATAATCATAACGACAGACAAATATAAGAATTCGGAGCTAGCAGCTTAATCATACGTAAATCTAGTTTTCAAATCTTTTACTTTCCATAATCATCTTTCCAGTGTACATGTTTGATAAATTTTTCTCTAAAAATTATGTTTTAGAATTTTGCGATGGAAAAATGAAATTAAAACTTGAAGAATGCATGCAAACTTCTAAAACTATTTTCTTTTCTTTTTTTAAACGGATGTAAATGTCTGTACGGCTTCCTATTTCACATATTTGTCATCATCTATAACAAAATATACAAAATAAATTTCATTTCATCAGCTCTTATCAGCATGATAGGAAAAAAATCTATTAAGGAAATGTCAATTTGTTCGTTAAAAGTTATTTTTTTTAAACTCATATTTTCAAAACAAGCCAGTACACCACTTGTTTTGTAAAAACTGTAAATAAATTCTTAATCATGGAGTTTTAGATATCAAAAGTGCGAGATGAATTTGTCTATATGGTCATGATACACTGATTGGTGCAAAAAGTTGATATAATGCGCCGACACACCAGTAAAATTCATTTCAATATTGCAGTAAGAGGCCAACTTTCGCTCAATCTTTGTATGGTCACTTAAGACGGGCTTCACTGCACATTTGAGGCCATCCTTAAAAAAATATTTGTTTGCTGTGCTCTGACCCAGTATTTTACAAGTGGATAGGAAGGTTGCTAATTCCCACCCACCCCACACACACTCACCACCCAAATTTTAATTTTGCATAGTCATTAGATAGAAATCATGAAAAGAAAAATTAAAAGGTTGGAAAGTCAATAAAAAGTTTAGATAGCTGTAATTTTGAGTGAGTAGGTAGGAGCACTGCAAACAATTTTTTTTAAATTTTTTTTTTAAAGACAGCCTGATATGTTCTAAACTACCATTCATGCAAATCGGGTAAGTGAAATCTTTGAGATTCATTAACTTCAATTATCTATTTTTAGTCTGGAATGTTGCAGGAGACTCGGGGATTTGATCCCGTTGTCGTAAAACACCACGGCATTGAATGTGTAAGAAAATAATAAAGATACATCCATAATAATAATCTAGGCTAATTATAGGACGTTTTTCTCTCCAGGAAAATTATATACCTGTCGTTTAAATATAAGCAACTCGATACAACGCCATGCACAATACAGTTTCATTTAAGGTGTCAAAACATTTTTACAAATGTTTTTATATTAACATAAAGTCATAAACAAGAGGAAACAATTAAACATAAATAAATTAAATCAATAAGTTACATAAATAAATCACAAGCTTAACCCTTACAATTATTTAAAAATGTCCACGATGAATCATAAAGTATGCACAGAGTAAAGTCCATGTGTCTGAGACCAACTGAATATGTATTGAGATATATATATATATATATATATATAATATATTATATAAATTTTGCAACATATTAAATTAATGCAAAAATGTTATATCTTCTTTTTACGTTATGTGCAAATGAAAGATTTTTACAATTAACTGTCAATATATACATGAGACAGTACTATTGTTAAATTGTACAAATATAAACAAACAAATGGACTGACCTGCTTATTTCTTATTTTAAATTAGCACCTTCAGTCTATATTTAGCAATGGTGGCCATTTTGAATCATTGGCAACAACAAAATACACAAATCTGAAAAAGTACCATTTGAAAAAATATTTTCATCCACTTAATGCATTCATGTAAGTACATGCAGTCGTTATAACTTGTCCAACTCAATCAATTGTGGAGAAAAAAAATTTGTGGGTCCGCAACAGTTTTGGTAAAACAAACGATTTTGCAATTAAAACACCAATATAATTATGAAGATACTAGTAACTTATTTCATTAAAAATTGAAAAAAAAAAAGAAAGTGAGATTTGGACAAGTTGGTTTACAATAATTGCCTTTACATCTACAGCTTTACATGATTTATTGGTTTCATCTCCAAACAGGAAACTGTCACTAAAATGCAGTTAAAAATATTCAATTTACAAAAATCACTAGATAGTCCTGTTTTTTTTAACTATTCCAAGTTTTTGGATTGTCCCATATTTTTGGACTACTTCATGTTTTCTCACTAGATTCTTTTTCATGTTGTTTTACTATTCCATGTTTTTGGACTTTTCCATGCGTTTAGACTATTCCATGTAATTGGACTATTTCATTTTTATTTATAAGGGGTGTTTATAAAATTTTACTGATTAAGAGTCAAACACCAATGATCCCGATTATTACAAGAGTTACTTACAGGCTGATTTAGATCTTCAAGATTAACAAATCAAGGATGCAAGGAACTTCAATGGTTATATACGTGGGCATGCATAGCGTATGACATGTTTTAGTCTACATTATCTAAGACCTTTGCATTTACATAACACACCAAGTTTCTTCTTACATCTTTGGGGGGAAAAAACCTTCAGACAGTAGTAAAATATATTCACGATATTAATAATCACTTTTTATACTAAAATGACACAAGAGTAAAATTAATTTAAGTGATTGTTGAGGTATTCATTCAAAAACATCGAAATAACATGATAATGTTTTCAAATTCATTAAAAAAAAATCTTGAACACTTTGAACAAAAAGTACAATCTTGAACACGTCTTAATGAATTGCTGATTTAAAAGAATAAAATAAAACAGAAACAAGCAAAAACTTTTTAAAAGATACAGTATTGCATTTTTCTGCCAGACAAAAAAAGGAGAGCAGGAAAGCAAAATGTTTACCTGGTCAGAGACCACTAGTTTTGATTTACAATCAAAGAACATACAGGACATCTAGAGTGTCATATATCAAAAGCACAAGTTGTTGAACGTCACACTGACAGCTTGTAAAGTACTATGTATAATGTAATCTCACACTTACAAATACACGGTGGTACAATCAATCTGCCATCTTGTCCTTTGGTGATGCTAACATAAAGGCTTCAATCAGCCATTTTAAAATTTTCATAGATTAGGTTGGAAAATTTATTCTACGACTTCTTGAGCCACTAAGCAGAAATGACTTAATATTTAATTAATTTTTAATTAATACTAATAAATATAAAATAACTTATTGATATGATTGATCGACTGATTGAATATTAAGCGTCATTTTTATGCCATCGAAGGCTAACAGACGATCAGTTAAACCACTGATTCATGAATCCTGGAAGGTTAATCAGTACTCGTGCACATCCCATCTCCACAAGTAACAGATAACTTTCCCACTTGAATCAATAGTGAGAGACAACTGATAATGAGATATAATGTCCTATATCAATCATCGCGGGGGCTGTGGTCAGGCAGCAATTTAAACTCACAAGCCCTTGATTGATAGTCCGACTCTTACAGATAGGGTTTTAATTTACTTGTTGCACTATTGAATATTTTAAAGGAAGTATGAACATTTTAAAATAATTTTCTTCACAATCGATGTAAATAATAAACCTTGTTCCTACAGGGACCAGAGACAAAATGACAGATTGGCAGTACTCCCGTAATTTAACATGTAACAAAATATAACAGACTGGGTATAATCTCATTTGCTCAATCAAACATAATATGTTCACCGACCCCTCCTATTCTCATTCGCTTCACCTTGGCTCGATGATTCTTAAACCACAACTGCACGTTTTTCGGCTCCAGTCTCGGGAACTTCTGCCGATATTCCGAACTGTTTAATTCTTCACAATATTTGTCAATCATGTAGGATGATGGATGAGTATCATCGAGAAACCATTTTTCCAGTTTCGGAATTTCTGACAAAGGGTCGATAAAGACTCTTGTGCGTCGTTTTCGATGTGAGTTATTTTCCTGACCTTGACCTGGTGAAGGTTTTGGCGTCGTCTGCTGATGGGTAGAGTGTTGATGATTGTGAAACTTCATTTGATTGGCCTGCTGCGTGTACAGATGAGTATTCAAGGGGAAGTAATGCATAGCTAACGGATGAGGGAATTGTGGGATATGAAGAGGTTGGCCGGACGGACTGCTTGAAACCGGATTGTAGTTCAACCCTCGAGCTGCGTTGAGATATGACTCGCGAAGGTTTGTCATTTTACTTTCATCGTGACTAGAAACTGATCCATCAATGGAGCGATCGTCGTCGTCATAATCTGATTCTAAATCGTCGTCACTTTCATATGGTCGCTTACCATTGGTCAGAATTTTAGGCTTATTTTGTGACAAATCACTAGGTTCCTCAGCACTTTTACTCAAGGACAAATCATTACATTTGTCTTTCGTTAAATCTGTAGGCTCATCAATATTGTCATTACCTACAGCCCTGTTGTAACTTGTAGTTACTTCACTATGTTCATATATGTCTTTTGGCTTCTCCTGAGAGAGATCTTTTGGCTGATTATGATCGAGACTAGCTTCTGACTTTATATAACTTTCTGGCACTTTCAATTCAATAGGCTCTGGTGATTGTCTGCCCTCAGGAGGGCTTTCTGTCATTTCTGCATAACCCTCGTCTGACCTTGAAGGTGAATTCTCGGGTTCTTCTGTTTCGACTTTGACGTTGATAGCATCTGTGTCATTTGATGATTTATTCATGTCTGCTTTAGGTAAAGTTTTCATCAAATCTATCGACTCGATGTGTCTGACTCGACTAACACTTGTTGGGGAAGGTGATTTTGGCATAAAAGAGTCCATAGATCTTCTGCCTAGAGACAGATCACAAGGCTCTTTGTTGTCATGGTGACCGTTAAATCTTGATTGCACATTCAGAAGTCCTAAATGATTGTTAATTCCCAAATTTGGGAAGTGTGGGTAAGGCACCATGTATACTGCGTTACGATTGGGTAAAAAAGGCAGACCTTCACTGGCAGAAGACACAGGCGGCATCTCCTTTTCTTCTTCCATCTCAAAGGAGTCATCCTCTGAACTTTTAGCCGCCCTTCTGTGTGCTGCTCTCGCATTTTTAAACCAGTAGATAATGTTTGTTAAATCTAACGGTCTTCGTCCTTTTCTTGAATCGAGAGAATTGAGTTCACTGAGATAGTGTAACATGAGTTCACGCGAGGGATGCTGGTTCTCACTAAACCATTTTTGTAGACGTGGGATCTCGTGTTCCGGGTCAAATGATGTCCTCATTCTAGTTTTCCCGGGTAGATAGTGGCTGTGTATACTCTGAAGAGCTGGATGCATCGATGGTGACACTTCCGTTGGTGTTGATGCTGCCATAGGTCTTGCCACTGGAGGCGACACTTGTGACGGAGGCGAAAGACACTTTTTCGTTGTCTTGTCATCAGCATCAACGATGGCTCCTCGTTGTGCAGCTGCCATGGCCATATCAAATCTTTCCTGTTGCATAGCAAGCAGGTTCTTCGCAGCCATTGCCATGTTGACACTGCTGGAATTCGTTCCATTGCTGTCGGAATAAGCCTTCAATTGCTCCTCATACCAGCGGTCGAACGCCTTGCGCATCTCTGGGGAAATAGTCGCCATTGTCTGCTCATTTGTTGACATAGAAGCCTGAAATTAATAAAACCAATGAAGCATGCAAACATTAAAATGATTCACCACTAAATTCCTTATCATTAATGTTTATTTTAATTTTATGCAAGTCGATTTAAATTATTACTGAGATATATTTCAATATTAAGGGAAAATAGCTATAAATAGAAATTTAAATCTTATTCCATCTTTTAATGAAAATTAAAACAAACTTTAAATGTAAGTAATCGTCAATAAAACAATCACCAAGAGTAAGTAATCGCCAATCTTTGCAGCGACACAAAAATTAGTACAAAAGCTTTTATTGGTACTAGGGATATAATTGAATTCAATAAAAAAAAATTATAAGCTACACATATACATAAGATTATAAAAATAATATCCTTGAATTTAATTAACGAAAACAAAAAACCTCTGCTGCATTGTCTTGGCTCTCTTACCAGAGCTCTGCACCAGAGTAAGGTTAACATAACTTTTTTCTTCTAAATCTTATCTCCTTTTAAAATTATTATGGTAAAATCTCAAATCTAAATAAGGTGCAAAAATTCAAATAAAATTTTATGTATTAGTCTTACCTTGTCACCATGACAACCGGCATTAGTTAAGAGACTCTGTGATTGGTTGAGCAGCAACTGTAATAGTTTTTCTTTTACTTCGTCTGCAGAGTTGAGTTTCGTCGCGCTGTAAGATTGTATCCAAAAATACACAAAATTGCCGTAAAAACGGTGGAATTAAAAACACAATGTCTTTTAAGTTTGGTTATCAATCTTAACAAGATAATTCAAGATGTAGAAGTTTGGAACTTTAATGGATAATAAGACAAGAGTATTGCCGAACGATTATGAACGTAAGCTTGTTGACAATTGTATTTCATTGACTACAAATACAGGTAGAGCTACATTCAAGCTGACAAGTTAATTTTGATCAATTCACTTCTATTCATAATCTCGCAAGTTATTTCTGTCATGTCCCAACCCCCACCCCCTTATCTCGCCAACCCAAATCTGTGGTGGTTACATGGCTGAGGTGACAGATTATCGAAGGTTTTGGGCATGCTATTACAGAAAGTACAATCCTGTTCAAATTTGAAAGTGAGAAATTCTAAAATATGTAACTCTAAAAAGAGCAAACAAAAACTTTCATGTATTCAATCATGGAATTATATAGAAAAGGATTGGCAACTTGCATCTCCACAAGAACTTATATACAGAAAGATTGGCAACTTGCATCTCCACAGGAACTTATATAGAGAAAGATTGGCAACTTGTATCTCCACAGGAACTTATATAGAGAAAGATTGGCAACTCACATCTCCACAGGAACTTATATAGAGAAGGATTGGCAACTTGCATCTCCACAAGAACTTATATTCTAAAGGATTGGCAACTTGCATCTCCACAAGAACTTATATAGAGATGGATTGGCAACTTGGATCACAACAAGAACTTATATAGAGAAGGATTGGCAACTTGCATCTCCACAAGAACTTATATAGAGAAAGATTGGCAACTTACATCTCCACGGGAACTTATATAGAGAAAGATTGGCAACTTGCATCTCCACAAGAACTTATATTCTAAAGGATTGGCAACTTGCATCTCCACAAGAACTTATATAGAGATAAAATGTAAGATGCATGTTACCATCACTGTTTTATAATATTTGATCATGCAAACATTGTACCCTGAGGTTAAATTTTTAGTAGTTTAACTGTTTTGTTCATTTTTGGTGGCAGTATACATATTTTGTAATCAATACTTCCTCAACAATTGTAAACACAAATTGCTGGGATTGAGATGTCATTTTGCAAAGTAATACATTTTGATTTGTATTACGGAGATGAAAGGAATTTAAGACAATTGAAAACGAGATTTTGAGAGAGTTTGTCTGAATATGTGACCTTCATAAAATATAATGGGAGTTGCAATTCCTTCTCTATATAAATCCTTTGGACATACTTAAAAGTTAAAAAACACTGACTGCAAATTTTAGAAGAGGTTTTAATTAAAGATGTTAGAACTTGCATCACAACCTATTGGCCTGTTATTTAAAAGCAATTAAATGTTTAAACCAACTGCAAAATGTTAAATTTAATATATAAAATATGAAATACTAAATCTTGGTGTATATAATTGATTAATTGTAAGTTGTATGAAGATGAGCTGAATATGCTTAAGTCGAAATAAAGTATATGTTCTGATTTGTATATAATAATTTTACAACCAATATAAAATAGACAGTTTTCAGAGTCGTTATACAGAGATCAGTCACTTCCACTAGTATCCATTCTTTTCTTAATACCTTTCTTCAGACACTTTTTTTACTTAAATACTATGAACTGTTTAAAACACATTCAACTAACCAAACAACAGAGAGAAATTTTATAGTTCAAAACATAGGTGTTTGGAATTTCACAGGCATTAAGTATTGTATTAAGAAAGAAACATTTTTGTTTTCTGAAATTAATATTTTCATTAGTGAAACAGGAGTACATCTACAATATTCATTTGTTCTTTGAAATATTAGATATGTGTATATAACACAAGTTACCAGTGCAGTAATAAGCTCTCTTCACAAAATATTGCAACAGTAATTTCTTCATCAAAGGGAAATAACTCATCACTGACTGAATTTTTGTAATCTTATTGACAAAGTGCAATAATGAAACCTGTTTTGTTAATTTTCAAACAGAGTGAATTGTAGTTGCAGCATTACAAAGTCTGGTTTGATTTTGACTTCTGCAATGGTTCTGAACAGAAACAATAATTCTGCAATTTCCAAAAATTAGATGAATTACTTCCCTTTTATACACTGTCATATAATTAAGTGTATCACACAAATCAAACAGAATTCCAGACTGTTTTTTATTACAATTAAAGTATGGAACAAGTGAAAAGATATGAGCCAAAAACAAAGTACATAATTTGTTGTGATAAAAAGGAATCTATAAAACAACACTTTGATTTTTGTAGTTATGCTAATTTATTTTAGCTCGATTGCTTAGAAAGCTCAGAGCTTACATGAACTGGTCTCGATCCGCTTCCTGGGTAGAAGCAGTACTGAGTGTTGTTTTACAAGTGGCTTATTTATTTTTGGAATATTTCTGAACAGGAAATAATAAGTTTTCTGGCAGAAAAAGCAGACAAATACCAAAGAAATTATTGTATGCATAACAATTTTTACACTACTGTACACTGGAATTCTAGTTTGAAAAAAAAAACACAATCAAATAACACCACTTTTTGTTCATTTTTTTCAAATCCTTGATGTACATTACAGACATCTATTTTTTCTATTTTTTCCAAGATGTACTAGTTTGTTTTCGAAAGAATTTTTATACAAATATATCTATCTATATATAGCAAATATACTGAGATATATACACCATACATGTATGTATCCAATTATCACCAAGTTTGAGACACTGACCCCTTGATACCTAAAGAAGTTTGGATTTGAGACTGAACATAAAACTGGTGTTATGAACCTTACTTTACAAGAGAACTGCTCATGAAATATCTTACCTGCAAATTCGTATTCTAAGCGTTACCACTTGAGTTAGCTCCCCTAGAATGTCGTCGATGGTAACATTTTTGTTGTCCGATATTGCGTCAAAACAAAGCGGCTTCCAATTTTTTACTTGTATAGCACCTGGCAAAATAATAGCAATTGTTTATATATAAAGGCATTGTTAACATTTAAACACGAATTAATAAAGACAAACTGATCATTAGGCCTATTCACAACTGGTAAGATAGACGAAATGTTACTTCCATTTATTTTTTAGGCCAAAATAAAATATTTCTTGATCTGATGCAAATTTCACCACCATTTCTTTTAAGTTTTGCTTATAGACTTAATTTGTAAACTTTGTTCAGACTGGTTATTCATCTATCCTGTGATGAAATAATATTAACCTAAAATAAGGTTTAGTTTTGTGGCTGGGCAGTGATGTGGCGGACAGAGTGTTGACAGCTAATGTCAGCGGTTGTGGGTTCAATCCCCAGCTTCCCAATGTCTCTCAAAAACCAACATTCAGTACTGGTTCTACACAGGAAGTGGACTCAAGAGCATTTATTGTAAGTTTTCTTTGTAATCAGCCTAAAATGAATTAGTATTTATTACCAAGGGTTAAGTTTTTACATATTTAAGTATTTAACATGTTAGTAACACAAAAGCCAGTCAGCACAGGCATGGCTACACTTGCATTCTGTCGATCAGTGGTTGGCCTTCAAGAGTATGTTGATCACTCAATCAGAAAGCTTAGCTTTACCCGGGTTCTTCACTTTCTTGTCCTATCCACTCCATATTAACGCATTGCCCACTCAAGTGAGGGTGCTTTATATTATAATTGTCACTTTATAAACCTTTCATTTCAACCATTTTTTATGCAAGTATAATAGTAAATCTATTACATATACAAATTCCTTTCACAATCCTGGGTGGCGTGTTCGAATCCCTTCCCAGCTACAGTCCCCATGATATACAACATTGCATTTCATTTCCATTTGTCTCCCACTACTGATTCAAGTGGGAAAGTTATCAGTTACTTGCCAAGACGGGGTGTTCTCGAGTACTAGTTAACTTTCCAGGTTCCCAAGGAAGAGTGGTTAGGTTAACTGATCATCTGTTAATCCTCGACGGCATAAAAATCATTTAACTTTGCTAGATATTCAACATACAAATCAAAGTCAGTTCCATTGCAAATTATCAGAAAACATTTTTTTTTGCTCTCTACTCAACAATGTGGAAATTTTAATAGCTATTAAAGTCAATGGCTTTATTTCAAATAACTTATTATTAGTCCATGTATATTTACATATTACAAAACAAATACTTGACTAAATAATAATTTTATTCAAATTACTGGTACTGTTTATGATATTTGGAAAATAAACTTAAACTACCAATAGGGGCAAAAAATTTAATACGAGACAAAAATTTAAAACCAAAAACTTTTTTAAAAGCACCCTTTTTTTAATGAATATGAAACAATATCTGGATAAAAAAAGGTGCAATTATGTCCTAATTAAACATGTCATCTCTGGCAAGCTTAATTAAGCCATATTTAATACAATTAACATGTATGTGGTATTTATTATGTTGTTTTAGCTGTACATCACATTCTTGTGGTATTTTCACCTTGCAAATTTGACAAAGACAAAAAAAACAACCCAGCTGGTACTTACTTACCTGTATGCACAAAATTGTAAAGTTCTAATTAGCACTGAATAAAATGTTAAAAACAGAATGTCACTGTTACTGTGTAGCATTTCAGTAACAGCAGTCATCTTGAACCACTGCTAGCTGAGCCCGATTGCTCAGTCGGTAATGCGTCCGACTATCAATCCAGGGGTCGTGAGTTCAAATCTCCATCCGGCAACACACTCTGTGATGTTTGATATACGCTGATTCAAGTCGGAAAAGTATGTTACTTGCGGAGATGGGGTGTTCTCGAGTACTGGTTAAACTTTCAGGATCCCAGGAAACAGGGGTTAGGTTAACTGATCGTCAGTTAGCTCTCGATGGCATAAAAATCGTACTAAATATTCAATCAATCAATCAATCAATCAATCGAACCACTGATCATGAATACAACAGTTCTGTTAAGTGTATAATTACTTACCTTTGGCCCCTATAGCCTCTGTGGAGTTGTATCCTAGCTTGATGATGGCCGCGCGGACACATTCAGAGAGAAGCGTTGTTCCTGGTAGGATGGCGTAGCTGTCGAGTTCGACGGAGTTGTGCGCAGACTTGTCACCTGACGAGTTGTCAAATGACGGAGTTCCACTTGTCTGTTCAATGATGCAATGAATTGGCAATGACCGTGTACCTGGAACGAGAAAAATTACCTTCATGTTACAAATCTGTAGATCATATTTTTTTTTATTTTTACAATCAAGTAATATTCTGATAGCATTATTTTTAAAGTTACAACCTCTTTATCTGCAACGACGGCTAGACACACATGCATGACCCACACGCACACACCAAAATAAAAATATCATATCAAGAAATATTTTTAATTTAACAAAACACCAAAAATTTAAACAATTATATTTCACAATGAGGAAAAGATTTCCGACATTGTGAATATATCCGTGTTTAATAATCTACACTACATGTATATACAAGACAAGTACGCAAGGATGTAAAATAATATTTAAGTATTTAATCAAAACTTTTTACATGACAGTGAGTTATCTTGATTATTTTTTATTCTATTTTAAGATTTATTGTGAAATAGTAAAACAGATATTTTACGAATTCCTTCCTCTGTGAACATGGCACCTATATTGTCTTTTATACATTAACTTACATATGCAACTATATCAGTTGGTAATTAATGTAGGCGTATTTAAAAATAATGCAAATTATAGGGCATGAAAATTCAAATTATCAGTACCAAGAGATGAAAGCCATGTACTTTAGTAACGCTAAATATATGTTTTACTCCCATCCTAACTTCTCCTAAGATTCGCAGACACTGACAAACTAACAAGCACTCACAGCCCCAGTATAGCATATTCATTCAAATCTCAATTAAATACAGAGATAAAATCTCAAATTAAACATCTCAACAAAATCTCATTTTCCAATCAGCAGATAAAGTTTAACAAGTGAACACTTGTTTGTTGTTGTTGTTGTCTGTTATAGACTTGTTTGCATTTGTGTTTAAAATCATGCCCAAGAAAACCTACATTCAAATTTTAGAAATATTTTTACAGAACGAATGAATGGGGTTTTATAGCACGTTGACATAACAATGTAGTCACAATGCTGTCTTTTATGATTTTTTATAGTTTAAAAATATGCCAGCAAGCGAAATTTATTACTAAATTTACTTACAATGCATCTCGTCATTTGTAAATTCCAGCATTATTTTTACTTTTCCTCTTGTCTGGAAACATAATCTCTTAACATGTCAAAATGTCAATACTAAAGATTATACGCCGCACACAATATATAAATTTGTAATTTAAATTCACTTCACTATTGAATTGAATATAAGTTTTCTATCGGTAATCCAAATTTCGTCGATTCCACTAAAAATCACACATACAAAGTATTCAATTAAAATTAAATACAACTGTTAGTGTATATTAAAATATTCCTTTTCTAAAAGTAATCACTGAGTTTTAAGTCAGGATAGAGTTCTCATATTCTATATGATATATATATTCTCCACAGTTATTTTCTGTATTGAAGGCACCTTTTTTTAAAAAGAAAGTCCAGCAAAAAAACAGTTTACATGTTCCGTAACTTATTCAGCACGAAAAACATAGACAAAACGTTTATTCATCAATGTACCATACATAACTGCTGGAGATGAACCCTCTCCTAAATTATGTTACTGTGACTAAGTGATGAAGTCTTCTTCAAGAATGTAGCAGTACCAACAAAGACAGAAAAAAGATGAAAATAAAATTCCAATGTCAGTTTTTCTCAATGTTAAAGGTGTTTACTAGTCCTCACAATAAATTAAATATTCAACTAACACAATCACAGTTTCTACATCCGAACTGTTAGCCACTTCTACTAAATATTACTTCAATAATATCTGTAACTATTCACTCACTACACAAGTGAAGGCAGTGAACAGTTTCCTCAATAAGACTTCAGAGACTGTAGCTAGCAAGTGTCACGCGGATGGTAAAGTCTCCACTGGCTGCTATAACGACAACCAAGCTGCTTAAATATCTGTCTGTTATCTTAGGAAGACAGATTGGGGGTGATTGCGGGAACGTCATTCTCTTTCCCATAATCCCTAGCAAAGTGGAAGATTTTCAACTCGGCAATCGCTGATCCTTAATTATGATATTTGAAGAAAACAAATCTAAAATTCGACTCGCTTATCCCACTTAAGACAAGCAATTTCATAGATTTTACGACCACAAATGGGTTTACTATGGATAAAGGAAGGCAAATATTAGACATAGACTTTTCAGCATTCAGTTAATCCTTGCGCAAATTTGTTGTTTGTATTCGTTTCATCTCTTTTTAGCATATCTCCCTGCGCCAGGAAAATATATCTACTGAATCTCGAGATTTCTAATTCCACGATCTGATTTGCAAAAAAATCATTCATAGTTGGATTTATTTGGCTTTTACAAACGGATTTATTTGGCTTTAACAGTTGGATTTATTTGGCTTATTTGGTACAGGGGGGCCATCTGATTAGATTAGACCTGTTGTTGCCTTTTTTTTATTGCGAAACACAATGTTTAAGCTTGCCGCAAAAGTTAAGCAGTGCATCAACAGAGACAAGCTACTGGGCACGTGTATATTAAATAATTCTGAAAACAATAAACAATGGCTTAATTCATTATTCAAAGGGGGAAAAAAAATAAACGTAAAATTACAAGATCTTTTTTTATGTATTGTATGTGTTTTTGTTTATATATGTTATTTTTTTTAACTTTTTCTCATTATTCATGTGTAGGTATCAGCACTAACCGTTGCTGTTGGACAGTTTAGATATGCCCGACCGTTCACCCAAGATGGGGACGTAAATAAGTAAATAATAATGATAATAATAAAGTCTTTATTTAAAGAGGAAACACAGTTGGAAAATCTCCAATCTTCCCTTTGGTCCTCTATAATAAATAAATGAAGAACTATTATACGCTTCCACTTAAATGTAAAAGAGAAAAAGCTCTGTACTCAAAAAGGTAAGTAACAAGCATTGAAAAAAAAAATGAGCCAACTTTCATGAAAATCCTCAATAAACTGCACAAAGCAGTTGCGAAATTGAGAAAAAAATATTTAAACCCCAGATACATTTCCACGCACATGCACAAAAAAATGCGGCTTTGATCCATTTCAAACGCAGCATGATAAGTCTTACGAACATTCATAATGCACTTAATCTCGCAGCATAATCAGCCACGGTGATACGGAAAGAATTCTAAAATCAATGCAAAACAACTTTTCATAATCCTTATTTCTGATTATGAAATTCTTGCATTAGATTATTCGAGCAGGCAGCCAATTTCTTGGCATCAACTGTGCACAAAACGACATTTTAATATAGACTTCTTAATCGCTTCTTAAAGCTCATTGGGTAAGGGGCAATAAAATTAAGAAATTCAAAATACATCATAAGCTATTCACTTAAGTCATTAATGTTATAAGTTGCCGACTAATCTCGCCCATATCTCACCGAGATTTCCCTATCTCCTTTAGGTTCTTGTGTTTATTACATAATACTGAAACTTTTCCAGAAGGAAATCTTAAAAACCCATTCTCCACAGCAGGGGCAGCTATCTTATTTTATCAAAATCACATAAATTAGTTGAAATGCATAAGATTAGAATTAGGAGTATAAGGCGGACTAGGGAAAGGGTACGCAGTCTGGCTACAGATGGACGGCTTACAATAATGGTTGTTGGCATTTATTTCTCATAACATTTAGCTAAATGGCAATTTACATGTGTTGTACGCTTTTTTACACCCCTTATCATTACGAGGGGGATCAGACAGGGAGATAAGATGGGAGATCGGGATATGTGACATCAACATCAAATGAAAACTTAAATCCATTTTAAATATTTGAATGCTGAATTTCTAATTAACATTGATTCCAAATCAAATACATCACCATTATTGAAATAAAAAGTAGCATTTTTTTTTTTATTATTATTATTTGTAGTATTTGCACATTAAGTAGGCGTAAGTATTTAATGGCTACCTGGTGGTATACGACACCGCCACCATACAGCGCATAACACTATTGAAAACATTTGAACATCAACTAGACTAATTAATCTTAACCAATAAAAGCATATCTTGTTTTTTTTTCAAATCTTTATGTTATATAATATCTTGAATTTTATTTTGTTTTTTTATTTTTTTTGTTCCCAGTCTAATCACCATAATGCTGTTTAAGATGAATATGTTTTGCGCTGTACCTTTAAACTGAAATTTCGAACATTACGTTGGTCTTTTATATTAGACACCTGGGCCAATGAATTTAAGGCTAGAATGACTTGTTTTAAATAAAGAGATTTTTGAATTTATCAGAGTTTAGAATTTGTTCTTTTTACATTTTTTTTTCCTATTAAGATATAGATAGATTTGTAAGGTAATCTGTTTGATGATAACATTCTTACAGGCGATTGACTTTACATACTTCCAGGTAGCAATTATATAGGACTTTTTTAAATTGATCATTCTCTTATAGTGTTTCAGAATGGCAATTTATAATCGGTCCATATGACTAACAGAACATTTGATCCAATTTTAACATATAATTTATAATAAAATGAACTAAACTGCACGAGATCTCATGGGATATATACATGCCGCCGTGGTTTAAATAAATAATCGAATCACTGTTTGTTTATACTAATTTATTTTAACTTGATTGCGATGAAAGCTCAGAGCTTGTATGAACCGCTTCCTGGGTAGAACCAGTACTGGGTGTTGTTTTATGAGGCATTAGGTCGAGCTTGAGATTGATCCCACAAACTCTGGCGTGAGCAGCCAACACTCTATCCATTAGACTACAGCCTCACTGTTCCAACTTATACATAACAATTCTATTGAACAGAACAATTAGATAATGCAATCCAGAGTATTTTTATTGTAAATATAAACCCCTGAACATGGCAACACTGAACAGTGTTTTTCCAAATTAAAATTTGAGATTTTTTTAACAGGATGGATCATAGGTAACTTTTAAACACTAAATGCATTTTCATAATTGAAGAGCATACTCAGGGGAGATTACTCTAAGATTATTCACTTCTTATCTACAAGCAGATACCAATCTGTCAAGATTATGTGGAATTTTACAGAATGCATTTTATAGCCGAGGAATTATTCCATTAAAATGTGCTTGAGATAACATACATAAATGTCTTAATATCCCCTGCATTTCAAACCTCCTACATAAAAACGTTTAAATACCGCCGTCTGCGTTAGCTGTGGAAGCAGACTACAATATATTTATTTGATGCAGCAGACATATTACATGAATAAAACCATATCCTAAATAAAGCGTTTAGATAATATGCGACAATTTCTCTCAGATATCAAAATGTGTGGCATCAAATTTATAATCACACCAACAAAAAAAAATATTTGATTACAAAAATGAACAACTTGTTTAAAATTTGAAGCAATAAATGTTTTAAGTATTTTAATTTGTTCTAGCTGTGGAACACAAGAACTTTAAGTAAAAAAGAGGATATTACTTTGGAAAATAGTTGCAATACTTGATTAAAAAGATCAATTTTAAATATAGAATATACACATGCCATATAGAATATTGCAAAAGCAAACATCTAAAAGTGAAATAAAACATTTTTAACCTTAATGCAAACACATTAAGTCTATGTTGTTGTTTTATGGTGTTTAGCGTCGCTTTCAACAATTTTTCAGTCATATCACGACGGTGTCTACGAGCAATTTGAACACTTCCTGCACTGTTTTCCACTCTGTCAGTTAATAATAAACATAATTCACCCAATAATTCAAAAGCCTTCTACCCGGTTTATTAGGTGTCGAAAGGCATCTACATGTATATGAAGTAAAGGGTTAAAAATTCAAATAAAGTTTGCCATGACATATCATTTCTAAGTCCCTCAATAATTAAACTTATAAATTTCATTTTACCCCTGCACATTTCCTGAAACTGCCAATAAACGTTTTTCTTTCTCATATTTTTTTCTTTGTGTATGTTTCACTCTTCACTGACAAGTTTGATAATAATCTGCCTAAACTGTGGCCTTACCCATCTTATATATCTTGTGGATTACTACTTATCATTAATCACTTTTTCTTTTCTCATCCTTCTCACTGAAAGCACAACAGGATGTGTTAACACAATTAACAATCTTATTAAGCAATTAAATAATAATTAGCATAATAATGAACCTCAATGCAAACCTTTTAAATAATTATGTGCACTGAAGATAATCTTTAGTAGGCAGAAATCTTTCCCTAATTACCAACTTAATGAGTTTCCTTTAATTAAAATTGATGATTACTGCAGGTCATTTTCTCATGACAATGAGCAATTAACAATTTTATAATCTGTGTGTTATTAATTAAGTTTTTATCAATTTTGCATTATAAGCTGCTATCCAAATAGAGCAACTTTCATTACACCAAAATTTAATGGAAATTAAAGTTTAATTAAAGGTACTTGTAAATAAGTATTTTGAGAACAAGAAAGTATTGTTAATACTTAATTGGGAGTTTACAGTGTACCAACAAAAAGAAGGAAATGGTTACAAGATGTCTAAAGGATGGAATAGTCTATGTGTAAAATAAAATAACAATAATAATTAACATGAAGATTGAAAAAAATATATAATAAAAAAAAAAAAATTAACAAATCAATATATATACAGAATTAACCAAGAACCTTAACACCTGAAAAATTCCAGAATTTCAGTAAATTCCAAAATTAATAAAAAGGACAAATATATTAATTATATATCGCAATGTAACATTGCAAATTATAATCAATTTCTTGCATACGCATTCTTATTCATCCTTCATACTTCGGCAACATCTTTATCAGCCCAATTTTTTACACTTATAAAGCATTTACTCCTGGTGCCTGACACTAAATGATGCTAAGATAGAGACCAAATTTTTTAATTAATTTTGCTTATTAAGCAAAGATTAAGTTGATTAAGGGAGAGATTAAGGGAGATAATTTCAAAGGAAAACTCATTTCCAGTTGTTAATGTTCAGATTATACCAATAATCAGGTTAGCATGGACTGATTGTTTTGCTTTATTGCATGAAATGTGTTATCTGTACAGTGACAATGTGATCTATATTTGCTGAATGGAGATATTTTCTGTGCAGCCTTTAGACTACTAGAGGGAGTATATCGGGTAAACATGCTGTAAATGTCTTGAAAAATAAAATTATTTTCAAAATGGTTAAACAGCATCTCATTATCATTAATAAAAGAAATCTGAATGGCTTGGTGTGTCAATTCAACCAAAATGTGACAAAATCTATATTTAAAGCAAAGTGATAAACTTGAAATGAAAAATCCACATTCTCAAAATAGACAGCACTTAATACTGCTTGAAAACCTTCGCATGGTTATTCAGACTCTTTCTAAGATGAAACAAATATTTACTACGTGCAAACCTGTATAATTGATCAAATTCAAATCAAATTGAAATCATGTTTCATTTAATACGTCAACAAATATGTCAATACTTTAAGCAGGAAATCAATTGGTTCTCACCACTGAGGTCTTTGGTTTGAGCCCGGTTACAGGGTTCCACTCATATTCATGTATCTAAATCTACCAATATTACTGGTTATCATCATTTACATAGCAGGCAATGTGTTGAAAATGGCATTAAAAGAGATATAATAATCCTTTTTTTTTTTTTTTTTTTTATGAAAATAATTTACTTAAATCTGTCTTGATGAGCGAACCCAAAGATCAATGTATGAATTATGTTGTGCAACAACTCATAAAACAAATTCTGTAAAGGGGCACAATTTTACCAGCCCTTAAATTTTCTCAGGATCTGCATGTGCTTGCATCAATTATGACTTTACAAAGCGAGTCAGAAGTACTAACTATCCAGTACAATGCCGCAATTTTCAAAACCCAATCACACAAAGCTGCAGTTTAATTTTGCGAATAATGCCGACATTAACTCTCGAACACAAATATAACAAAGACACCCTCCACTGCTTTCCTGTACAAAGCAAAATTCAAATGTCAAATTGTAATTCTGACGTTAATTCGCTAAATCTGTATTAAGCGTTCACACATTGGCCTGGCAGATTAGGATTACAATTGCATCCCGACACCTGCGTCTGTTGGGAAAAAATCGCGTCACGGTAGGATGTCAATAATTACAATAGTCGGATTATGGGCTTCCCCATCGCGACAACCAGCTTAGGTATCCCAAACACCAGGCTCCCAGATATCTTAACGCAACTACACTGACAGTCGAAAGTTCAGCAATAAGATTATTTTGAATCAGAAAGATCACTGTCAGGTCAGTGTACAATTCAACTTTTTCAAAAATCTATGTGTGGAGGATGAGACAGACACTTTCACTATTTCTTTCATAATTCAACTTTTACAAAAATCTACGTATCAAGGAGGAGACGCACGCTTTCATTATTTCTTTCATAAAATTGGCAAATATAATTTCTGATAATCGGAGAAAGCAAGAGTACGAATGTTCTTTTTTCTTTCTTTTTTTTTAAAAGAAATCTTGATGTTTTTGTTTTCTGGATTTATTATCAGTTACACATTATCACATCCCATCTGACACCTTCTTACGCTGGCATGAGGCAATGAAACATGTGCTGCGAACCATGCATACATTATACCATCAAGCCCTGCAGTCTTTAATTAGATGTAGGTACGTAATCACCATCTCGGCATATAAAACAAGCATTCTATACCGATATATATGAATCACACAGTCAGTTTAAATATTTACTTATAAATACGACAGACTGGTTACCTGTACAAATAGTACAAGACGGTTCATTATTCTAATCATGTAGTGTCAATCTGTCACGCTGAAATTTGGTATTTTCTGTGACAAATAGGGTGAAACACAAGTCATGATTATCAACTAGTTATAAGATACACATGGTATGATCAGTTTTATAGTGGAGGGAAACCTTAGATGCATATAAATTTTCTATAAGTTTCTATCAAGCTGGGCTCACACCCGTGACCTCGGCAGTGAGTAAGAGGAAAGTGACCTTTAAGAGCTCTCCTTCAATTCAGTGAAGATAAAATAGGTGTAACCCATAGTAACAATGATGCTGCTGACATAATGTTAGTTTATGATGATTATATTGAGTAATTGCTCTGCTGATGATACCAATTGTTTAACAATGATGATGTTGTCTTAATTCTCTGCTTGATGATGACAAAATCACTGATAGGTTTAATTCAATCAATTGATACTGACAGCCAAATACTGACTGCAACAGTGATGATGATGATGATGATAATGATGATGATGATGATGATGATGACACCCAGTACTAAAGAAACATAAGGGTGATTAAGATGTATCAACAAAATTGATAATAACACTTGATGATGATGATATCTGGTAATGATGAAAATAATGATGATGATAGTGGATGATGATGATGATGATGACAATTTCATAATAACATGAGGGACCCTGAAGGTCCTCAATTGCTCGCTTGTGGCAAAGATAAAGCAATATTTTGATGATCAAGGAACACAACTCTGACATTAACTATCAAATAATTAAGCAAGATTTTATGGTTATATATACAATGTAACTACTGTACAAGTTCAGTAGAGATGAAAATGAAAATGGTCAGTGCACTATAAATTATACACGTCCTTAAAGTAAAAGGACAGACAGACATGATGATAGCGATAAAAATATATCGCTTTCAGTTTTTTTGCCCAGGTTAACCAAAAACAATTATGCATTAATCACAAAACTAATACACTGTATTACAGGTAAACACAAATAACCCAGTGTGTCCCTGGCGAAGACAAATTTATATCATACCGTCAATTTGGTAATACATTTGCATGATGTTGGTGTCCGCGTCCTTGGTTTCCTTACTGCGAACCATGATCCTCTCCTCCTTCATCCCCGGCTAAACCATAAACAATTATATCCTTTCCAAGTTGCTTTATTTAAACATGGAAAACTCAACAAATTCACAATCTCTAAAACCTCAGGTCATGTTTTGTTTTTTGTTTTACTGTTGACAGACAACACTGCTCCACTTCAGAGTAATTTTATTTTTAATCTCTGCTTTTCCTTTTATCTGCTAGTATCCTCTTTTATTACATAACTGTCTCCAAATTTCTAAAAATTGGTAAAACAATGATTTATTTAATTACTTCACCGTATGCTGTAACCATTAATTTCCTAACTTGTGGTATAAATATCTGTTTTAAAATGGTGAAAATCTTTGTCAAATAATCCGAAGTCACTCATCTATAAATTGTTACACTAAACATTGAAGAAGTTTACAATATCTGCACAGATAAATGTTCACCCAATGATATTACTTTCCACTAAATAGGGGTCCTCCATTTACAGCCCCTATGTGCACACCATATGGTCTCCCGCTATCAATTTCCTTTATTCGCCAGTACTTATTCACTACAATTGTTCATCAATTCAACATTTTATCCATTCCCTTCACTGGAGGTGACAGATTAAAAGGACAGGTAATTTTACAGTAATCTAGTCTGGTTTCCCTTTCTATTCCTCAGGTAACTTAATGCAACTTTTGTGTTACTGGTCCCCTGCTTAAACACCAAATAACCACTAATAATCCAACATCTGTTGCCCAGCTCACAGGTGATAGCTAGTTGTCGCAGGTAGCGAGAGAGAGAGGAACCAGTCCTATTGTCTCCTGTACAATATAATTATATTTCTTGCCACTGATACAATATGTCAGACATACGTAACTACGGCAACTAATCAAATTAATTCCTGTCTTGCAAACGTTATCCAATACGACATGCATCCAAGCAATTTTACAGCAAATCCAAATCCGTCAAAAATCACGGACGTCAATAATTAGTATCGTCTTAACTTAACTGACAATTAAAGACTGCAGTGGAAAGAAAAGTGTCAGCCACACATGGACACTGTATTACTTATCTATGACACCAGAAAAAAACTTGCCAGCACGATCCTAATGACTTCATTACTCAGTCAACTGCATACTCTACACAGCTTCCTGAGACCATCAGTTCATCTTGTCTTATAAATCCTGTTAATTAATTATCCAATTATCAATTTTATTGATCTTTAATAAATATATAATCTTTAATTACATCTTGATCATCTATTCACCATACCGCACTCAACCAAATCCACTTTAAACTACTGTAATATCACCGTTTAAAAACCAAAACAAACAACAACTTCTCACAGGAGATAAGTCGAAAGGCCTCAACTATTACAGTTAAGCAGTTTGCAAATGGCAACCTGAAATCCATGTAATTGCTTGTACAAATGTATTTGCCTTTATGAGTTAGTCCATCTTGTTTTGCCGTAGGCCGTATTCGTATTATACATCAACCTGTCACACTAATCAACATCAAGGTATTTGCAAAATCCCATTTCTCCATTAAGCATTAGATATTAACATCTCTTTGTACAGTATTGTCAACCGTGTAGTCATCGTGTAGTCATCGCTGTCACTGTCCCGTCGCTTCTTCGCATTGTTATAGCACTACTGTTAATGAAAGGTTTAAGTTTTACCGAGATAAATAAACTAAGATTGCAGGCATTATCATGACCGATCAAAGAATTATCCATTATGTCAGATCAAGTATGACTGCTCAAAGAATGATCTAGTATGTCAGATCAAATATGACTGCTCAAAGAATTATCAAATATGTCGGATCAAGTATGACTGCTCAAAGAATTATCCAGTATGTCGGATCAAGTATGACTGCTCAAAGAATTATCTAGTATGTCGGATCAAGTATGACTGCTCAAAGAATTATCAAGTATGTCAGATCAAATATGACCGATCAAAGAATTATCCAGTATGTCAGATCAAGTATGACCGCTCAAAGAATTATCCAGTATGTCAGATCAAATATGACCGATCAAAGAATGATCCACTATGTCATATCAAATATGACTGCTCAAAGAATTATTCAGTATGTTGGATCAAGTATGACCACTCAAAGAATTATCCAGTATGTCAGTTCAAATATGACTGCTCAAAGAATTATCCAGTATGTCGGATCAAGTATGACCGATCAAAGAATTATCCAGTATGTCGGATCAAATATGACCGATCAAAGAATTATCCAGTATGACAGATCAAATATGACCGATCAAAGAATTATCCAGTATGACAGATCAAATATAACCTTTCAAAGAATTATCCAGTATGTCTGATCAAATATGACCGATCAAAGAATTATCCAGTATGTCAGATCAAATATGACTGCTCAAAGAATTGTCTAGTATGTCAGATCAAGTATGACCACTCAAAGAATTATCTAGTATGTCAGATCAAGTATGACCACTCAAAGAATTATCTAGTATGTCAGATCAAGTATGACCACTCAAAGAATTATCCAGTATGTCAGATCAAGTATGACCAATCAAAGAATTATCCAGTATGTCGGATCAAGTATGACCGCTCAAAGAATTATCCAGTATGTCAGATCAAGTATGACCAATCAAAGAATTATCCAGTATGTCGGATCAAGTATGACCGCTCAAAGAATTATCCAGTATGTCGGATCAAGTATGACCGATCAAAGAATTATTCAGTATGTCGGATCAAGTATGACCTATCAAAGAGTGATCAAACAAATGAGGTATCAAAAGATTATCCAACATGGCATAAATTAACAGAAGGGGACAAACAGATATTTATATAAATACATACATTATCTTGACAACGAAATTACAGAATAAGAATACCATACCCCAGTATGTGTGCAGAACCACAGTTTCATATTTCAGGAAGAGGCACAACTCTTGTAAATGGTTGAAAAGCATCAAATTTTGCAATTATTATATTATGATTACAAATTTCATCAGATGTTTTTCCCTTTTTTCCAGATGGCTATGACAGAGAAAATTCTGGGAAAATATCAATTTGCATATTTTTATATTTTTTCATACTTTCAAAAAAAATTGAATATGATTCCAACACTGCTATGTGTCCCCTAAATCAAATAAAATTATCTTAACACAGCCTCATTATAATGTAACTTCAGTCGTTTAGTATGTCAAGTACTTTGAACAGTTACTATAGCAATCGTTAAATTTAGAGGGAAAAAAAGTATTGACTGTTGATCATTTAGAAATCTAGATTATTCTTTTGCACAAGTCAAAAATATATTTTTTTTTTTTTCTTACTGGTTTTATACAATGCTCTATAATCATCTTAATAATTTATTATTTTTATCTAACTTGTACTATATTCATCAGTAAGTATTAAATAAATATACCGGTACACTAAATTTTAAGACTAACTAAAGTAGCAAACTAAGTCAATTTGTCAATATTAGCACATACAACAAAGCCATTCTAAAAAGAATTATATGAGCCTTATTAAACACATAAATGCCTACACCAGCAAATACAATGCAACAATATTAATACTCAGCTAATCTTAAGAAAGTTCCAAGTTAAGATTCAATACTGCAGACTTAATTCCAGCCATACTAGCTCCATTACTACATCAAATTACCTATTTACCCAAGTGTTAATAAATGAATTAATGTATAACATAGAAATAAATTTAACTTACAAAATGTCATGTTTTTTTATTCTCCATAGAATATTAATATTATTGTACCTCAAATCTGTTTGATGAAGATCTGCTTGTTATAATCAATGTACAAATAGCCATCAGCTTTTTTCATCTCCATCATAGTCCTTAATATAATTTTTGACTTCCCTCCTTTAATTATTTCTAATAGCCATTTCTTCTAAACTGCCAAGTTTATACAGATATATCGAATTGATAAATTACTGACTATTCATGAACACTCCATATTACTGTAACATAAAAATTCTATTTTTTAAACTACTTTATTTTGGCAATTTCAGTACTGCAACAATATCAAAACTGTCTCATTATGTTTTTCACAGAGTTCCACCTTCCATTCACCCAAACAGATGGCGGAATTATCAGCCAATTACAGAGGACACATGTTTTCTCCAATATTTCAACACTTGTAAAGGCTGTTAATATCTGTTTTGACAAATCCAGGTGTTTAGTCACACTTCTTACTGTCACACTAGCCCTGATTAGTAACCATCCACCAGTTACATATAATACAAAAGATATTGCAATGATCACACCTTTATATATAATACTAGTAGTCTAGTACTAATATGTATGTGTGTATATTTTTATAATATTAGTCTCTCATAATTCTTTAAAGAATTTTAAATTGTACATTGTTCTATCTTTTATAATATCAGTCTCTTGTATTTCATTAAAGATTCTTTAATTGTACATTATTTCTATATTTTAAAACATCAGTCTCTCATATTTCTTTACAGAATCTTTAATTGTACATTATTTCTATATTTTAAAACATCAGTCTCTCATATTTCTTTAAAGAATCTTTAATTGTACATTATTTCTATATTTTAAAACATCAGAGTCTCTTGTATTTCTTTAAAGAATCTTTAATTGTACATTATTTCTATATTTTAAAACATCAGTCTTTCGTATTTCTTTAAAGAATCTTTAATTGTACATTATTTCTATATTTAAAAACATCAGTCTATCGTATTTCTTTAAAGAATTTTTAATTATATATTTGATCTATATTTTATAAAATCAGTCTCTCGTAATTCTTTTAAGAAGTCTGAACTATACATTATTCATCTGCTCGTGGTTTTCTTTTCTTAGTATGGTTGATGCAAATGAACAAGAGCACACATAAAACATGAATATTTAGAACAACGAAACTATCAGGATAAAGTTGCCAGTTGCAAATCTGTGATGCTGTATTTGTCATCATAAATTGTTAGTTATAGAAGAAAAAAAGGAAGAAAAATCTTATCTTTCAGAAATCTCTATTAATTCTCAGAGATAAGGATCAGATAGCATGCTTCATATATTGACATTTTTACCAGGGGAACTCTCATAATTCATGTTAATTTGATTAAAAATTGATTACAGTGTTTTCCTTCACATTTAGAAATTGGGGGTCATTTCCCGTCTCCCATATAATGATCGTTACGAGCAATCTGAACTCTTCCTGCACTGTTTTCAAAGGCTTTCTGTGATTGATGTGGGACAACGTGTATTTATGGAGCAAAAGGTTAAGTCATGTTTTGGGAGATTTGAAACACTAAATTATTGGTATTTTATTTATAAATGATATAATTATTATAGCGATCATTAGTATCCATTTTAAAAAAAATATATATATTTTATTTTATTTTAGACAAAGTGATTTTTCCTTACATATGCTGCCTTAAACAACAGTTCTTATGTATCAGCTAGATGTTTCTTCTATAATTTTTTCCTCTCAAAAGTTTTTTTTTTTCACGGCATGCCAGCTATCTCAGACACTGCATTTAGTGAAATTTTCCATTTAATAACAATTATGCATGATAATTAAAATTATCATCTCCACCTAGATATTAACACTGGTAGGCTTGGACAGGGATTATGTATTTTCCATTAATTATCATATGTCTTGCACTTTTGTCCCTCTGATATATATCCATTAATATGATAAAGGGGTGAATGAAGGGTCACGAAGGGAGATTGATTGATTGATTGAATATTTAGCATCGTTTTTATGCCATCGAGGGCTTACCGACGATCAGTTAACCTAACCACTGTTTCCTGGGATCCTGAAAGGTTAACCAATACTCTAGCACACCCCATCTCCGTAAGTAACTGATATCTTTCCCACTTGAATCAGCGGTGAAAGACAAATGATATTGAGACACAATGTCGTATATCAATCAACACACAGACCACTGCCGGGTGGGGATTCAAACTCACGACGAACCCTGGATTGATAGTCAAATGCGCTACCGACTGAGCTAATCAGGCCTGCCTTATTGTGAAGAGAGAATGTGAGATCCTTAGATCAGGACGAACATGGCAAAAAAAAAAAAATCAAGCCTTAATTGTTATTGTGGCGACCTACAATCGTGTCCCATGAGAAGTCGACACATCACCGCTGACAATACAATGACAATATGTATGATGTCCAAGTACTACAGATTACAATTAATCCTGTATCCTGCCACGATAATTTATGATAATAGATGTCTAAATTGATAGAGCATTCATTATGTATACATCCTTTTGTTTTAAGAATTAGATGGCTGTCATTTGTTTATGGTATGTGATGTATGTAGGTATTGAGGCAAAATCTCTCACACACATCTAGTCAATATTATCTCTTTTTTTATGAGCTTTATACACAGTCATAATGTAATTTACCTATAATAATATGGATTATTTATGTATACCTATCTACACATGTACATAATTATACAAAACTAATAATGCCATAATTTTTCTTTTATCGCCAATTAATGGTGATGTCTTTTATTCTTCCCTCCACCCCACCAACACATTTTTTTTTTCTCTGCTACAATTTTTTTTTTTAAATGGGGAAGCTGAAAGCACATAAAAGGATGTTTTAAAGTCATTTTCAACAGATGAGAACTTGAAACGTATGATAAATACAAAGGGTGTTGGGGGGGGGGGGGGGGGGGGGGGGGGGGGGAGCTTTTTTTGTGAATCACTCTTGAGTCCATTTCCTCAGCAGAACATAGACTGAGTGATCCTTCTGAGAGACCATCTGGTATAGCATGCCAGGGATCAAACCTGTGACCTCATAACAGGTCAGAACCCTTAGTAACCTGCTACATCATAAATCCACTTTAATCAGATCAATAATTGATTTAGTTAACTGACAAACTTTCTGGCTCATAAACTCATCTTACTTAAAATTTGTTCAGAGCCATGTAACTTTATTAAACTTGACTGACGTCATCAGTCTTACGCCACAAGTACAGCAAAAAGCCACTATCTGCATTCATAGGACCTTTTTTTTTAATGCCCTCCAAATTTGTTCATTATTGCAAAGTGTGGGATCTGATCAATCGAGTAAGTGATTGTCGTCTTTGTTTAAAACCCATATTTATTTTACATCGACTGTGAAACCAATTCTTACAACATATACTAATCTGGATCGATGCAGATTTACTCTTTGTCCAGTATAAAGAGTTATATGCCCTCATCCCAATCTGCCAAAATTTAATGTCATTTTTTCCCCCACCCCTGGGGGGCATCAAGATCTTACATTGTTGACAATATCATCCCTGGCTGTGTTGGTATATATAAATATCTCCCAATAATAAAGGTAGATAATCACAACCTGCCAGGGGGCACAATTTTCTCAGTCCTGTTGTACACAATGGAAAGGGTTAATCATAAATCCATCAGTATTATCGCCCAGGGCTCAGTGATGACACTTTAATCTGTCTATTTGGCCATAACACAGAATCTATCAATTACTGTGCGCTGTCAAAAGGAGGCAAAACCACCATTGTTTTTACAAGGAAATAAAACAAATACCAAGACTAAAACATTACCACTATCAAGTCCCCATCTTGATTAATGTCCACTTTTGTTTACATTTGTTAAATTGCTCCGAACTTAATAATTAACTGAGATGTCAGTCATGTCTTCACATTTAAAATCTTGAAATCTTCAAGCTGATTTTGGTAAATGGGAACATTGAAATAAAAAAAGTTTATTACTGGAAAATATTCGAAGTATTTCCCCACTAATTAAAGGGACACATGACAATTTTGCTCATGTACCATATTGATATTTACACGCATGAACGCATACTCGTATCCAAATAGAAATATCCATCTATAAGTATTTGATAATAAGTATAAAACTAGCCGTGGTGCGGAAGTTTTGAAAAATATGAGTAAAAAATACAAATTGATTATTTTCATCATTTTCCATCATGCTGGTAAAAATAAAAATTTGTTTTACACTTTTTGTCTCAAGGGTGTGAAACAATGATAAAAATAGAAACAGAAATAGAAACATAAATAAGGGTGAGTGCATTATTATATATTATAAAGACTTGGATATTTCAATTTCAGACTTGCATCAGGTTAATATGTAATTGTTGGTGTAGTTGCTGTACAGTGTTTATCGTCACTTTCAACAATTTTTCAGTTATATGGCAACAGTGTCTACTTCAGACAGTATTCTGAGCGCTGCCACACTGGAGTATCATGTTGCAGAGACAGGGTATGAAATCCTACATTACACTAACACCAGGCCGACCAGACCTAGAACTATCCTTTAAATGCAGAATGCCAAGCGAGGGAGCCTCTAGTACCATTTTTCAAGTCTTTGGTATGTTACCCATGACCTCCTGCATGTGAGGATGTTCTACCCTGACACTACCGCTGCGTTTTTCAAAAATAGAATATTAAATGAAAATTCATCAAAATTGCAATGGGTCCCTTTAAAAAAGGACAATTACCATTAATTAATTAATTACCCTTAGCTACAATATGATACATGCAATGTACGTCTCCTTTATCATATTGTGTGGATCAACTTGAGGACAAGACTAAGTACTGTCATGATTTGGAATAAAAACAAAAATCGTAAAGTAAAACTATAATTAACTTTAAATACTAATATACCAAATAATTCAATAAAATGGTGAGTTACATGTTAAGTAGATTGACACATCCATGCAATATCAATAGTAGGACGCATACTGACCACATACCAAATATTAACACCGTTCCCAGCACCGCCAAGAGTACTTTCAGATGCAAATAAAATATGATATGCCTCGTAAAATAATATAAAACTACTCTTTACATACCACAAAGTGCAATATTGCATTTTGAGTTTATTTCACTGTAATTTTTGTCCCTCCAGACCCTGAAGGAAGTAAGTTAAGCAGATCAGATTAAGGAAGTTATGGTGATTAAAAACAGAGTCCCCAGGGATGAACAGGTGTTATGTTAGAGGATATGAATATAATCCTCAATTCTCCTGGTGTCAAAATCCCCCTAAAGTAAGAGTAGGGATTATGTGGTACCCTGTTGTTTGGTTCCCTCCTGCCACGCCTCCATCAGTTGACAAGATAACCCTTGTTTATACTACCCATCTTCCTGGACGAAAGCTATTATGTCAACATTTTATTGTTGTTTTTTTTCATTATATAACTGGCATTAAAGAAATGTTGGCTTTCGTTTTTACAAATTATAGAATATGATGATGGGTGAATATATCTCATTATTTCTCTTTCTAAATTCTTTCACTTGCTCTCACCGCTCCCCCTTTTCTATCTCTCTCATTCATCCACTGTTTCAATCTTTCTCATTCATTTATTCCATCAATCTCTCTCATTCATCCATCCATTCAATCTCTCTGCTTATCTAACACCCACATCTTTTATAACTTACTCTCACTCTTTCTCTCTCTCTCATTCTTTCTCTCTCTTCTCTTAAATTCTATATACTAATTACCAAGCATTAAAAATGCAGTTTTCTGTACCATGTAATTTTACCTCATATTTGTATCTCATACATGACTTGGTAAAGAAATCTTAATCCCCCAAAAAGAAAATAATTTAAAGTTAAAGGGGGAATTTATTGGCAATCAAAATGTCATTTGTTTAGACAAGCAATTTTGCCGGAGGGTCCATCTTAATGCAAGTCAGTAAAATAGACACGACTCATTTAGAGTATCGCCGCACTCCGCCTAGGGGCTCAATACTTGAACTTGGAAAACAATCGTTTATTAATTAATTTTATCAATTAATTTCATCAATAGGTATTTAATATATCTTTATTCTGTATATTATAATTTATACAATATCAATTTTCCTTTAATAAAATTATATATAGTTACTTTATTTTTCATTCACATTTTTGTAACATTTTTTTACTGGGGTGTTACAGAAGTGATGGCAAGTATAATCAGAACTGTTCTGCTGTTCTGATGCTCAGTATCGACTAGTTTTGCTTAAATATCACATTCTTTTGTGTTTTATTGATTATTATTGTCATGAGGATGAAAATTAATGGTGCAAACTTTTTCCAAAAAATAGCAAAAAAATCGTGTAAATTATCATACTTCTTCTTTATCGTAACCTCAATATGAATTTGAGTAGATTCACTGTCTCCTATGCAGTAACTGGCAACTTTCTCATATAAAGTGTTTTGGATTGGACTGGGCTTAAACCCGCCACCTCAAACAGTGAGAGTGGTTAAGTGAGTTTGGGACAAGGTCTAAGACCACTAAATTGTCATAGCGGACCTATACAAACATCATAATTGTTATCATCTATTGGTAATGTATGATCGCACAACTTTAGATCATTCCATCATTATCACAGACAAGTTTTATTGACTGAGTAGCAAACAGTACTTAACACAATCACGTCATACAAAAGTGTTAAAATTCTCTTAAATTTTATCATCAGTTAAAAGGTTATAGCAATAGAGGAATACATGTATGCAAGTGTAAATTTTTTAATTTCATATAAAAAAAAACGGGTTTCTGTTTCATTAACGTTTTCCTAAGTTTTACTTTACTACTTAAAAAACTTAACTGGATTTTGACTGGTAACTAATTCATTAAATACTCAACATCATTTAAACCTTGGGCAGTTATACATGAACCAGTCTAAAACATGGTCATCTGGATGCTTTCTTCGATTTAAGTTTTTGAGTATAAACTTAAATATATTGGTGAAACAAAAAACAGAACTATAATACTCAAAAACTTAAACCTAAGAAAAGCAACCAGGCGATCATGATTTTAGACTGGTCCCAGGAAAACTACATTCATTAATATTGATTACATAATAGATAAATAACGAGTCAAAATTAAGTTTTTATGTATTTAAGAAAAATGTCGGTGAAACAGAAGCCAGGTCACGTTAACACTGTTAAGCTTTTTTTTTGTAACCTTGGTACGGTAAAATTGCCATTTTTAGAAAAACTAGCTGGAAAATCTGTCCCATCAATGTACAAAATATGGTTCATCTCCATCAATAAAATTTAAAACTATTGTTGAACTAATTTTCAACCTTCGCAACCTTCCAGTCAGGAGACTTCCTGTCCAGCGTGAGATTTATGTTAATCATGTGTCATGGTAATAACGACATCGGCAGGTAATCCACCCCAGAACTAATCTGTATCACAGATGCAAGATCAGACCTCCACGACACCCTGACCGCCAAGGTTATAATTACCTTCAGGCATGCTACATACTAATTTATGTCCTGCAGTCCAGTGTTAATTGTGGTTACCTTTTATCTGGTCTCCTAATCTATCACCTACATGTCACTCTTGTGCATTTGAAATATTTGAAGAAAATTTTATCTGATTTAAAGGGGAAGTGCTTTTTTTGTAAGAATTGAAGAATAAATTTCTCATGTATATTATATACAGTCAACACCTGAGTTAGTAGTCACCTCTATTAAGCAACCACATGTCTTAAACAGCCATATTTTCTACTACCCATTTTTATAATTTTATTATAAAATAATCTGTTTTAAGCAGCCACCTGCCTTAAGTGGTCATTTTTGCTCCCTTACTTGGGTGGCTGCTTAAAACAGGTTTGACTGTGTATATATATTGATTATTCTTAATATTTTTCTTTTAAATTTTTTTTGTACGTTATATTGATTTTGACTAAAAAAGGTTACTATTAATTATTTTTCTTATTAATTTATCATTAATATAGTGATCATCATAGCCTTAATTATCAACATTAATAATCATCATAATGGCCATCATCATTCACCACTGTCATCAACATCATCATTAATTACCATCACTTGAATTCATAATAACAACCACCACCATCATCAATCATCATCACCACCACCATCATCACCATCATCAATCATCATCACCACCACCACCATCATCACCATCATCAATCATCATCACCACCACCATCATCATCACCAACATCAAGCATCATCACCACCACCACCATCATCACCATCATCAATCATCATCCCCACCACCACCACCATCATCACCATCATCAATCATCATCACCACCACCATCATCAATCATCATCAGCACCACCATCATCAATCATCATCAGCACCACCACCACCATCATCAATCATCATCACCACCACCACCATCACCATCATCACCAATCATCATCACCGCCACCATCATCACCATCATCAATCATCATCACCACCACCACCACCATCATCACCATAATCAATCATCATCATCACCACCACCACCACCACCACCATCATCAATCATCATCACCACCACCACCACCATCATCACCATCATCAATCATCATCACCACCACCATCATCACCATCATCAATCATCATCACCATCATAAAAAAAGTGTTGTTTTTTTCTTCAAAAAATGTTGACCTCAGACATGCAGTCTCCAATAATCATGCTCTCTTTATTTATCCAGCCCTCTTCTCTAGAAGTGTTATCCCCTCATGTATATATTGATTGTCCAATCTCTCTCTCTCTCTGTCACAACTTAATCCGCATTAACTCACGATTAAATTCAAGCCCATCTCTTGGCTAATTCAGGAATCTGTACGATTTATCTGTCAATTAATCCTAGTCACTAGGATGCTTGCGCAGCTGCTCCTGGTGAGCTGGGGGATTTACTTCATTTTTAATCCCTAAACCCACACTTGAAAATCTAATCTTTTTTATTGTCAATTTATTCTGATGCAAAACATCTAAAGAATATCATAAAATATTAATCAAATAAATATCAAATAAGTAAAAAAATTCAAAATATGACCAAACATTGAGTATTCAGTAAATTGAATACCGTACAATATTAAGCTGCAATATTATATGATTAGGCCATAATAAATGAATTGCTAGATTATCATCGCCGCAAGCCCCCTAATTTTCATGCCGCCCGATCCTGTTTATTTTTGTAAAAATAAACAAAAAAACATCAAAAATTTAAAAAAATTAATGAAAACAAAAAAAAAATTCCCGCCCTCCCCGTTTTAAAGAAAAAATTGGATGATAATCTAGCAATTAATTTATAATGGCCCTAGTGTTCATTTTATTTAAAGACAGTTTGATATACCAAGTTTGGTTGATAACATGATCATGTTCTCTTATAATAGGTAAACATGTTTTGTTTAGGATCTCTGTGGCTTGTGCATGTCGTAGGAAACAACAATTTGAGTAATATGATTCAATTTGCAGAAACTCTGCAGTTCTGCAGGTATCAAAGTTCTAGGTTCATTCTGCATATTTATTTGTTGATGTATTTTTTTTAATCTGTTTGTTAATTTGTTGTTTTTGTACATGTAGAGTGAACCTGGAATCTTCCTTCCTGTTGGCAGCGAATAACCTTTAATGTGCTGTAAAACCCTACTCATTCATTTTGTTTGTTTGAATATTCAGCATTATTTCTATGCCATCAAGGGCCAACAAACCTAACTACTCTCATCTGGGATCCTAAAAGGTTAAGTACTCAATCACACTCATCTTCGCAAGTAACTGATAACTTTCCCACTTGAATCAGCAGTAAGAAATGAATGACAATTGACTCAATGGCTTATATCAAGCATCACAAAGGCTGTGGTCAGACGGGAATTCAAACTCCCAACCCCTGCATTGACAGTCAGACACACCACCGGCTTTTGTAACCAGGTCTGGTAGAGTTGCAGTGTTTACAAGTGTAGATGTTTTACTGACAAATTAACAATCAAGCTTGAGTTATAAGTTCAGAGGTTAAATCAAATACAACGTTCAGTCATGTTATAGTTAAGTCCCCTTCCCATACAGATGTCTTAACCCTTTACTTCATAAAGACGTCTTTGGACACCTCTAATATAGAAAGCTTTTGAATTATTGAGTGAATTATGTTTATATTAACTGACAGAGTGGAAAACAATGCAGGAAGTGTTCTTGTGGACGTGTGGTGTCCTTGACCAAGACATCTTTTCCGCATATGCTTAAGTACTGGTACTACCCAGGAAGACTTCGAGCCTGATTTGTCTAAGTCATAAAAACTTGTTTCACAATCGAAGTAAAAAAAAAGTTTAAACTATATAAATAAAAATAATTGATGTGACAAAAAATGCAAAATTTGAGGGTCATGGAAGAACCCTGGGATTTTGATTCTGAGTCTCAACATTCCGATTAAAATAGTACATTAATGCAGTAAGATATACATTATCTAAACATTTCTCACCTCCTCTTCTAGTACTTCAACAACTGCCATCCTGCATGGTTCCCACAGAGGTGTGTTACAACCCCCCCCCCCCCCCCCCCCCCCCCCACCACCACCCTCACCATCTCTCCGCCCTTTTAACTCTGTGCTATTCTGTAGCATACAGTTTCTCTTTAATTGTATTTGAAACATACTTAAAATAACATAAGTAATACTGAACAAACAGAAAAACGTAAAGAAATCACACTAACCAAATTAAGGAACATTTTAACAAGATATTTTATTTTGTTTGTTTATAACATTATGGGACCGTAACAACCAAGTTCATGACCAATCATCCCGGACTGTGGCAGATGCATGATAATTGACTGTCAATTTATGGGTTGTGGGTTCGAATCCGTACATGGCCACAGTTTCGTCAGTGATGATTGACCACAAACTTTATTCTATGGCGATGACACTCCCACCTCAATCTATGTGGGGAAGTATTAGTCAGTGCAGAGATAAGATATAGTAATACAACCCGTCAGATATCTCTCTGGCAGTAAACAGAAGATCAGGACTGTGTACTGACAGCCATTATGTAACTGAAATAGGGTTGAAAAATGGCGCGAAACCTCATACAAACAAACAAATAATTAAATTAACTAGCTCACGTTCCACACTGGATTGGATCACTTTTGCTATTTCACTCCTCAATAAAATAAAAATTACCCCATTGTGAATAAGGCAAAAATAATCCCGTCTTCACATCTGTCTCTCACTGTGTAATCTTACCCCTGGAACTACTTTTTCTTTCAAAAGGGGATTGTGGGGATTAGACAGTTATCTGGTCAGCTGCTTTATAATCCAGCTGATACCAAATATGTCAGGTGCTGCCTCAATATCAGACAAGATTATAGAACATAGGATGTAGTCATGAATCTCATTTACAGCTTCACTCCCGTCATTTCTTTTACATTTTCCTTCCATTTTCTTAAAACAATTCCATTGTACTTCAGCACTTCACTGTCTGTGGCTGGAGGTGTATCAGAAAGAACAACTTGTTTTGTTCGAATGGGCCTGGCTTGATAATCAACGTCTTTTTCCACACATATTAGGATATTAACGGTATCCATGGCAGTGCCGTGCCGTTGATAGGAAATAACCAGACATAATAATAATTTTGGACGATAATTATGAGCGTATTTAAATGAATCAAAGAAAACCCACAATCCTTTTGGTTTTGGTAAGTAACTGACAAATTTTTCTCACTTAAAATCATTTAAGCCTTTACTCCATAAATACTAATCACAGAAGGCCTTTGAAAACAGTGCAGGAAGAGTTCAGATTGCTCGTAACGAGCAATCTGAACACTTCCTGCACTGTTTTCCACTCTGTCGGTTAATATAAACATAATTCACCCATTGCTGATACGTGGTGAATTAATGCTTTCAATATTAGGTGTCCAAATGCGTCTATATGAAGTAAAGGAAACTGAAATACTGTGAAAGTTTTTGTTTGAATATTTAGCATCATTTTTATGCCACCAAGGGCCAACCAATGATCAGTTAACCTAACCAATCTTTCCTTGAATACTGGACAGTTAACCAGTAGCGAGCACACCCATCTCCACAAGTAACTGATACTTTCTTTCCCTCGTGAATCAGCAGTGAGGTGATTGACAATGAAATGCATTGTTGTACATCAATCATTACTGAGACTGTGACTGGGCGAGGATCCAAGGCATGATCCTTGGATCGCTAATCAGACGTGCTACAGACTGAGCTAACCTGGCAACTTGACCAGTAGGAGTTATAGCCTCCTTATCCAAGAGAGTAGGGATTTCATATTCATGAAATTATACTTTTTATTTAAATACGGATTTTTGGACCTTCACATGGGCAAAAATGAATACTCACTTTCTGTCTTGGTGTGGCGTTCTAAACCTCCCTTCCATACTGATGCAGAAATACTCTGAACATTAGCAAAGAAGCACAAAAATAAGGTACAAAAGGGGAGATAACTCTGTCATTTATTAGGAGAGAGTTATGGCCCTTTTATCAATTTTTATCCATTCTTCTCTATAGCACAGTTTGTCCCATATCAGTCAATGTTATTATACAACGTGGAACCAGTCACACAGCAGCAATGCTTCTCTATAGAACAGTTTGTCCCATATCAGTCACCGTTCTAATACAGCAAGATACCACACACAGCAGCAATGCTTCACTATAGAACAGTTTGTCCCATATCTCACACTGTTCTAATACAGCGGAGAACCACACACAGCAGCAATGCTTCTCTATAGAACAGTTTGTCCCATATCAGTCACCGTTCTAATACAGTGGGAAACCACACACAGCAGCAATGCTTAGAACAGTTTGTCCCATATCACTCACTGTTCTAATACAGTGGGAAACCACACACAGCAGCAATGCTTCTCTATAGAATAGTTTGTCCCATATCACTCTCACTGTTCTAATACAGCGGGGAACCACACACAGCAGCAATGCTTCTTTATAGAACAGTTTGTCCCATATCACTCACTGTTCTAATACAGTGGGAAACCACACACAGCAGCAATGCTTCTCTATAGAACAGTTTGTCCCATATTACTCACTGTTCTAATACAGTGGGAAACCACACACAGCAGCAATGCTTCTCTATAGAACAGTTTGTCCCTTATCACTCACTGTTCTAATACAGTGGGGAACCACACACAGCAGCAATGCTTCTTTATAGAACAGTTTGTCCCATATCACTCACTGTTCTAATACAGTGGGAAACCACACACAGCAGCAATGCTTCTCTATAGAACAGTTTGTCCCATATCACTCACTGTTCTAATACAGTGGGAAACCACACACAGCAGCAATGCTTCTCTATAGAACAGTTTGTCCCATATCACTCACTGTTCTAATACAGTGGGAAACCACACACAGCAGCAATGCTTCTCTATAGAACAGTTCGTCCCATATCAGTCACTGTTCTAATACAGCGGGGAACCACACACAGCAGCAATGCTTCTCTATAGAACAGTTTGTCCCTTATCACTCACTGTTCTAATACAGCGAGAAACCACACACAGCAGCAATGCTTCTCTATAGAACAGTTTGTCCTATATTAGTCACTGTTCCAATACAGCGGAGAACCACACACAGCAGCAACGCTTCTCTATAGAATAGTTTGTCCTTTATCAGTCACTGTTCTAATACAGCGGGGAACCACACACAGCAGCAATGCTTCTCTATAGAACAGTTTGTCCCATATCACTCACTGTTCTAATACAGCGGAGAACCACATACAGCAGCAATGCTTCTCTATAGAATAGTTTGTCCCATATCAGTCACTGTTCTAATACAGTGGGAAACCACACACAGCAGCAATGCTTCTCTATAGAACAGTTTGTCCCATATCAGTCACTGTTCTAATACAGTGGGAAACCACACACAGCAGCAATGCTTCACTATCTATAGAACAGTTTGTCCCATATCAGTCACTGTTCTAATACAGAGGAGAACCACACACAGCAGCAATGCTTCACTATAGAATAGTTTGTCCCATATCAGTCACTGTTCTAATACAGTGGGAAACCACACACAGCAGCAATGCTTCTCTATAGAACAGTTTGTCCCATATCAGTCACTGTTCTAATACAGTGGGAAACCACACACAGCAGCAATGCTTCTCTATAGAACAGTTTGTCCCATATCAGTCACTGTTCTAATACAGTGGGAAACCACACACAGCAGCAATGCTTCTCTATAGAACAGTTTGTCCCATATCACTCACTGTTCTAATACAGTGGGAAACCACACACAGCAGCAAATTTCTTCTGTATAAAACAGTTTGGCACACCATGAGTCCATAACTGTAAACTGGGAGACATTATAATTCATAATCCAAATGACAGAAAAATGAGAAAAGAAAGAAACAGTTTTTCTTAATTAACATTACTGTATTAATGAATCACTTTAAACACATCTATTTGATGTGCTGCAATTGTTTTTTTTGTTGTTGAAAATAATGATGTGAAAATTTCCAAATAGTCTTCTATAATTATAATAACCATAAAGAAATGTAACTCTCACAGGCAACAACGCAATCCCATTAAGAGTTTACAAGTAAATGACTTTTTGCAAGACATGATGCAGATAATGTATAAATTGCGCAAATCTCGAGTGCCAGACATTGCTAAGCTGCGATACTAACACTGCAATGGTGTTTTACTGTGCTTAGCTGTGTTTTACTTTGTTTTACAGCTTGTCGGAACCAAAGTGCCAGGAATTATCCTCTGTAGGCATAAAACTTTAGCGTAATTATCATTTATTGTACAGCTAGATTAGTCAAGATTAATAATGCAAAGAAATTGTGGGGACTTTTTTTTTCAATTAACAAAATTTTTCTATACATGTGTTGATATTTATCTTTGCATGCTTTTCAGGATTACATTAAAAACAATAAAAAATAATAATCATAAAATAATAAAGATAATGTAAAATGTAATAATAAGGATATCAGTAAATTCCCTATCTGTAAAAAATGAGCCCTGAACATGGTTGAATCAGTAAGCCCTCAGTCTATGTACCTAAACCTGGTAACCATCAGTAAAAATGTCAAGTTAACTTGGTTGTACCAGTGAGCAATGGAAACTTATTTGATCATTGAAAAATTTAACCTTAGAGCAAAAACTTGAGCAATTAAAGTTGAACTTGGTTGCACCAGCAAGCAATAAAAACCTAATTCAAATGCACCAGGGAGCAATGAAAACTTAACTTGTTTGATGCAGTGAACAACATAAACTGAACTTGTCTATAACAGTATGCAATGTAAACTTAACTTGGTTGTAGCAGTAAGCAATGTAAACTTAACTTGGTTGTAGCAGTAAGCAATGTAAACTTAACTTGGTTGTACCAGTATGCAATGTAAACTTAACTTGGTTGTAGCAGTAAGCAATGTAAACTTAACTTGGTTGTAGCAGTAAGCAATGTAAACTTAACTTTGTTGCACCAGTATGCAATGTAAACTTAACTTGGTTGTAGCAGTATGCAATGTAAACTTAACTTGGTTGTAGCAGTAAGCAATGTAAACTTAACTTGGTTGTAGCAGTATGCAATGTAAACTTAACTTGGTTGTAGCAGTATGCAATGTAAACTTAACTTGGTTGTTGCAGTAAGCAATGTAAACTTAACTTGGTTGTACCAGTATGCAATGTAAACTTAACTTGGTTGTAGCAGTAAGCAATGTAAACTTAACTTGGTTGTAGCAGTAAGCAATATAAACTTAACTTGGTTCTACCAGTAAGTAATGTAAACTTAACTTGGTTGTAGCAGTAAGCAATGTAAACTTAACTTGGTTGTAGCAGTAAGCAATGTAAACTTAACTTTGTTGCACCAGTATGCAATGTAAACTTAACTTGGTTGTAGCAGTATGCAATGTAAACTTAACTTTGTTGTAGCAGTAAGCATTGTAAACTTAACTTGGTTGTAGCAGTATGCAATGTAAACTTAACTTGGTTGTAACAGTAAGCAATGTAAACTTAACTTTGTTGCACCAGTATGCAATGTAAACTTAACTTGGTTGTAGCAGTAAGCAATGTAAACTTAACTTTGTTGCACCAGTATGCAATGTAAACTTAACTTGGTTGTAGCAGTAAGCAATGTTAACTTAACTTGGTTGTAGCAGTAAGCAATGTAAACTTAACTTTGTTGCACCAGTAAGCAATGTAAACTTAACTTGGTTGTAGCAGTAAGCAATGTAAACTTAACTTGGTTCTACCAATAAGCAATGTAAACTTAACTTTGTTGCACCAGTAAGCAATGTAAACTTAACTTGGTTGTAGCAGTAAGCAATGTAAACTTAACTTGGTTCTACCAGTAAGCAATGTAAACTTAACTTTGTTGCACCAGTAAGCAATGTAAACTTAACTTGGTTGTAGCAGTAAGCAATGTAAACTTAACTTTGTTGCACCAGTATGCAATGTAAACTTAACTTTGTTGCAGCAGTAAGCAATGTAAACTTAACTTTGTTGTAGCAGTAAGCAATGCAAACTTAACTTGGTTGTAGCAGTATGCAATGTAAACTTAACTTGGTTGTAGCAGTAAGCAATGTAAACTTAACTTGGTTGTAGCAGTAAGCAATGTAAACTTAACTTGGTTGTAGCAGTAAGCAATGTAAACTTAACTTGGTTGTACCAGTATGCAATGTAAACTTAACTTGGTTGTAGCAGTAAGCAATGTAAACTTAACTTGGTTGTACCAGTAAAAAATTAAATTGAATCTGGTTGCACCAGTGAGAAATGTAAACTTAAACTGGCTGCACCAGTAAACTTAAACTGGCTGCATCAGTGAGAAATGTAAACTTAAACTGGCTGCACCAGTGAGAAATGTAAACTTAAACTGGCTGCACCAGTTAACTTAACCTGGCTGCACCAATGAGAAATGTAAACTTGGCTGCACCAGTGAGAAATGTAAACTTAAACTGGCTGCACCAGTGAGAAATGTAAACTTAACCTGGCTTCACCAGTGAGAAATGTAAACTTAACCTGGTTGCACCAATTAGAAATGTAAACTTAAACTGGCAGCACCAGTGAGAAATGTAGACTTAACCTGGCTGCACCAGTGAGAAATGTTAACTTAACCTGGTTGCACCAGTTAGAAATCTAAACCTAAACTGGCTGCACCAGTGAGAAATGCAAACGTTTATAGACACACTATTTCATTTAACTGTAACAGCAAGAGAGACATTGAAATGTTGACTCCAAAATAATGCAAGACTACGTGGGGTGTCTTTTGAAATAAAGAATATACTGCTGTCGTACTCAAAAATAATTACGATGAAAAAAATATTTTTCTTACATCCCTTTAAAAACTGCGGCGTGGTCTAGTGGTAGTGTCTGTCTCGCATGCAGAAGGTCGTGAATTCAATCCCCGTGTCATACCAAAGACTTTAAAAATGGTACTAGAAGCTTGACACTCAGCATTTAGAGGAGAGTTCTAGGTCTGGTCGACCCGGTGTCAGTATAATGTGACTGGGTGGGATATCATACTATGTGTCTGCGGCATGATACTCCAGTGTCACAGCGCTTAGAATACTGTCTCAAGTAGACACCATTGCGATATGACTGAAAGATTGTTGAAAGTGATGCTAAGCACCATACAATAACAACAACAACATCCCTTTAATCCCAAACTTATAAACTGCACAATCAAATTTTTTTTCTATAATTGGAATATAATTATATACGGGGGCAATTATATAAAATCAACTTCAGCATAATTGTTTTCTCTTCTTTAAATTCATCGTTATTTCAAACAACAAGAAAAAATTCAAAAGAAAACACTTTTCATAAATCTTACTAATTTCTTTCATTAATTAACAATTAACCACTCCTATAAAAAGCAAATCCGCATAATGTGCAACATTTATTATAACAATCTTTTTCTTTTTTTTTTGGTCATAATTATCATCTTGCAGTTTATCTAGGTATAATTACTGTAGAAAACTCGCCCTGTTTCACGAGCGATGCATTTCCTTGGCACTCGTAGACGTTACGCCAAAATATGCAGTTACATAAAACATGGATGAATATTGAATACATCGCCAGCTTTATCAGCAGTATGGGTTGCATGCTACCTTGTTTTGCATTCTGTATCATTCCTTTACAAAAAGTGCCGAAACACACCTCCTAGTTCGCATGTACAGATAAGCCGTCAGTATTTAGGTTGTATATGAGTTATAAGTGCTGCATATTGCATTTAATTGTAAAATGTAATCTACATAAGATGATATTAAAATGTATTAAAATGCAATTTTATTTTCTAAGTAGCAGCGGTAGTTTTTCTACATCTTTGTAGCAATTTCATTCTTTACATGCAGGTACAATTACAATGGGTTTGGAGAAAGCTTAGAAGGAAATGAGATTGAATATCTCGATCAGATATATTCTATCACATTATCAGTTACTATAATAATAAGTCAGTTACTTTAATAATAAATTAACACTTCTGTGATAATTAAAATTAAGCAGGGATGGTAGTGCAGTGGATAGTGTTGGGCACAAATGCTAGAGGCAGTGGATTAGGTACCGGATGCCACTCGTAAATCAACACTCAGTACTCATGGCTTTTTATACCCAGGAAGTGGAATTGTGAGCAATTCATATGAGCTCTAAGCTTACTTTGCAATAAATTAGCATGAACTACTTAAAATCAACCATCCTTGGTACAATGTTCTTACCACATAAATAAAGCTAAATTTCAGCTCAGAGTATTGATTGACTGATTGAATATTAAGCGTAATTTTATGCCATCAAGGGCTAACAGACGATCAGTTAACCTAACCACTCTTTCCTGGGATCCTGAAAGGTTAACCAGTACTTGAGCACACCTCATCTCTGCCAGTAACTGATAACTTTCCCAGTTGAATCAGGGTAAGAAACAAATGATAATGAGACACAATGTTGTATATATACCAATCATCACGGAGACATGCCGGGCGCAGTTCAGAGTAACCTTAGAAAGAAATGAGATGGAAAATGTCAATCAGGAACACTTTCAGTGAAATAAAATCATATAGGATCTTAACTAAAAGTGTACTTTTAAGTTATTAATATAATTATAAATAAGAAATATTGTTTTTTTTTGTGTTTAAAAAAAATAAATATATATATTTATAATTTTAAGCAATCATGCATGACAGCTATCAGCTCATCAAGGTATTATGCACTTTGACATGATTTCATCAGAAAGTTAAAGTACAGGATGTTATAACTTGAACTAATGGTTGATTTATCTGATACATGGGGAACATTTAGACAGGAGGAAGGTCATACATAAAAATCCGGGAACACTGTAATAGTAACACCCGTGATCATAATGTTACCAGTTGTAACGGAGGTTACGTAACATTTGAAGATGTACCGGAATAAACCTATTGATGCACATGCAGAGAGAGAGAGAGAGAGAGAGAGAGAGAGAGAGAGAGAGAGAGAGAGAGAGAGAGAGAGAGAGAGAGAGAGAGAGAGAGAGCTGTTTTTCCTGCTATAAAATGAATCCTGGGATATATCCACAATACAGGGGTGTTTTCTGGCTTCCCTGGAGAAGCAAGCTAGCGCTGCTGATAATATACAAACAACAATATGGGGAATGTCAAATTCAACCATTAAAATAAATACAGGCTCATCTTCATTACATGCAGATGTAGAGATAACTGTAAATACTGCTCTTTAATGCATATAGCCATAAATTTCATGTCTGCAGTGTGTTTGGTTTTCAGTATGAACAACATTCAATCCTTTTACTCTGAAACAGTTTGAAGACTTTATGAATTTTAATATTTACCCATAATGCCATAAAAATGGTTTGTATTGTTTCTGGTGCTTTACTATCTAATTCATTAAATCTTACAAATTAGAGAAAAAGTGAAACGAAGAATATGTCCTCTTTTATTAACTAATGCATCAAAGCAACAGGTCACGGGAGGAAATGTACTTATGATCATAAATGATACAGGGATACAGGGAAATGATAAAATAGATTTTACTAATGTTCACACATCTAACTATAATCTTTACACTTACGAACAAACAATTATAGCCGGTTAGCTCAGCCGGTAGTTTGTGTTACTATAATCCAGTTGGAGTTCCAATCCGCATACACATACTGGGTTATTTTTTTCATTCTTTAGAAACAGCCAAGTGAAAATCTATCAAAATTGCTGTGTGTCCCTTTGAATGAAAGTTTGTAATAATTGCCATGTCCCTTTAAGTGTAAATCGATCAAAATTGCAATGTGTCCCTTTAAGTGAAAATCCATCAAAATTGCTCTGTGTCCCTTTAAATGAAAATCTGTCACAATTGCCAGGTGTCCCTTTAAATGAAAATCTATCAATATTGCCATGTGTCCCTTTAAGTGAAAATCGATCAAAATTGCTTTGTACCTTTAAGTGAAAATATATCAAAATGATTAGTGACCCTCTTTAAAAGCTGTGCAGTTAATTAAGTGCAATAGGCTTTCAGTGAAAGATATTTCTTATCAGCTATTTCTCAATATTTCAAGTCTTCTAACTTCAAGTATATTATTAAATATTTTTCAGAATTTGTCTTGTGAAAATGTGCACCTGACTGATATGAAAACGTGCAGTTTAAGGCACGTCCAGAAATTAACCTCCATATTGCTAAGGCTATTATAAATTAATTGCTAGATTATCATCCAAATTTTTCGTAAAAATGGGGAGAGCAGAAGGATTTTATTTTTTTTTATTCCATTTTCAAATTTTTGATGTTTTTTTTTTTTATAAACAATTTTTTTTTTTTTTTTTTTTATCTTTTTTTTTTTTTCATAAAAATAAAAAGGGTCGGGGCAGCATGAAAATTAGGGGGCAGGTGGGGATAGTAATCTAGCAATTAATCTATTATGGCATAAGTTGGATGAGCACAGCAATGTTCTGGATACTATAAAATACCATAAATTTTGTATAATAACTTGTTTAAATGTAAACTCCTTAAATATACGATATTGAGTTCATCAATAAATTACTCATCTTAATTATATTTAATCACATATTCCAATGATCAGTTTATTCTTATTCATTTCAGCTCCAATGTGAAGAAAGCTAGAAGCTTATATGATAGCTCTCGAGTCTGCTTCCTGGGTAGAACTGGTTTTAAGGTGTCAGCTTGAGATGGGGATCAGTCCTGCAATCACTTTGGTGAGCAGTCAACACTCTAACTGTCGCGCTGGTTTTCAAAAATTAAACTTCCGAATCTTAAATAATAAAGCACTTACTAAACTCTTCTTCAAAATTGGTTCATCCCATGACACCATAATATTTAAACTCATCTTCAAACTAAGTCCAGTCCATGACATTATAATGTCGTAACTCATCTTCAAACTTAGTCCAGTCAATGATATTGTCTAAACTCATCTTCAAACTTAGTCCAGTCAATGACATTTTCTAAACTCATCTTCAAACTTAGTCAAGTCCATGATATTATAATGTTTAAACTCATCTTCAAACTTAGTCCAGTCCATGACATTATAATGTCGTAACTCATCTTCAAACTAAGTCCAGTCAATGACATTGTCTAAACTCATCTTCAAACTTAGTCCAGTTCATGACATTATAAAGTCGTAACTCATCTTCAAACTAAGTCCAGTCAATGACATTGTCTAAACTCATCTTCAAACTAAGTCCAGTTCATGACATTATAATGTCTAAACTCATTTTTAAACTTAGTCCGTTCCATGACATTATAATGTCTAAACTCATCTTCAAACTTAGTCCATTCCATAACATTATAATGTCTAAACTCATCTTCAACTTAGTCCATTCCATGACATTATAATGTCTAAACTCATCTTCAAACTTAGTCCATTCCATAACATTATAATGTTTATAAACTCATCTTCAAACTTAGTCCACATTATATTAATTTAACATTTAAATTCTTCTTTCAAATCATGATAATAATTAAAAAAATTCATCCAAATGCGATATCTCATGACATATGGCATTTACATTCTTAACAACTCAAATATTCCATGATATTATGACAGAACCTATACAGACATTTCATGACATGACATTAAATTATTTTTCAAGATAAATGAATGAAATTGACATGATCCAGATTTCTTTTTCTATTAATATATAAAACTGAAATAATACACTACCAAATCAGTTGATGACGTTGGGGTTTGTTAATTAATACACAAATCAATAAAGAAAATCCACCAAAAATTATTGAATAAATAAAAATACCTTTAATATCATTTTTCTCTCCATCCACTAAAAGAACCATTTTATTCTTCCATTTACACTTTTCCATGATACAGCCGCGTGTCTATCCGAGATGAAGTCACAAAAACAACTAATACTCCTCCCTGAAGAAGAGCGGCCCAATATCCCTTTCCCCTCAGATAATCAGCAGTTATGTCAACAACGGAGGCCTATTGTAGGAGGGATTAAGTATTATCTGTGGATTGTCACCAGACCAAAGATAAGACCACCTTCAACAAGGCCTTCTTTAACTAGACAGATAAGGATTTAGTAGATCCTGTTTCACTCTTCATTGGTTAGACTTGCCGACAAATAAACAAAAACTTCAACACACCAGGCATTTTAACTACTACATACACTACACTGTTTGACATCAAATTTTTGGATCATTTTGTACGTTTCTATTAAAGTGATTGTGAGCAATTTGGGTTCGGTTCTTTTAGTGCCTTCGAATTTATCGTAAATATTTATCTTTCGAAAAGGATTTCCTCTTAAGGGGAAACCCCAAATGGTCACAAGTTGAATGTCGATGTCAGATCATCAATATGAATGTCTTTCTTTACATATTTCGCTTCTAAAATTGAAACTGCTTTGTTATATACATATAATTATTACATTTTTTTTATATATCAACTTGATTATTAGGCACTTAATTAACCTATAATAATTAAAATTCAGAATTTCTATACCCCAAGTCTCATAAATTAATATTTAAAATTTACATTCAATTTTCATTTAGGAAAATATACAACTATATATATATCAAACAAAAAGCTACAAACATGTAATATAAAATCTTTACAACTTTGACAATTAAACTAAACTCTCAAAAGTATTTCATTTTGCCGCGCATACTAGCGGCTGATTTTTCTATTCACCGAATATCAGCCATCAGTTCACTAATCCGGGACTCACCGGATTCATCACTGAATTACGATTATAAAAGTGAGATTGGCGTAAACAAAAAACACGTTGACTGAAGTGTCCCATAATCCTGCATGAGAGGATTATGGGAAATTAAATGTTTTCTCATCATACTGTCTTACCGTAAGCTTGATGGATGCTTTGGCTTAACTGTCCAATTTTATCCGCTTAAAAAGATAGGGTTTCTAATCATGTGTGGTTTTTGATGATGAATTAGGATGCCGTATTGGGTCGTAGCGAAATTATTCGTTTTAACTAGATAGATCAGGGTCAGATTAATAACACAATGGTTGCTATGAGGCGTGGACCGTAATTATAAAGCATGCAACCAACTGTTTAATTTTATGTACTTGTCTTGTCTTGTATGCAATAGTTTTTGTTGTGTGCTTCAAGTCAGATGAGCTTCGCTTCAACTTTTCCACTTTTTTAATTGATGTATTATTTAGGTTTAAATGATCTTGCATAATTTCTATTTTCTGCAGAAAATATTGATGAAAAAAAAGTTTTAAATATTATGTAGAGACAGATGCCAGCTATTTGTATGTCTGACATACAGGCACACAGATGTCAACTATCTATATGTCTGACATGATCTTTAAATTTTAGCTTCCCTCCATTAACTATTTTGGATGTTATTTCTTTAAAACTCTTAGAAATGTGTTTAATCTGGTAGTAAAGTACCCAATGACGCTCAATTTATCATTAATCGCTGTCATTCTTAAATATTTTTTTTGACAACATAAATTTTGCAATTCTGTCACTAAATCAAAATTTAACAATTACCATACATTTTTTTTGCAGACCCGAAAATGGATCCTTAAATGATTTCAAATAAATAATCATTATGTACTAGACCTTCTATCAGGAATATCTATCAGTCAATCATTTCACTATATTATTCAAAATAATTATTTGAACCCTGGCCAGATCCCCTAAGCCAGTAACTGAATTAAGAATTATCAGTGGACCTCTGTGGCTGAGTGATCCACAAGGCACTTAAGTCTATAGTGACCATTCACCTCCTTCCACTGAGGTCTGGGTTCAAGTTTGGTTCAGTCCGCAAACCTTAACCCTTTACTCAATAGATACGATTTTCCCGCACCAATCACAGAATACCTTTGAAAACAGTGCAGGAAGAGTTCAGATTGCTCGTAACAAGCAATCTGAACACTTCCTGCACTGTTTTCCGCCTTGTCAGTTAATATAAACATAATTCACCCAATAATTCAAAGCTTTCTATATTAGAGGTGTCCAAAGGCGTCTATAGTAGAGGTGTCTAAAGGCGTCTATATGAAGTAAAGGGTTAAGTGAGAAACTTTCCAAGTTACATGCAGAAAGACAGTGGTCTACTAGGTTCCTCCACTAATAAAACTGGATATGCCATATATAACCTAAGATGGGTTGAAAATGGTGTTAAACCCGATTATACAAGAAATGTGTCCATAGGACTTGGATGTCCCTGATATACATAAGGCTATTATAAATTAATTGCCAGACTATCATCAGAATTTTTTCTTAAAAATGGGGAGGGTGGGAGGATTTTTTTTTTTCATTTTTAAAATTTTTGATGCTTTTTTTTGAAAAAAAAAAAAAAGAAAATATTTTTTTTATTTTTATTTTTTATAAAAATAAAAAAGGTCAGGGCGGCATGAAAATTAGGGGGCGAATGGGGATGATAATCTAGTAAATCATTTATTATGGACTTAGTAAATTTTACCAAAAATTCAGAAAAAAAGGTTCCATAAGTCCTATAGAATCTAAAGGACATTGACAAACATTGGACTTAATGATCTGTATTTTAAAATTAGACTGCCACACATCAAATATTAGTCAAATATAGATAGACACTTTCGGAGGTGACAAGAAAAAGCTGAGCATCATGTAAACCCATAATTGTAAAAATGCTGATCAAATTAGTTAAAAATATTTGTATCATCATACTTACCTCCCTCAAATCCAAACCTCGGATTAAAATACGGATAATACGCGGGTGGATACATCCTGTTGTAATGGTGGTACACTAGTTATCGGTCGTGTGAATCTACCAAGAGTTCCCCCGATTTCCTTCCAATGATGAATAATTAACACAATTTGAATAACAATCAACAACAATTAAAGATAATTAGTAACAGTTCAGTAATTAAGGCTCGAGGCAACAATTAGATTTTTCCATACTACAACTTTTTTGGAATTGAACGTTTTTTTATTTATTTCTGAATATACAGTAAGCTGTACTAATGCCCAATTCACCACTGGTATTTTTTTCTATTTCTTAGAATCTCGTTTGCCAATTAAGCCAGTGAGGTGATTCAGCAACCTGTCTTTCTACAACTTCTCCTAAGGATGAACTTATGATAACAGTTTTATTTTATTTACAGTTAATGAAATATTGTATTCAAATTTCAAAATTCTGAAATTATATTTTCAATGAAAAAACTCTTTCAATTTTTCAAAATCAAACTGTCATTTTAAAAAAAAAATAAAAAAAATCTTTTCATAAAACATCCATGCTTAAATTCCAGCAATTATCACAATCTGATTAACAATCAATTCTATAAAATATTACCATTAACAACTAGTCAATAATAATCACAAGTCAATTAACTCTATTCAATTAAGTCCATCAACCATGTGCAAACTGAGGCTGCGACTGGCAAAATGTACCTCCAATGTTTTCACCATTTCTATATTATATATATAATACGGCACACAAAGACTGCCATGTTTACGTTATTATAATACACAAGTGTTTTGGACAAGTGTTTAAGTTTAACAAATAATCAGCCCAAATTAATCAGGAACTATCTTTATTAATCTAACATCTGGTAAACGGGCTTAACCCCAACACATACTAAAGCAAATTTATGGCCCTAAAATCTTTATAATTTTTATCGGTAAAACAAATTCGGCAATAGTGGCAGATTTTGGAATAAATTTCAGCATAAAACCTCTACATCTTTTCCTCTGATTGTCGTAATAAAAACAAATCAAACGGAAATTAATTAGTACGGAAATCTATGAGTTTTTCTTAAGACTTCTCAAAAGCTGGCGTAACACTTGACTTGTCATTAAAAATTAGTTTTATGTATATGTAATTCGCCAGGCTGCCCCATCTGGGTGGGTCTATTACAGCTATATAACTTATAATCATATTCTATTTTTTTGTTAAAGCAGTCGAATCAGTTTTTTATTCGATACAGTGTTATAAATGTTTTATGATTAAAACTGGTAAGACACCTGTAAATTATGAGTTTTAGAGACGACCAAATCCCGTGGAAGGTGTTCACACCAGTAAACATCTTCCCATTTAATAAATCAATATTAACAAAAAGCGTGATAATCAATCTGCTAATAAGTAACTGTTGGTCATAACAACTATTTTTAATGGCCCACCCGCCTGTGCAGCAAGTGTACAGCTCGTAAAATTATTCTTAATAAAAAAGAACAAAAGTCGTTGGATCTTTTAAAATCAAATCCACAGTACCATGAGAAAATCTGGAGATTTTGCAGAAGATTAGCGTAAAACATAACTTAAATACAAGACCTCATCTCTAACATTTGTGAGTACTAATTCTGGCCGTACTTAAAATGTAGACTCATAAACCAAGTCTTAATCAGCTGCGATTTTGTGTTTTGAAACCTAGGCCTGCAGCTTTATTGCCTTATTCCGTAAAACAAAGCTTGTTTTAAAATACTGCAGCTTAGTTGGTTGCTTTTGCTCAAGTCCAACTCAGTGGGAAGCTTGTAGCATTAAATGTAAGCATCTCCATGATGCAGATGTGTTTCTTTTAAAGATTTAGAGATAAAAAGATATAGCAAATTTTCTATTATAATTAATGCATCCTTTAAACAATATTTTTTCATCTTTTATAATCATGTTTAATAATTAGTAAGTGCTCAGGAATGTTCAAAAAGTTTTTTCATTCATTTGGTAAATGTTTTTTTGATTGATTAAATTTGCATTTATACTTTAAAAATTTACCCTAAAATGACTACTCAGAAAAAGATTAATATTAATTTTCACAGAATTCATCATTTAATCTCATCTGCATCCATACAGGAGATTGCCAGCAACCCAGGTGACAAAGTGATGGTGAATTGAATAGAACCAATCGGAAGGCGTGGTAGACTTGGTTTGAATAGAACCAATCAGAAAGTGATCATTTCTTGCATCTCATTTTTTTTCTTATATAGTGGAAAGACATTTTTTTTTTAAACCCAAACTCCATTATACTGAAATCTGATGAGTTGATCCACTAACAACCGTACTGCAGGACATGCCAACCAAGCCCATTTCCCCTTCATTGTTTAATTTTTTTTTTCTGCAATCATCTACCATTTAGAAAATGTTACATTTTTATAAACTGAGCTAAATAATATAAATTAATTGCTATAAATAAATCATACAGAATTGGCTGGGTCAAGAAAGTCGTTTTTGAACAAAACAGAAAAGATCAAAAAAGTTTTCAATTGAAGAAAGACGATTGTACGCGATTAAAAAAGTTACTAAAATAAATCACTCAACATGCTGTTAAAGTATGATCGCTTATATTCAAACATGACAATCAATTCTTCTGCACGCTGAATGGAAGAAAACATCGCAACTCCATTTTCAATACAAAATACAGGGTTTTAGGTAAATATATGGATTCGAGAACAAGACAAGTTTATTTAATCGCCCATATTCAAATATTTCTGATATCGGTTATAATTATATCGCGGATAAACGTTTATAGAACACAGAAGCCTCGCTGTCATCATTATTTACATAGAAGATCAAAAAGAAGCTTGCCTTAGTCGGATAAGAGTAATCCTATTCAATATTAAGTCGACATCTTTTGAAAAAAAATAAAATAAACGCGCGAGAGTAAAAAGTCAATTTTAAGTTTCTATACCCCAGGATTACATAAATGCGAACAATGGTTTTTAAACTCTCAAACACGACAGAAAATTGATTAAACTTTTGTCCAAATAAAAAGGTATTGTAACTTTTGTTCACAATTGTATTAAGGAGTGAGAAAACATAACTATTTAGTTTTTTAAATACGGTAAATCTACTTGAAATATTGCCGAGATGATCGGAGGTTTTTATCCCCTTTTTTGGTAATTACAAGAAAGAAAAATCAATTACATCGCGAACAGCATGTTTTACATTGCATCGAATAGCAAGTTCAAAGGTGGATTTCAATGTGCTTCTCATTTCTTCATAAAAATCAAATAAGGCTTTTTCTGTTCTACTTTAACCCAATTCCCAATTTGCTGATTTCAATTATTTTTTTCTTCTGTGTTATTTAAGATGGGTTATATACGAAAATCAGTTTGCACACAAATACCAGTATTTATCCTTGCACTGAATTTCTCTCTGTGAGGCATTTCTCAAGATGCAGTTATGAAAAGATATATCAGTGATAACATTTTTTTCCCATTCATTGAGAAATTCTGATCCTTTACTTAAAGAAATGAGTTTTGTTTATATAAAAAAAAATATGGCTTGATAACCGTTCTCTGTAAAAAAAATCCATAAATTTTTTTAGAAAAAGATTTACGTCATAGAAAGGTATCTATAAATGCCGTGTTCATTTGAAGATTACATATACCAGACAATGTTGTATATATGTTTCGAGTCACTCCTTAGATTGAGCATGTTAAAGAAAATAGTACCTAAATAGAACCCTGTGTCCTTCTACACTTGGGGGTGGGGTGGGGGGATTTTTTAAAATAAATATATTTTATGAAAATAAAAAGGGAGGGTCAGGCGGCATGAAAATAAGTGGGGAGGGGGGAGGGAGGAGGGTATGATAATCTAGCAATTAGTTCATTTTAGCCTCAACCAAATGTACAGAATTGCCAACCTGTGCTATTTGGCATGTATACCAGTACATACAAGTCCTCTGTCCAGATCTCTCTCACAACTAAATCAACCATTATTGAATCTTGAATTGGTAAGGAGAGAAAGAGAAAAAAACAACCTCTCTTGCTAGTACAATACATTATACTTTCTTATTAAATCCCACCCATTTTGGAAGATTACTTAGCTTTCGTATTTCACCAGAGATGTAATGCAGATAATCCCCTTCTTGTTTGAATTTCAAATAATTCAGGGACATGTTTCTCCCTGGATTATTTTAATCCCTATCTTTAAGCTTAAGAGCACACATTTACATATGCGATTTTAAGTCATTTATTCAGGATTATTCAGAGATGGTATGTTTAATCCGCTCCATCATTGTTGGTCGTAGTGAGAGGCTCTTCGCAGTCATGTCAAGACTATATATATACGGCAAATTGGCGCACCTCAGTGTTATTGCTAGGAACGTCACTGAATCTCTTAAGTTCAAGAGATATCCATTTAGGGTTTAAATAAGAAGAAATTGTTCTAAAATAGATATGGAAATTTAACTGTTACAAGAGAGAAAAAGTTCTTATTTAAATGGAATCCAATGTCTCGCCTAAATGGAGTTGCTACCAAATAGACCTAGCAGAGAATGTGATTTGATCCTCACAAAACAGCCACTGTATTCACTGTCATATTAGGGCTGATTTATCAACGGGTTTTGTATTACTAAAACTACACAAGAGGCACACATCTAGGCACGAGTTGTTAATGTATACTCCTAGTCGCAATGTTAATTAATGTATACATACTATGTTAATATAATTCAGTGAAAATGATCTCAACTTGTTATTTTTTGTATCAGAAGTTAATAGATGGAAACAGATTTTTTCTATTATTAGCAATGACCTTGACCCCAGCAACCCCATATACTATCGCAACATTCCTCTCCATCCGAATCTACACACACCCAATGTTTCTTAATATTAATCATACCTGACGTCTAATAAAGCTGTCAGAAACTGTTTTGCTATTTTTAGTAACAGTGACCCTGACCCCATTGGTCTAATATACAATTATAACCTTCATCTCCTTCCAGTATACCAACATACCAAGTTTCATGGCAATATCTCATTCTTTTCATCTCACAAGTAACAAAAGTTATCAGTCAGAAACCCTCCCCCCCATCTATTTTTAGCAATAGTTGTGACCTTGACCTCAGTGACCCCATATACAATCACAATTTCTTTTCCATCCAGTCTACCCATACCTAAAGTTTCATGTTAATATCTCAGAAACCATTTTTTTATTTTAAGCAATGGTGACCTAGACCCCAGTGGCCCTAAATACTATCCCAGTCTTCCTCTCCATCAGATCTATCAATCCATGAAACACAATCATTGTTATGGCTGATATATGACATTGCATCTCATTATCATTCGTCTCTCACCGCTGATTCAAGTGGGAAAGTTAACAGTTACTTGTGGAGATGGGATGTGCTCGAATACTATTTAACCTTCCAGGATCCCATGAAACAGTGGTTAGGTTAACTGATGGTCTGTTAGCCCTCGATGGCATAAAAATGATGCTAAATATTCAATCAATCAGTCTATCAATCAATTTCAGACTGCGCCTTCAAAATATCATTACCTAATCCAGTCACACTTAAGTGGATTTCCCATGTATTTTTACTGACTTTTCGCAAATTCTTTCACAATGATTTACTAAAGTCACATGACAGCATGAACGATGTTGACATACAGGTCAAGTAAAATTTTCATACACATGCTGCACCACATCTGTAAATGGTCGCACCACACCTGTAAACGGCTGCACCACACCTGTTAACTGCAGCATAATTGGTGATATTTCTCCTACTCTGAGCTCAGTACAAGGTTCTCTTGGCTACAGTGCATATTTCACTTTAAGCAGTGCATATCTGACTCCAAAATTACAAGAGGTTTGGACAGGAATGTTACACCTGTTGACGCTGGATCACCTTTCTGTGTTTGTGTGCCATAAAAACCAACCCAGCTCTGACATGCATTTCAAACGTGTAAAACTGTTGCAGACTAGAAAGTTTAAAAATTAATTCATTTTTTTTTATTTTTTTTTCTTCTATTTTTTGTATGTTTTTTTTTAGGAAAACTGCCAATTTATAAAACAATTTTTAATTGTCTTTGTATAAAATAATCCCACTATCTAACCTTCAGCATTCAACATTGAATCATGTATGTTCTTCATTTATCATTAATCTAAAATTTTATTAACGTTTAAAGGTCAAAATTGGAAAAAGTTTTGCACTGAAAGGATAGCAGCCCTTTAAAAACAAAGACATAATATAAGCCAACATTTTTAATAATATCAAATTTTTCACACAAAAAATTTGTAGTTATTTAAAAGTTTTTGAATGGAGTTGAATAACTTGAAATCTTAAATCTGAACTGAAATCATAGCAGCCACTTACAAAATCCTGTATTAGCCAACATTTTAATATCAAATTTTGTACAAAAAATTATTTTGTATTTGATAGTTTTGAATATAGTTGAATAACATTTTCAGCATAGTATACTTTGCAGTGGCATACTAGTATACAACTTATTATCGGTGGAGGAATACCTCAGAAATGTATAAATGTATGTTATTCTAAGCACAAACAAGGCATTGGGGCAAACTGGGGATTAAAACCACAACCTCTGACGGCAGTTACCTTGATGGAAATGAAATATGGTGTTTTTTGGGCAAATCCAGGGCACACAACTTGGACCACGACAGTCGAAATAATCAGGCTTTTAAACTAACATGGCGTCTTACAACATCTCCAAAGTTGATTGAAATCCAACAAAAGTAACGTTTCTATTCAATAAAATTAAAGATGAAAGTCAAATTTTTTTTTATCTCATGTGAGTTCTTATGGTAAGAACAATGTCATGTACATTACATCTACAAGTTTGATTAAAATCAAATCAAAAACTTTATAATCAAGACAATTCAAGGCATATATCTTTGTAAACTGACTGGTTTTCGACTTCATCCAATATCTAATTGTTATATACAGCATATCCTGGTTTGATTAAAAATGTTCATACCCACCCATAAAACCATGAATTTACCCCTTCACTTTCCGATAGAGAGAATGCATTGAAAATTAGTGTCACACTCCCCCAACACACTCCAATATGAAATCCTAATTGGACCTTGGTGGGCTGTACTTCTGACACTCATCTTACCTGGGTAGCGAGAAATTGTAGGAATGATTATTGTAAACCAGCTGTATTCTGTAACTATCTGAAAGGTTTCAGTGAGCTAAAAATACACCATAATCTCAGCTGCTTCGAACCTGCTGAAGGTGTATAAACATAGATCGATGTGTATTGTTTACAACTCAGACAGCATGAACTTATATAAACTAAATTAAATTTTATTTCAAACTGCAACAAACAAACACTTTTTGGATTATTTTTCCCCCAGTTAACTGTAATAACAATAATCTAGGAGTATGGAAAACAAAAACAATGCAGAAGAGACTGAAATTTTGAAAAAAGGTTTTCTGATTACAATCATGTATATAATTATATAAGACCTGCCCAAGAGCCATCTTGCAGCTTCTATATGGCAGTTCGGGATTTAAAAATTGCGATGAGAAGCCCATGATGCAGTTGTTAAAGAAGCACAAACATTTATAATGATTACTGTCCTATTTCTTCCAATACAAGCACACCAACACACCAGCCGGGCCCGATTAGCTCAGTGGGTTACGCATCTGACTATCAATCCAGGGGTCGTGAGTTCGCATCCCCCGCCAAGCAACAGTCTCCATGATGATTGATATATGACATTGTGTCTCATTATCATTCATCTCTCACCTCTGATTCAAGTAGGAAAGTTATCAGTTACTTGCGGAGATGAGGTGTGCTTGAGTACTGGTTAATCCCAGGAAACAGTGGTTAGGTTAACTGATCGTCTTTTAGCCCTCGATGGCATAAAAATGGCGCTAAATATGCAATCAATCAATAAAACCAACACACCAATACACCCACTCCTCAAAATATTTGAAAGTTGAAGAGTTAATCCCATCAGAGTCTCTTGTTGGGATTAACTGGGGATCAGTTAATCCGAAATGTAAATATTATCATTGGTTATAAGGATTAAGCCCAGCTCTCTCTATGTAACCATTAATCTTCACATATGCTTGACTAATCATTAATATTCACTGATCAATAAGTCCGACAGCAAAACTTTCGCATCCTTGTTCCTTGACAAATTCTTGATTATGTAGTGATTTACAACTGGTGGTTATAAGAACATTATTGGTGTATTGATTGACTGAGAGGCAAACTACAAACATCCTGATCATACTAGAACTAAATATTCTCGGTCTGAATGGGGATTAACGCCATTTTCTACACATTTCAGGTTTTATATGGCATCTCCTGTTTTATTGGTGGAGGAAGATCAGAATGAATCTGAGTAGAACCACCATCCTTTCGCAGGTACCTGGTAAACTTTCTCTGAACCTAGCAGTATGAAGTAAGTGATCTTGAGACGCAGCCTTAGACCACTCAGCCACAGAGGGCCCAATCAGTGTAATTAAACACACAAAATTAATGTACTTAAATACATTATTACACGTATCCACACACAAGACTATAGAAATAGAACTAATACCAATAAACAATTAATTCCGCTGACCATAAGACCCTGGACAGTCAACCAACCATACAGTAAGTGTTTTTAAGGTCTGTATACAGGTAATTTTATACAATGGCGGCCTGGTAGTGTCTACCCCATACATTGCACCATGAAGTTCCGCATCTTCCAGGATCATCCCCCCCCCCACCCCCCAAAATGCTTATCTCCTAACCTTGTTGCTGTTTAGCATTGCTTTCAACAATTTTTCATTCATAACACAATGGTGTCTACTTGAGACAGTATTCTGAGTGCTGACACATCATGTCGCAAACACATTGTATGATACCCCACCCAGTGAGTCACATTATACCGACACCCGGTTACCAGGGCCATTCAGACCGAGAATTATTCTCTAAATGCTAAGCCCCAATCAAGGAAGCCTCTAGAACCATTTTTCAAGTATTTGGTATGACCCAAACGGGGATCAAACACACAACCTTCCACATGTGAGGTGGACGCTCTATCACTCTACCGCACTGCTGTATATCTATGATAGTAAAAAGAATAATTTCACAACCTAAATAAGTAGTAACTGCACAATTCAGATGCAACAACCTTAATAAAACAGTACTCAATGTGACAATCACACAATTCCCCTGCCACAACCTGAGAAGACAAATGTTCAAAAGAAGAGTGGGAAGATCGGCTGTCATTAAGCACCGTAGATTATCTTCCCTTCGATAATAAATAAGGATTAGTACTGAACCTTTTACCAAACAATGTGAACGGCCCGCATGTTTATCTATCTACTTAAGATAGGTAAAACGCTCTTTATGGTAATCTATAACAATTGCGTCTTTCAGATTAATCTCAACCGGCTTAAGGAAAGAGTGCAATTTATGGCATTAGTGCAGGATGAATCTCCATAAGGTTTATTGGTAAATGACCTATCAGCCAATTAAAAAGAATTCAATTTGACTTGTAGTGTTCCAGACAGATTTGATCTAAATTATGAAAAATTTATAATGGCGCATACCTTTACCTAATATATAATGATTTTTATGATGTCGAGTCGCGCGTCACGTTGAGGTCAGCATGTAGGTATTTAGCTTGAATATAGTTCAACTTGAGAGCGGCTTTATCTATTAATCTATAAAAATTGTTTTTATCAATCTCCATTTCACAAATTGGGAACAAGCTTTAATAAATCATGGCTTACTACACGAGTCCTTAGTTTATGTTTGTTTTATAGTTGGATACTTGCGGAACATGTTCACATTCTATTGTGAACCAAAACATGTTTTATATTGCGTTAATTATCCCCTTTTAAGCATATGTCAGGATTTTTTAAAATTTTAGAATTGGCTAAAAGATTTTTTTCCAATATACCATGCCTATATACTCACTGACACCTTATTGCCAAAAAGATATCTATCTAGATATGCTAAAATTATATATAGAAAAGGAAAGGGTATTGGTAACTTGGGCTATGCGCCTACGTTCGACTAAAATAGATTTCATGCTTACAATTGGAACATATGTTGTGGCATATAAAATGAGTTGCCTGATGTCATTTTGATTTCAATTTGATCCATTAAATGAGTTTACACATAGTAAAATTTATTTCATTTTAAAAAAAGGAAGGTCGTCAAACAGAATTTAAGTTGTCTTATTTTTAGAATGAGGATTTCATTTCAAATTCACCACTCCAATTTACATATCGATTATGTCATGTTTTGAAGGGGTTGACATACTAAACTATTCGGTTTAAATTCATCAATGAAAATGAGATGCTTTTTTATTATTTAAGACATTTACAGAATTTTACATTTGAGACATGGGAATGAACTATTGCCAGCATCAAGCAAATAAACAAATATAAGCTGAAAAAAAAGATTGATTTTAAAAATACAAATGGTTCACGAGAAAATATTGATTCTTTCCCAACTATTGACTGCAAAGAAATTTTTGACATCCAACAAACAATCTATTGATTAAAAAAAGGTCATGAATTGTGATCACTTGAAAGACTATTGACTTCACATACCAAAAAACTATTTTCATTCTAAAGAACCTATGTACACGTAAGAAACACTGATTCACAAGAAACTATAAGAACCCCAGATAATTTTTAAGCTGATGAGTAAATTACTCATTAAAATCCGAGTATTATTGAGTTTTTCAGAATAGGGATGAGTTATAACTGAGCATATAATATACAACCATGATTAATAGATTGATTGAATATTTAGCGTCATTTTTATGCCATCGAGGGCTAACAGACGATCAGTTAACCTAACCACTGTTTCATGGGATCCTGAAAGGTTAACCAGTACTTGAGCACACCCCATCTCCGCAAGTTAGTGATAAATTTCCCACTTGAATCAGCGGTGAGAGACAAATGATAACGAGACACAATATCATATACCAATCATCATGGAGATCATCAAGGAGACTGTTGCCAGACAGGGATTCAAACTCATGACCCCTGGTTTGATAGTCAGATGCGTAACCGACTGACCTAATCGGGCCTGGCTAATATACAACCAAACCTGTGTTTCTTACAGACCATTGCTGAGTAGTTACATAAGCAGAATCATTATCCTTTTTTGGTAAAAAATAAACTTTAGTCTGTATTTTAGTTTTTTGCATCATGTTTACAGTTTATTCATTGACAATCACATGTCAGTTTATAGATGCTTCTTTTCAAGGCAAAATAAGATTGTGATAATACTACAGCAAGAGGCCCAAGAGGGCCTGAGGACGCTCTACTGACTCATAGTGGCCATAGCACTTTTTGAAATTCTACTATGCAATAGAAACATCGGGGCGGGGTCATTTTTAACTCTAGGGATACCATTTGAACAAATCTAACAAAACTATAGTTGGTCATCATTACTACATAATCATTTTGAAAATTTGTTGGACCGTTCATGAGAAGAAGATTTTTTTTTAAGTTTTGGACTATTTTTAGTAACGGTGGCCATCTTGAATTTTAGATAAAAAAAATAAATCTTTTGTATAGTCTCCTATGCAATAGAAACATCCATGTGAAGTTTCAGTTTAATTGGCCTAGTGGTTTCAGAAGAAATGAAAAAATAAAAGAGAATTTTCTGTTTTCCCACAGTATCCCTATGTAAAGTTCTAAGTCCCCTTACAGGGCCCCTATAATTTTTAGCCCCTAAATTCTTATCTGCAATCAAACCCCTACACTTAGGGATAATTTATATAAAATATGTACAAATCTGACATACCGGTTCTTAAGAAAACAATTTTACTAATTCCCAATTTGTACCCTTTTGGGGCCCCTCCTGACCCCTTAAGACATTCATTTTTACAAATCTTAACCTCCTTCACCTAACAATGCTTTAGTGAAGATACAGGCAAAATTGTTTCCATTTAAAAAAAAAATATATATATATTATATTGACATGTGTCCCCTAATTTAACTCTCTGGGCAGGGTCATTTTTAACCCTAGGGACACCATTTGAACAAATCTAACAGAACTATAGTTGGTCATCATTACTACATAAACATTTTGAAAATCTGTTGGGCTGTTCATGAGAAGAAGATTTATTAAGTTTTTGACTATTTTTAGTAACGTTGGCCATCTTGAACTTCAGATCGAAAAAAAAATCTTCTGTATAGTCTCCTATGCAATAGAAACACCCATGTGAAGTTTCAGTTTAATTGATCTAGTGGTTTAAGAACAGATGAAAGAAAAAGAGAATTTTCTGTTTTCCCATAGTATCCCTATGTAAAATTCTAAGTCCCCTTACAGGGCCCCTATAAATTTTAGCCCCTAAATTATTATCTGCAATCAAACCCCTACACATAGGGATAATTTATGCAAAATATGAACAAATCTGACATAACGGTTCTTAAGAAAACAAATTTAGTAATTCCCAATTTTTTCCCTATGCAATAGAAACACCCATGTGAAGTTTCAGTTTAATTGGTCTAGTGGTTTCAGAGAAAGTGCTGCTAACAGACGACAGACGTCAGACGACAGACGACGGACGTCAGACAACACGCCATCGCATAAGCACTTCTGGCCTTTGGCCAGTAGAGCTAACTAGGCCATGTTCCAACTGGCTCGGCCACATTCTGGTTGCAAGGAAAAGACAAATCCGTCTGAGTTTGACTGGTAAATTTCAATACCTATATCTCATTCTAAGAAAATTAGTGCAACGAAAATCGCTTTTCAGAGAATGTAAACTTATTTACGCATATAAAAAATTATTTTAGCATGAAACTTGTAACGGATGTGTAATTGATGCGCACGTAAAACAAATTTGATGTGTATATATCTACTGATTTTTAATGCGTCATATATGCATCTTATCTGGGGTCCTGTGCTATTGACAGACCCATGAGACCATTACCTTCAACTGTATTTATCAAAACTATTGATTCGTAAGCAACTACTGACTCCAAGGAAACAGTCATCTCCAAAGAATCTGGGGCCACTTCCTTAGTTTGAATTGAATAAAGATTTATATTCTCGGTGATTGCAAACCTTTACGGGAAAGCACTGGGACCCGTTTCACTAACGTTTACAGGTAAGTTTACAAACTACTTAGTGTAAAATTCAAAGTTACAAAAAAAAAAACGGGAATTCTTTTTAGTGTTTCGCTAATTACCGATACATAATTTTATGAACTTTTGCATAAGCTGTGTAATCATTAATCTTTTTAAAATTTCAAAATTCCTCACAAATGAAATATTCCGAGGTGTCACAATTCGTTCGTACGGAAATCTTAAGACTTACAAATGTAAGTGAAACACATCGTCGGATACCCGGGTGTCAATTTGGATAGGCCTAATCTGACGATCGTGAAACGGGACTCTAGTGCAAGTTTGAAGCACATGCTTCTGGGGCACTTCCTACTCACTCAATCCAGGTCATCACATTTCAAACTACAAGCATCTTGTGACAAAGAGTAATTATTACCGTCTGCTTAAAAAAAACACAATTTTATTGACATACTACAACATTGTTATCAGAACCAGACCGGTTTTTACTTCTTTACATTTTGGTGAAGTTTCCTACTCTCGATCTATGTTGACACTTTTCAAACTACAAGCCTCAGTTGATACAAAGGAACACACAGTCTACCCTGGATTTCATATCTTTTCTACTTCTTTACCTTTCACGCTTCCATTTGTGCATAATTGACACAGAGTCAACCTGCAATATTTCTTACAAGCCTTTATAATAACCTAATGTAAGACTTTAATACTGAAAGGTAGCTCAGTGGAACATCTGTTTATTGCTTTTAGGTTCGTTATTTAAAACAAAAGAGGGTTACAATGGCCCCAAGTGCTCACCTGTTGCGAAAGAGACCATCACAAATTTAACTTAATTTATATATAATGCATTTCAATAGCTAAATAGCCAGATTTGATATCTATTGATCATTTCACTGGAACTAAACCAGATCTACAATGGAGGTACTGCTTGAATGCGTGATCAATAAAGGGATATTTTGATAGACCAAGGGCCATAACTCGGATATTCCAATCAGTAATTTTTCAAGGCTTATAATAACGGTTAGGCCAGAAAAAATATACCTGTGTTTAGGGTTACCTAATCATCCCTAAAATTGTGTCCCGACACCCAGAATAAACAAGAAGGCCAAGATGGCCCTATATCGCTCACCTGAGTGACCTTGAGTCACCCAACATTAGTAGATTATATAATACATGTACACTCAAAATTCCAGAAAGACGAGATGGGCAAGTAGTACACATGTAGTTAGAATTTTGATTTGTTTTGAAGATGTAACAGATGCGTAGAAGAGTTCAAACTTGGTAGAGGTTCACCCATGGTAAATGTCAGTGAAATTACATCAAAAACAGGTCAGTAGATTCTGACAAGAAGGCTTTTTAAGTTTTTACTATAGTTGCTAAGTCTTCGGAGTAAGATAAAAATCCAGTTCCAGCACAAAACTAACCTGTTATGTTTGAAAATGATTTCAAACTAAAGCATCAAACTAAACTATTGTGCATGAAACAATCCACAGTGCCAGCACAATAAATATTCCTATGAGTTCCAAACACAAGCCTTCCCAAAGTCTATCACTTGAAAGAATTTTGTCGCAGTGCACTCTCCTCCAAAAACAATTAAGCTCCTCCTCCAAGATTTCAAGTACACTTTGACACTGAAAATCTCAAGCAGACTTCTTGCTGTGATGAAACTACCTAAAAATATGGGTTTACTTTATTATGAAGCAGTAAACCATCCCTGTCTGAACAATAAATACTCTTGACTTTTATATTCAGAAAAACACCTATTTTAAAATGGTTCATGATATATGAATAATATTATAATATTTCAATCATTGATTATTATTGTATCATTCATCTTTGTATGATGAATTATATTTTAAAACTTATATCTGGTATAATAACAGCAAAATAAAAGATTATTTAAAAGTTTATTACCTCTTCTTATAATAATTGCTATATACAAACATTCATGCTATAAAACAAGGAAGTAATTTGACATAAAACTAATCCCTCCTCCTGGCTGCCATGTTATGGCTTGAACAAACTTGGTAGAGTCGCCCAAGGAACATTTCTATGAAATTATTTTTAAATCGAGCCAGTAGTTTCTGACAAGAAGATTTTTTAAGTTTTTATGATAGCTTATATAGTTAACTAACCCCACCCCCTGGCCACCATGTTTTTTGACGAATCAAGATGGCTTGAAAAAAAACTTGGTAGAGAGTCACCCGAGGAACATTTCTGTTAAATTATTTTAAAATCAAGCCAGTAGTTTCTGACAAGAAGATTTTTTAAGTTTTTACTAATTAAACTTTCCCCGCCCCCTGGTGGCCATGTTTTTTATGAATCAAGATGGCTTAAACAAACTTGATAGAGGGTCACCTACGGAACATTTCTGTGAAGTTATATCAAAATTGGCCAGGTGGTTTCAGAGGAGAAGTTGTTAGAAGCTAAAAGTTAACAATGGACAACAGACGACGGACGACAGACACCAGGCGATCACAAAAGCTCACCTGTGAGCCTTTGGCTCAGGTGAGCTAAAAATTATATTTTTTTTTTTTTTGGTAAGTAAACAAAAATAAATAAAATGTGAAAGTATGAAATATTGCAAAAGATCCAAAGAATTAGATACCCCTGTTAAATAATTGTTGTTTTTTTTCACTGACAATTAAATAAAAATGAAAGACAAGTAAGGCTCTGTTCAGGACAAATGGCTTTTTGAAATAACTCCTCCACCGTCATGTGATTCTTCTTAACCAATCAAATATGCTTAACAAAGCACACATTTCCAATATATTATAATATAAACTGTTATCTATGTACTTACTACTTGATGATGGAGAGTCGTCTGGTGACACCGGTGGCGGAGGTTTGATGGGTGATGTCTTGGTTACCACAAGTTGATCTCGCGGTAACTGTGTCGGTAAATCTTCCATCGGTGTCTGTTTGGTTGCCTGAAAAAAGGAGAGACAACTTCAAACCATTGAAATCCTTGACTGCCCACAGGCAGCACAGCTCTGCATTACAGGTATGATTAGAAAAAAACACATGTTTGGCATATTATCTTATTAAAAAAACATGTTTGGCATATATCTTATAAAAAAAACATGTTTGGCATATATCTTTTAAGAATATTATATCGTACAAATTACCAATACTGTTTTCAAAAACTGTTTTCTTAAACTTTTAGGCCATTATAAATTAATTGCTTGATTATCATCCAAATTTTTCTTAAAAAAGAGGGTGGTGAAGTGAGTATTTTATTTTTTTTTTAAATATTTTGTTGTTGTTTTAAATTCTTTTTTTGGTTTATGAAAATAAAAAGGGTTGGGAGGCATGAAAATTATTGGAAGCAGGAATGATATTCTAAAATGTCATATCCTCAACAAGGTAAAACCACATCAGGGTTTAGTGGTAGAATGTCTGCCTCTCATACAGAAGGTCATTGGTTTAATTCCCTGTCAGGTCATACCAGACTAGAAGCTTCCTTGGTGTTCAGCATTTAGAGGATAGTTCTAGGTTTGGTCGACCTGGTGTCAATATAATATGTCTACTGCATGATACTCCAGTGTGGCAGCGCTCAGAACATTCTCAAGTAGTCACCATTACTATATATACTGAACAAAATAAGTAACTTCGGCTGTGTTTAAGTGCAGATATATGTAAATATGAAAACAAGGGTTGAATTATTTTTATATGTATTGCAAGAGTATCTCAATGTGAATTTGTGTTGAATTTTTTATTGTCTACGAATACGAAAAACTGATGAAATGGTTTATTAAATGTGGTAGGGGTCGTACACCAAAATCACAAATTAATACCGGGTATGGCCACCTTGGGCATCAAGGACTGCCTGGCAACAGTGGCGCACAGAACCGATAAGTGTGTTGATTTAGGCCTGTGGAATGTTGTTCCACTCCTGAATTAAGGCTTGTGTTAGTTCATTGACGTTCGACAGTGGAATAGGGCAACGTCTAACACGCTTGTCTAAATTATCCCACATGTTTTTGATGGGATTCAGATCTGGGCTTTTGGCGGGCCAGTCATCAATAAATGCAATGTTATTCGTCATGAGGAAATTCAAAGTATCTCTAGCTGCGTGGCTTGTGGCATTATCCTGTTGAAACAGAGTGATATTGGCATTATTTTGAAACAGTGGGATGACGTGCCTTGCAAGAATCTCATCTCAGTAGCATTGGGCATACAAATTCCCATCAATCACGAATGGTGTGCGATAACCATGCGCAATGCCTGCCCAGACCATGACGGAACCTCCAGCCCAAAAACGATCTCATTCAAGTACACAGCAGTCGGCATAACGTTAATTTTTTCTACGGTATACTCAAACCCTGCCATCACATCGATGAATAGAAAATCTCGACTCGTCGGAGAAGAGAACGCTATTCCATTGTTGCCTTACCCAGCAATGGTGTGTACGTGCCCAATTTACATGATATACCTGGTGACGTCGCATCATAACACAGCTAACATAAGGACGATGTCCAAGGAGACCACCCTTGCGCAGACGATTGCGTACAGTTTGGTCAGATATTCGGTTGTTATATGTACCAGGGGTGTTAGCAGCAGTGGCAGTTTTGAAACAATTGTGTAGGTGGGTGTTCATGATATAGTGGTCTTGCCCATGTGTCGTAACACGCGGACGTCCACAACGTGGTTAATCTTCCATATGTCCTGTTGCTTGAAAATATTGCCTAAGGTTTCGAATAGCATGGCTAGAACTGCCAACAACCCTAGCAACATCATTTGTCGTAATACCAGCATTAAGCATGCCAATATGGTACCTTCACGTAAATTTGGTAGAATTCTAGCATATCAAAAAGAAAGAAAACTGAATAAATTGCAATTTTTTTCATTGTCTTTTTTTTATCGACAACAAAGTCTATAAAATCAGACTGAAAGGTAGTGATTTCAGTAACATGAATCATGCTGGTCTGTGCATGCACGAGGAAATCGACGTAAACGTTTTCTTTTTTGTATAATGCGTACAATCCAGTTACAATTGTTTTTATTTGACACATAATCGTTCGCCCCACCATATGTAGGCCATTTAACATGTTGATTTCTTTTTATAATAGTAATAAGATATGTATAGAAATTGGAAGTTTCTTTTTTTGTTCAGTTTATAACTGAAAAATGGTTGAAATGGATGCTAAACACCATAACAAACAACATCATCCAAGTAAATTTCAAAATACAAAATTAGAAGCATAGTTACTTTTTTAAACATACACATGGCAAAAAATTAAGTAATACATGAAAACAACTTAAGAGATGCATACACATGACTTAAGAGATACATACACATGACTTAAGAGATACATACACATGACTTACGAGATACATACACATGACTTAAGAGATACATACACATGACTTAAGAGATACATACACATGACTTAAGAGATACATACACATGACTTAAGAGATACAATAAACATGACCTAAAAGATGCATACATATGATTTAAGAGATACATACACATGACTTAAAAGATACAATAAACATGACCTAAGAGATGCATACACATGACTTAAAAGATACAATAAACATGACCTAAGAGATGCATACGCATGACTTAAAAGATACAATAAACATGACCTAAGAGATGCATACACATGACTTAAGAGATACAAAAACATGACTTAAGAGATACAAAAACATGACTTAGATACAATAAACATGACCTAAAAGATGCATACATATGATTTAAGAGATACATACACATGACTTAAAAGATACAATAAACATGACCTAAGATATGCATACACATCACTTAAGAGATACAAACACATAACTTAAGAGATACATATGCACGACTTAAGAGATACATACACATGACTTAAGAGATACAAAAACATGACTTAAGAGATACAAAAACATGACTTAGATACAATAAACATGACCTAAAAGATGCATACATATGATTTAAGAGATACATACACATGACTTAAAAGATACAATAAACATGACCTAAGATATGCATACACATCACTTAAGAGATACAAACACATAGCTTAAGAGATACATATGCACGACTTAAGAGATACATACACATGACCTAAGAGATACAAAAACATGACTTAAGACATGCATACACATGACTTAAGAGATACAAACACATGACTTAAGAGATACATACACATGACTTAAGAAATACAAAAACATGACTTAAGATATGCATACACATGACTTAAGAGATACAAAAACATGACTTAAGAGATACATACACATGACTTAAGAGATACATACACATGACTTAAGAGATACAAAAACATGACTTAGGAGATGCATACATATGACGTAAGAGATACAAAAAACATGACTTAATACATACATACATACATATGACGTAAGAGATACAAAAACATGACTTAAGAGATGCATACACATGACTTAAGAGATGCATACACATGACTTAAGAGATGCATACACATGACGCAAGAGATACAAAAAACATGACTTAAGAGATGCATACACATGACTTAAGAGATGCATACACATGACTTAAGAGATGCATACACATGACTTAAGAGATACAAAAACATGACTTAAGAGATACATACACATGACTTAAGTAATGCATACACATGACTTAAGTAATGCATACACATGACTTAAGAGATACAAAAAACATGACTTAAGACATACATACACATGACTTAAGAGATACAAAAACATGACTTAAGAGATACAAAAAACATGACTTAAGACAAACATACATACACATGACTTAAGAGATACAAAAACATGACTTAAGAGATGCATACACATGACTTAAAAGATACAAAAACATGACTTAAGAGATGCATACACATGACTTAAGAGATGCATACACATGACTTAAGAGATACAAAAACATGACTTAAGAAAAACATACACATAACTTAAGTAATGCATACACATGACTTAAGAGATACAAAAAACATGACTTAAGAGATACATACACATGTCTTAAGAGATACATACATATGACTTAAGAGATCTAGACATACTCATGACTTAAGAGATATATACACATGACTTAAGAGATGCATACACATGACTTAAAAGATACATACACATGACTTAAGAGATACATACATATGACTTAAGTGATGCATACATATGACATAAGTGATGCATACACATGATGTAAGTGATGCATACACATGGCTTATGAGATGCGTACACATGACTTAAGAGATACCTACACATGACTTAAGTGATGCATACACATGACATAAGTGATGCATACACATGACCTAAGAGATGCATACACATGACCTAAGTGATGCATACACATGGCTTAAGAGATGTGTACACATGACTTAAGAGATGCATACACACGACTTAAGAGATACCTACACATGACTTAAGAGATACATACACATGACGTAAGTGATGCGTACACATGACATAAGTGATGCATACATATGACCTTAGAGATGCATACACATGACTTAAGTGATGCATACACATGATGTAAGTGATACATACACATGGCTTAAGAGATGCATACACATGAATTAAGAGATACCTACACATGACTTAAGAGATGCATACACATGACTTAAGAGGTGCATATACATGACTTAAGTGATACATAAACATGACCTAAGAGATACATAAACATGACTTAAGTGATACATAAACATTACCTAAGAGACACATACACATGACTTAAGAGATGCATACACATTACCTAAAAGATGCGTACACATTACTAAAGAGATAAATATACATGACTTAAGAGATACATATACATGACTTAAGAGATACATACACATGGCTTAAGTGATGCATTCACATGACTTAAGTGATGCATACACATTACTTAAGAGATGCATACACATGACTTAAGAGATACATACACATGACTTAAGAGATACATATACATGACTTAAGGGATGCATACACATTACTTAAGTATGCATACACATGACTTAAGTGATGCATACACATTACTTAAGACATGCATACACGTGACTTATACAAATACATGAAAAAGAGATTACTATAATGTCTGCCTGAAACACAACTGAGGGAGAGAGTGTGACTCATTCTATTGAGGCCAATGAGAATATGTAAGATAAAGATGGAATCTTCCCCATTATTAGATTATTTCACTAATGTCCCTGATTATTAGATTTTCTAGTTCTGATATGACACAGCCTTACCAGATTAAGACTCCATTGATAAGAAGAACATAATGAACATGCATTATTCCAGAATTATCTAAGAAAAAAATCATTGAAATATAAAATTTTGTACTTTTATAAATAAGGGAAAAGTAGAAAAAAAAATGTTTAAAAACAGTTAATTATGCGCAAGCAATTTATCAACATATGAAAAGTCAAAGATTCAACTGAAATGATATTGAAAATAGAACTAATTGTATTAATTTCTGGTCATTCAACATCAAATTCATGTTCAAATGCTTTTAAACTACTTTTAGAATCAGATTAATTTACCTGCAATTGTCAAGATCATTTCTTTATTTTTATACTTTTTTATATATATTTTTGGATTTCAGGTTATAATATTTATTGATGCGGAATATCTCAGAATGAAACAAAGTAGAACCGCCTTCCTAATCTGCAAGTAACTGACAAACTTTATCACAAAGTCTTTGGAGCAAGCGTGACTCAAACCTACGACCTTAGCATTGGTGATCTTGAGATGGCATTTTAGACTACTGAGCCACAGAGGTCACCTCTTTATCCAATTGATTCAGAATTCAATAATTATGACCTTAGAAACAGTCATCCAGATAATGCAGGATTCTTTCAATTGAGACAGACAGGGCCTGATAAGCTCTGTCACATCTGGTTTCTGGGGGCATGTGTTTGAATCCCAGCCCTGCCACAGTCTATGTAATGAATTTTATAATTTAGTTTATACTAATTTATTTGAGCGGTGAAAGATCAGAGCTTATAAATGAACCCCTTATGAGTCCACCTCTTGGATAGAACCAGCATTGAGCAGAGTTTTATGAGAGGCATCGAGTCGAGCTTGGAACAAACACACAACCTTTGGCATGAGTGGCCATCTCTAATCGCTGATTCAAGTGGAAAAGTTACATCCTGTTCATCCTGTTAATAAACTGCAGTGTTTCCTGACTTAAAAAGGCCGGGCCTGATTAGCTCAGTTGGTTCACATCTGATTTGCAATCCAGGGGTCTAAGTTTGAATCCCTACTGTCTTCATGATGATTGATATATGACATTGTGTCTTATTATCATTCGTCTCTCACTGATGATTCAAGTGGGCAAGTTATCAGTTACTTGCTGAGATGGGTTGTGCTCGAGTACTGGTTAACCTTTCAGGATCCCAAGAAACAGTGGTTCGGTTAACTGATCATCAGACTTTGATGGCATAAATGACTCTAAATATTCAATCAATCAATCAATCTGACTTAAGAAGGATTCCAAAGTTGGTACCTGGTAAAAGTTTTCATATTGTAACAAAATAGTTAGGTTCTTGTGGCCTAACTTAGTAGTGTCCGCTAGTATGTGTCTATTGGAATGATATAGGCTATATTTAGAACAGGTAGCATGGAATTGTTATCAATAGATCGATAGGAGTAACGTTTTTAAAATATTTTAACATATTCATTCTTTGATTAAAGAATAAATCATTTTGATGTTTTTTTCATGAAATTCCATTAAGTATTCAGAAAGTTAGAATAATTAAATGGGTAATTATTTATTAAACAAAGTTAAATTTACATTTGGCCTAATAGCGTAAAAATCCCATTGTACCATATCGTATGATATTTTGGAAGTTTGTTGATTCATAATTTGTACGAAATTCACTAAGGTATGTGGAGTGTTTTACTATATATATGTCTGACTGTATTATGGAAACACTGTCCAGCCTAGCAGAAGCATCTTTCGGAACCATTGTGATGAGAATGTTACTGTACCATTATATAATGGCAGATCGGTATGTGAATGTTATATTATGTTGTATATGGTCAAGTTATTTAAATGTCTGATTGATATATTCTGACATAATCAGATCTAAGTAAAGTTGTATAAATTGTTCATATCCATTCTGACAAGAATGTCTGTAATTTATTTTCACATCCGTGGTATTGAGAGTCGTTTTGTTGGAATATAGGCCGAGGAATCTGAGAACGTATTTTGAGCTGTTGATATTGTGTTTACGATGAAGTATTGAAATTCATCATGTTAGAATTGATTGATATGTGTAATTAAATTTTGTGGATGCTTATTCTGATATTCACAAAGTGAATAGATACAGAATTGGTCTGTAATTGTTAATATTATAAATGAGAAATTATGTAGAGTTATAATTGCTACTTTGAGATTGATGGAAGTTCATATGTGAGATGTTGTTTAAACTACCATGAAACTGCAGATTCAAAGAATTGAATTAACTGTTATCATAAATTGATAAATCTACCATGAAACTGTTAGATGGTAAGAATTGAATGCACTGTTATCATATATTGATAAATATACCATGAAACTGTTAGATGGTAATAATTGAATGCACTGTTATCATTTATTGATAAAAATACCATGAAATTGATAGATGATAAGTAATAGACACCATGTCATTACATATTGAGTAACTACTAAATCTGAGTTTATATATATTGTAGCCATTTTTAGACGTACATTAACGATGTGTAGACGTGACAGGAAGTCAGATGGTGGTAGTACTGTCATAAGGACAGCAACCCTGACATACTCGTTATATGGATGACTTGACGATCCTGGCTTCAGAGTACAGTTGAAGTTGTGCTATAAAACTTGAAAATCTGTGCAAATGATCAAATGACAACCAAACAATAGATTGTCTCCATGTTTTGATTTGATAATCGCTCATCTTCTACCCACCAAATAGCCTTGATTATAACAAACTGTTATAACCATTACCTCATGGTGGTTTAAAGGATAGTTTAAGGGATTGATTCATGCCAGCATTGACAATTAACAGTTTGTAATAATCCCGAGTGCTTCAATAAATGCTGACACACGCCAAACACGGAAGCCATATGCAAAACTTTGTTATTATCGAGTGATCATATGATCAAGCAACGAACGGTTGACAGGTATTAATATATCGCGGGTATCTTATCGGATCGTAAACACAAATTTATTTTTATTATTTTATTGTTGTTAATACTTCAGATTTATATTTTTAATATTTTTATACTAACAGCGTTGAGTTCAAATTGGAGCGCGCTTTTTTATATAGACGCCGTTTTTTCACCTTCCAGGTTAAACGGAAATGGCTGCCACTTTTAGTATAATCAAAACACGAAAATGTTTTTCTTTCTTTGCTTTATTTGTATTAATTTTATACTTATCTAAGTATATCTGTTGTAACCAAATACGCGTTGTATCATATTACAATGCAATCAATACCATTCACTTAGGGTCGGACAGCACGATAGGTGTGAATAACCGACATTGATTTTTTTCGAGGTAATTATCGCTATAACGCGGTCCGCTTATAACGCGGTTTCGTTTTGTGGACCCCAAGAACAGCGTTATAACGGGACCCGAGTGTATATGGAACTTGTAGGATAAAGAACTGTGTAACGAAAAAAGTGTAAATTCCATCATATGACATTTTTAAACCAGCTGTGTTTTTTGTTGTTGAATAATTAGCTTTCAGTTGTATATATTGTATAATTATATATTCTTAATTTTATTCATGTAAAATTAAAACTGTAAATTGTAAATTTTATTTTGAGTATACTTGTATTCTACCCTCGTGAGTTGTCGGCCCTAATTCATTTTGCATATTTTCCAGTCAAACAAACTTACACAGCTTCCAAATGAATTTAACCTTGTAGTTTCAATAATTCCCCATCCCCTCATTTTTAATCAACTTTCCTGGATTTCATTCATGTTCAGTTCCATACAAACTATCCCCAATTTTGGAAAGTCCTTATCCTTAACTTTTAAATAAACTTTCCCAGGTTACAAATTCCCCACATTCAGTTTCATACATGTTGTTCTCAGTTCTAACAAGTCCCATCCCTTACTTTTAAATAAACTTTCCCTTATTTCAAACAAACTTCCCCCTCCCATTAAGTTTCATGCAACTTTTTTTCAGTTTCAATCATTATCCACTGACTGACATGCAGATACAAAACCTTGTATATGTGGTTATATAAATGTTTAGCATCAAACATTGATGGATAAGGTCCTCCCAAGTTTACACGATGTATGCGAGTTCAAATTGATAAATCTGTATACAATTTCGTTTTTCATTTGATATTGGTAATAATATTAAATGATATTTGTATCATATTGCACACTTAATTCTTACAATCATATGATGGATGTTTGTCCTGCACTGCATGAACATGGCTTAAAACATGTAAAACCCATTTCTGGAAAGTGAAAACTGCGTTTTGAGAAGAAATGCTGGTTCTAATTGTATCCTTATACCAATCGTTGCATATATAGTTGAACTTCGTTGGCTCAAACTTGGATGACTGTAATGATTGATTGTTTGAATATTTAGCGTCATTTTTATGCCATCTAAGGCTACCAGACGATCAGTTAACCTCTCACTACTCGAGAACACCTAATCTCCGTAAGTAACTGTTAACATTCCCACTTGAATCAGCGGTGAGAGACAAATGATAATGAGACACAAAGTCATATATCAATCGTTACGGAGACTGTTGCCAGGCACGGATTCGAACTCATGACCCCTGGACTGATAGTCAAACGCGTAACCAACTGAGCTAATTGGGTGTGGCGCCGATGACTGGAACACCATATATAGCTTGAACCACTTATCAGGTCCTGGCTGCATTTCTATTTTTGATGTATATACATCTACATCTAAGGTATGATGTTGAACAATACTTGGCTCGTACAACCCTTAACTCAAACTATTCTGTACTGTCCTGTCGGATTCGAGCCATCGGAGTTCTACTGTACATAAAACAATGTGAAAGCAAAGCAATGACTATTGCCGGACAAATATGGACAACTTGAGAAACAATCATGCAGCATCTAAATTTGCTTGATGGCGGAAAGTTATGAAATGGCGTCAGATCTGGTTGACTGTGGACATGTTGTTTTAGAAAACTTTATCTTATCTTCACATGTTGCATTCACAGAGAAACACAAATTAACAATTCAAGAACTCTCAATATGAAAACTTCTCAATTCATTTATTCCCAGTACCACCTTGAATTCACAGGACTAAGTAATAACTAAACAAATCAGTGTCACTCAGTACCATTACTAAACAAGTCAGTGTTACATAGTTCCATTACTTGACAAGTCATTGTTACACAGTACCATTTCTAGACAAGTCAGTGTCACACAGTACCATAACTTGACAAGTCATTGTTACACAGTACCATTACAAGACAAGTCAGTGTTACACAATACAATACCATTACTAAACAAGTCAGTGTTACATAGTATCATTACTAAACAATTCAGCGCCACACAGTTCCAATACTAGACAAGTCAGTGTTACATTGTATCATTACTAAAAACGTCAGTTTTACACAGTACCATTACTAGACAAGTCAATGTTACACAGTACCATTACTAGACAAGTTATTGTTACATAGTATCATTACTAGATAAGTATAACTAGACAAGTCAGTGTTGCACAGAATGATTACTAAACAAGTCAGTGTTACTCAGTACCATTATTAAACAAGTCAGTGTTACACAGTACCATTATTAAACAAGTCAGTGTTACATCATATCATTACTAAACACATCAGTTTTACACAGTACCATAACTAGACAAGTCAATGTTACACAGTATCATTACTGAACAAGTCAGCGTCACACAGTTCCAATACTAGACAAGTCAGTGTTACACAGTATCATTACTAAACAAGTCAGCTTCACACAGTTCCAATACTAGACAAGTCAGTGTAACATTGTATCATTACTAAAAACGTCAGTTTTACACAGTACCATTACTAGATAAGTCAGTGTTACACAGTACCATTACTAGACAAGTCAATGTTACACAGTACCATTACTAGACAAGTCAGTGTTACACAGTTCCAATACTAGACAAGTCAGAGTTACATTGTATCATTACTAAAAACGTCAGTTTTACACAGTTCCATTACTAGACAAGTCATTGTTACATGGTATCATTACTTGATAAGTATAACTAGACAAGTCAGTGTTGCACAGAACAATTACTAAACAAGTCAGTGTTACACAGTAACATTACTAGACAAGTCAGTGTTACATGGAATTATTACTAGACAAGTCATTGTTACATTGTATTATTACTAGACAAGTCAGTGTTACACAGTACCATTATTAAACAAGTCAGTTTACATCATATCATAACTAAACACATCAGTTTTACACAGTACCATTACTAGACAAGTCAGTGTTACATAGTATCATTACTACACAAGTCAGTGTTACATAGTACCATAACTAGACAAGTCAGTGTTGCACAGAACCATTACTTAACAAGACAGTGTTACATAGAACCATTACTATACAAGTCAGTGTTACATGGTATCATAACTAGACAAGTCAGTGTTACATGGTATCATTACTAGACAAGTCAGTGTTACACAGTACCATTACTAGACATCTCAGTGTTTCACAGTACCATTGTTAGACAAGTCAGTGTTACACAGTACCATTACTAAACAAGTCAGTGCTACACAGAATCATTACTAGACAAGTCAGTGTTACACAGTTCTCTTACTCAAGAAGTCAGTGTTACACAGTACCATTACTAAAAACGTCAGTGTTACACAGTCCCATTACTAGACAAGTCAGTGTTACACAGTACCATTACTAGACAAGACAGTGTTACACAGTACCATTACTTAACAAGTCAGTGTTACACAGTACCATAACTTAAACAAGTCAGTGTTACACAGTACCAGTATTAAACAAGACAGTGTTACACAGTACCATTACTAAACAAGTCAGTGTTACACAGTACCATTACTAAACAAGACAGTGTTACACAGTACCAGTATTAAACAAGTCAGTGTTACACAGTACCAAAACTACACAAGTTAATGTTACACAGAACCATTACTACACAAGTCAGTGTTACTCAGTTCCATTACTACACAAGTCAGTGTTACACAGAACCAATGGCACTATACTATCATCCCCAAATTCACAACCACCTGTTTAACTCTCAACCCAAGGATGTACTATTTACTATAATCAAATTCACAATTCTTACCTTCCCGCTGTCACCCACCATTTTAAAAGCTTCACTAACTTACGCAGAATCTTTTTACCCTTGTGTCATCTTAGATACATTATTCTCCTATGTTCTGTGGCGCCCTCATTAAATTCACCCAATTACCACCTCCCCTGTGTTAATTATCCTGGGCAATCCTCATACTGCTGTTTCATAACTCAACTCTTTATTACTGGTCACATTTACTACCCCACCCCACACCCCACATCCACCCCCCTGTGTCATCAGAGTCGATTTGAAGCACTGGGACAACACTTATGTCACCCTGAGTTTGTAAGAAAAGGCTCATTTTTTATTCTCACCTCCATCTAGTGGAAAATCTCCAACTTTTTTAAAGTCTAAATACAATTGTATCAGATTCCGCATTACTCTCAAAAACCTGTGTCGCCCTCAAATTTGGCAATAAATGCTCCCCATCCTTACACAATCTGTGTCACACTTGATTATTTTATAAGCTTTTCCGTACTTGTCACATATTCAGATATACCCCTGTGTTAGGATTTTAGACATTACTTTCTTTTACTTTCAAGCACTCAACAATGTTCCCAGATTCCCCTGGTGGCAGCACCCCTGTCTTGCACGCGAACCAGTTAACCAATCCTCGGTGAATCTCACTTTGGTTTCAACGGCACTAATGAATGTAGGTTGGGATTATAGCGTTAATTCCTTTAAGATTAATCAATAATGCTGAAACGGTGGAGCCATGTGATCTAATAGAAAATCATATCTCCATGGTTACATAGGGATAATATTTACAATCCATGGGAGGAAAATGAGATCTTTAAGCAGTATTTTGTCAACTTAATCTATTTTCCAATATTGGGATTAACATGACCAAACACTGTCAGTATATGGTGTTAAGCCCCGTTGCAGATTCAGGTAAGGGGACCATATTTTCCGGCTGCTGTTGACAGCACTGCTGGCAGGATTAGAATATTTGAAATAGTTTGCATGCTTAACTGACAAATAAATTTGTTTGTTTGTTTTTTGTTTTTGTTTATTGTTTTCTTTAATTTGGATAATTAAGAAACACACGCATGCATCATTCAATTTATTTTGTGGAAGAAAAAAATGAACGACTTATTTATTAAGCTTTACCATTTTGTAGTGTTTTTTTTAATACATTATGTGAAAAAACAGTTTCCTCTCATCAGCTGATGTAATTAACAAATTCTAGCTACATAGCTGAAAGAAAAAGTTGATATAAATTAGATAAATTTATCCATGGCCTATAAGTATAAGATCATTCAAATATCACCTGCAAGGTCGTGGGTTTGAGATCAGCTCAGTGTGAACATGTTATGAGAGACAGTTTATCAGTTACTTGTCCACTCAGATTTAAGCATCATACATCCGAGATCGTCGTCCCTCTATAAAACAGGTATATTTATTATAACATGTGACATGTTTGCTAGAAGTAAAACCACATTCAAATAATTAGTTCATACTAATTTATTTTAGGGTCTATTGCGATAAAAGCTCAGAGCATATATGAACCGCTCTCAAGTCCGCTTCCTGGTTAGAACCAGTACTGGGCATCAGGTTGAGTTGGGGCTCGAACCCACAACCTCTTACGTGAGCGGCCAACACTTTATCCACTAGACTACCGCCCCGCCTATTCAAATACTTAAATATAAAACACAATCAAACTCTCTCAATTAATCAATAGAAAGGACTTTGATAAATGATTCACATAATAATACCATTATCTGGTTATTGACTTTTAGGAATATTATAAACTAAGGGTAGAAGAAAAACACAATATAAAATACATTGAAATTCAAAACATATTGCACTACAGTTAACATTGCACTAACAAGAATCCGTGGAATGATTTGTCTCGCCGTGTCCACTTTGACCGTTAACCCGTTACTTCATATAGACGCCTTTGGACACCTCTAATAAAGACGCCTTTGGACACCTTATATAGAAGGCTTTTGAATTATTGGGTGAATTATGTTTGTATTGACTGACAGAGTGGAAAACAGTGCAGGAAGTGTTCAGCTTGCTCATTACGAGCAATCTGAACTCTTCCTGCACTGTTTTCAAAGGCATTCTGTGATTGGTGTGGAAAAGAGTTAAGGGTTAATACACACATGGGAGAGAAAAAAATTAAAATATTATATTAATGCAAGAGTTATCTAACTTGGTTAATGTAGTAGGTTTAATGACTAAGAAATATTGTAGGAAGTATTGTGTGAAGTTTCAATCAAATACATTAAGTGATTTTTGAGATATGAACTTGATGGTATTTGCACACAAAACTTTAACCAGTGTTTCTAAGTAACATATATTTAAAAAATAAAAATTAAAAATAAAAAAAGATTTTTTTTTTAAATAAATTAAAAAAAAGAAAAGTACTCAGTATCTGCATTATATAATACAGGGTGTTAGTTGTAACTATGATCCAGTATGAGTGTCCTAGCACTAGTACTTATTGAGAAATAGTGTAACAAGAATTCTGCAGAATGATATGTCTCGCTGTGTCCACTTTGACCGTAAATACACACATGGGAGAGAAAAAAATTAAAATATCATATTTATGCAAGAGTTATCTAACTTGGTTAATGTAGTAGGTTTAATGACTGAGAAATATTGTAAGAAGTATTGTGTGAAGTTTCAATCAAATACATTAAGTGATTTTTGAGATATGAACTTCATGGTAGTTGCACACAAAACTTTAACCAGTTTTTCTAAGTAAAACATTTTTTTAAAAAATCAATAAAAAAAAAAAACGACAAAAAAATGTAACCAGTATTTATAAGTAAAACATATTTAAAAAAAAAAGAAAAAAAAAAAGTATTCAGCATCTGCATAATATTATGTAATGCAGGGTGTTAGTTGTAACTATGATCCAAATATGAGTGTCCTAGCACTAGTACTTATTGTGAAATAGTGTAAAAACAAAACTTAACGTTGGAGGTAAATGCAAAATTCAGCATCAAACAAAGTCAATGGACCATGCAACGTAGGTCATACTCAGCATCTGCAGTATTTAATGTGATGCAGGGTGTTAGTTGTAACTATGATCCAAGTATGAGAGTCCTAGCACTTGTACTAGTTGAGAAATAGTGTAAAAACTTAACATTGGAGCTAAATATAAATGTTTGACAGCGCTGCCTTGACAAAAATGCAACACCTTAATCTCTTCTCTCTTTTGCCACGGCGAAACAAAAATGCGTCTATGGAACACAGATGCCCCCACTTTATTACTTCATTGTAGATATCAATAAAGCCAAATATCAAGTTTCATCAAAATCGGTCCATCAATAAAGATTTTAGAGTTCGGAAACCATCAGCCAAGTCAAGATCACCTAATTAATATGTGCTAATTCCATCCATTGTCGAACTTGACCGATATAAAGCTAAATTTTTATAAATTTTCGTCAAAAATAGGTCCATAAATAAAGACTTACAGGTTGGAAACTATCAGCCCATCAGAGCCCAGAACACCTTATTAGTATTCAGGGATTTTGATGGAAATCAAACTTGAGCTGTAGTTTATCACTATACATCTTTCCACCAAATATGAATCAAATCCATCCAATCCTTCAAGAGATATCGAGCGAAAAACCAATTTCTTGACATTTGTCAATAATCTAAGTCCAAAAAGGGGCATATCTCCATCAAACCAAAAGGAAATACAAACTTGACCTGTATTATCTGAATGTGAAGTCCCACACCAAATTTGGTTTAAATCTGTTCTTTAATATAAGATATAAGTCAAAAACCATTTTTTATACGTACGTATATACGTTCTTACAGTGGTGATACTTTTAATAAATACAGCACCCACTACCCACACCCATTAAAAATGGTGGGGGCATAATTAGCATGGCTTTTAATAATTTTTAAGTTATATCATGATGGTGGTTGCTTGAGACAGTGTAGTTTGAAGAACTGTCAAACTGGAGCATCATGCCACAGTCACATGATATACAATACCAGTCACATTATACTGACATAAGACTGCAAACACATGGTGTAATACCCTGACCAGTCACATTATACTGACACAAGACTGCAGACACATGGTGTGATACCCTGACCAGTCACATTATACTAACACAAGACTGCAGACACATGGTGTGATACCCTGACCAGTCACATTATACTGACACAAGACTGCAGGATACCCTGACCAGTCACATTATACTAACACAAGACTGCAGACAGATGATGTGATACCCTGACCAGTCACATTATACTGACACCAGGCTGCAGACACATGGTGTGATACCCTGATCAGTCACATTATACTGACACAAGGCTGCAGACACATGGTGCGATACCCTGACCAGTCACATTATACTGACACAAGACTGCAGACACATGGTGCGATACCCTGACCAGTCACAATATACTGACACAAGGCTGCAGACACATGGTGCGATACCCTGACCAGTCACATTATACTGACACAAGACTGCAGACACATGGTATGATACCCTGACCAGTCACATTATACTGACACAAGGCTGAAGACACATGGTGCGATACCCTGACCAGTCACATCATACTGACACAAGACTGCAGACACATGGTGCGATACCCTGACCAGTCACATCATACTGACACAAGACTGCAGACAGATGGTGTGATACCCTGACCAGTCACATCATACTGACACAAGACTGCAGACACATGGTGTGATACCCTGACCAGTTACATTATACTGACACCAGGCTGCAGACACATGGTGTGATACCCTGACCAGTCACATTATACTGACTCGACTGCAGACTCATGATGTGATACACTGACCAGTCACATTATACTGACACAAGACTGCAGTCACAATTCATGGTGTGATACCCTGACCAGTCACATCATACTGACACAAGACTGCAGTCACATGGTGTGATACCCTGACCAGTCACATTATACTGACACAAGACTGCAGACACATGGTGTGATACCCTGACCAGTCACATTATACTGACACCAGGCTGTAGACACATGGTGTGATACCCTGACCAGTCACATTATACTGACACCAACTAGGTCTGACAAACCCTAGAACTATGCTTTAAATACTGAACCCCTAGCAAGTAATCTCCTTGGACCATTTTCAACTAAAAAAAATATATATATCCTTACCTCTAGTTTATATGACTGATCGATTGATTGAATATTTAGCATCATTTCTATGCCATCCAGGGCTAACAGACGATCAGTTATCCTGATCACTCTTTCCTGGGATCTTGAAAGGTTTACCAATACTCTGGCACACCCCATCTCCATAATTAACTGATAACTTCCCCCACTTGAATTGGCGGTGAGAGGCGAATGATAAAATAAATGAAAAAGGTAATGTATAGCAATAATTACAGAAACTGTTGCTGGGTGGGGATTCAAACTCATGACCCCTGGACTGATAGTCAGAGGGATTACCAACTGAGCTAATTGGGCCTGGCTAGTTTATATGAACTCACAATGACACCATACAAGGCTACCCCCGCTCCCCTCCATCTTTGTCTACCATAATACACCATGCAGACATGTCATCACACGGCCTCAGGTTTATTGCTCTTATTTGTATAAAAAAATGTTTTTATTTCCTTGTTCTCACAATATGACTAAATGTAGTTTATATACATATCAATCACATTGTATAACTGCAACTCCGCCTGGTGGTGTTGATTGTTAGCTATGACCACTGGTTTTCCATTTTAATTTTCACAATTTCGAACATCTGTGGACCAAAAAGACCTACATCATGATAAAGTATTACCCTAGACTCAAATGAAAATTAAGGTACAAAAATATCACTTTTTACCACTCTTTGCCCCCTGAAGTTAGGTGCCCCCACTATCAGCATGAAGAAAAAAAACAACAACTCAATTTCACCAATTTTACTTTCCATACAGTTTCCAGGGTACTTATCAGGATTTTTCAAAATAGATTTCCCACTTAAAACTGCAACAAATTTTGTGATGTATCAAATGAGTCACTTGATTTCACTTTGATCCGTCATACAAGTTTATTGTTTCATCTTAAAAAGGTTATGAATGACGATGTCAAGGTCTTCAAACAATATTTAAGTGCTGTTTTACTCTATTTTTAGAATGGGGTTTCATTTCAAGTTTACCACTCCGATTCAAATATCGACTATGCCACGTTTTGGTGGATTTGACAAAAAAAAAAAACATTTGGATTTTATTTATCTAATGATAATAAGATGTTTTTCTTCCATTTTAATAATTATCTCATCTTTAAAGACATTTATAGCATTTTCTCTGATATTTTCCCTTTACTTAACTTTATTTTTAAATATTTTATTATGATTTTTTGCAAATTTCACATATATAAATGTATCCAACCAGAAATACTTACTGTCAAAATATATGCCCTGAACACCCCCTATATTTTTTCAGCCAATCAAAGAGCTCGTCTTAATGGTAGTATCTGATCAAATTACAAACTGATACTGATGTTATCAAACTAAGGAAGTGTCATTATGATAGTAAGCTGTCCTTTCAAGAAGAGCAGACAAAATTATCCTCATTTAACAGAGTTGTGGTGGTTTGATTAGTGGTTAGCATGCTTGCTGCAACACCCAAAGGTCCCTGGTTAGATGCGGTGTGGGGGTAAAATCCTGTTGTACAACCATCACAGAGATTGTGGCCAGAAGGAGATTCGAACTCACGACCCCTGGACTGATAGTCAGACACACTTACAACTGAGCTAATCGGGATTGACCTTATGTTTTGAAGTTTACAGGGCACATATATACCCATTTTCAGGTCAAGGAGCCATTTAAAGATTTTTTATTTTGTGTCCCACATTATGGATTGCAGATAGGATATTCAAATAATAACAAGAATTTGGTCACAGACTCAATTTAAGGGCCATTACTCCGTGAAAAATCATCAAACCAGAACACAAAGATATTATGTGCATGTCCACTTGGTAGTGATGCGTCCTAGCAAGTTTCATAAAATTCCAACACTGGGTTGTAGAGAAATAGCATGGACAAGTATTTGGTCACAGACAGATTCAAAGGGTCATCACTCCGTGAAAAATCATCGAACCAGAACACAAAGATATTATGCACATCTGCGCTTGGTAATGATGCATCCTAGCAAATATCATAAAATTCCAACCATAGGTTGTTGAGAAATAGCCCGGACAAGAATTTGGTCACAGACTCAATTGAAGGGACATAACTCCGTAAAAAATCATCGAACCAGAACACAAAGATATTATGCGCATCTGCACTTGGTAGTGATGTAGCCTAGCAAGTTTCATAAAATTCCAACATTGGGTTGTAGAGAAATAGCCTGGACAAGAATTGGTCACAGACAGAATGAAAGGGCCATAACTCGGTGAAAAATCATCGAACCGAAACAAAAAGATATTATGCTTATCTCCACTAAGTAGTGATGCATCCTAGCAAGTTTCATAAAATTCCAACCAGAGGTTGTAGAGAAATAGCTCGGACATGAATTTGGTGACGCGCGGACGAAGCGGCGACTATATGCTTTCCCCTTTGGGGGAGCAAAAAAAAGCTGTCCATTCATGCCTTACTTAATCAGACTAGCCTCAAACCCATGACCTCAGCAGCAAAAGGTCATGAGATGATGTCCTCCTGCTAGACCCAGGAATATCCAGCTGGACTCCAACAGTAGACATTGGCCAGGTCTGTTTAGCTCAGTCGGTAGCTGTCTGGCCAAAGTCCCTGCGATGTTTGATATATGGCATTATATTTCATTGTCAATTGTCTCTCAACCCTGATTCAAGTGGGCAAGTCATCAGTTACTTGCAGACGCACATGCTCGAGTACTGATTAACCTTCCAGGATTCCATGAAAGAGTAGTTAAATGATTGTCTGTTAGCCCTCGATGCCATTAAAATTACACTAAATATTCAAAACAAACAAACCAACATACTACCAGAGTTGGTCAGAATCTGATCATATGATGCAACTGAATGTTAAGGTCCTAAATTAAGTATTTTATTCTGCTCCATTTTCAAAATTTCGTATCTTATCAAACTGCTGCAGATGGCAGTCTGGTATGCTAGTATTTTTAATGACTAAGGTAAGAATTTCTTTCCTTCCCCCCCCCCCCCCCCCATGTCTTCTTTTTTTGAAGAACGACATTCATATCGGATCAATAAAAACAGAAGCTTTGCTATGTGGGTGGGACAAAATAGAGTTTAAAGGTATAGAAGAAAAAAACGACTCATGGATTAATAAGATGGAGATAAGGTTTTTTCTCCTGTGCAACATGTCCTTGGATTTTTAATCTAATGCAGTAGTCTACAAATAGATGCATGTTGCATTATCAAGAAACATGCACGTTATGTGCATTTTCTGCACATTAATAAATGTATTATGTCTCAGCAAACTGGGTTTATAGCCCAAATGAGATTATTCCATCGTTATGTACTTTGAGAAATTTTGCAAGCCACTTCAACATTTAAATTAAATTCTTCAACAGCAAAAAGTGCATATCATACCATTATCGGGCGAACTATAAAACTCTTGATATTACAGAACTTCTACATACATTACATACATGCAATTCAGTAGCTCTCTGTTCAATTCAATTAAGTCATGCGGATGTTTTAGATTAGTCCTCATTCTATCCAAAATCATCCTGCAATTTTCAACCTATATATATTTATGTACATATATATATATTTTTGGTAAATGGAAATCTATTTTTCAGAGTTTGGAATTACTGAACACATTTCCCCCCTTTAATACTATATACCACAAACTGTTTGGATAAGATATGAACCTCTGATGTTGATTAAATATAAATCTGGATCCACTTTATACCACAACTTGTAATATCTGGGTATCTGGTACAATGGTTGTTCTTGACTAGATACAATGATTGTTCTGAACTAAAAATAATGATTGATCTCAAATGGATACCAAATAATTCATCTCCATTATATACCATGTAAGCCATCCCGACTAGATAACATATAATTTATCCTCACTAGATAACATATAATTCATCAATTAGATACCATATAATCCATCCACACTATATAACATGATTCATCCATTAAATACCATATAATCCATCCCCACTATATAACATAATCCATCCCCACTAGATACCATATAATTCATCATCACTAGATAACATATAATCCATCCCCACTATATAACATATAATCCATCCCCACTGAATACCATATAATCCATCCCCACTATATAACATAATTCATCCTCACTAGATACCATATAATCCATCCCCACTAGATACCATTATCATATAATCCAGCTTCACTAGATACCATATAATAAATCCTTACTATATAACATATAATCCATCCCAACTAGATACCATATACCATGTAATTTATCCCCTCACTAGATGCTATATACTTCATCCTTATTAGATACCATATAATTAACCCCCACTAGATATCATATAATCCATCCTCAATAGATACCATATAATTCATCCTCATTAGATACCATATAATTCACCCCCACTAAATACCATATAATCCACCCTCACTAAATAACAAATAATCCATCCCCACTAGATAACATATAATTCGTCCTCACAAATAGTTCATCCTCACTAGATACCATGCATAAGCCATTCCTACTAGATACCATATAATCCATCCCCACTAGATACCATAGTCCATTCTCACTAGATACCATATAAGCCATCCTCATTAGATTACATATAATCCATCATCACTGAATACCATACAATAAATCCATTAGATACCATTTAATCAATCCTCACTATATACCATAACATTATAATCCATCTCTACTAGTAACCATATAATCCATCCCCACCAGATAACATATAATTCATCCTCACTAGATACCAAACAATCCATCTCTACTAGATACCATATAATCCAACCCCCATTAGATACCATATAATCCATCTCCACTAGATAACATATAATTCATTCTTACTAAAATCATATTTATAATCCATCCCCACTATATAACATAATTCATCCTCACTTGATACCATATAATCCACCCCAACTAGATACTATTGTCATATAATCCATCCTTACTATACAACATATAATCCATTCCAACTAGATACCATATAATTTATCCTCACTAGATACCATGTAATTTATCCCCACACTAGATACTATATACTTCATCCTCATTAGATACCATATAATTCACCCCCACTTGGTACCATATAATCCATCCTCAATAGATACCATATACTTCATCCTCACTAGATACAATATACTTCATCCTCACTAAATACCATATCATTTATCCCCACTAGGTACCATATAATACATCTCAATAGATACCATACACTTCATCCCAACTAGATACAATATAATTCATCCCCACTAGATGCCATATTTTTAATCCCCATTAGATACCATATACTTAATCCCCACTTGATACCATATACTTCATCCCCACTAGATACCATGAATGGTCTCAACTAGATATGATTGTTCTGCTCTTCATCAACAGTTCCACCAGATACTGTGATTGTTGCAATCAGTGCAGGAAAACAGAACAAGAAAAAAGTTGGTTACCTCAGAAGAGATTCTTGTTACTGTGATCACAAGATAATGTTTATACATGTCTGTCTGCATGTATGTCCTAACAGGCCTGGCAATCTGTTGTGTTTGTAATATTGTGGTTTGTCTGTCTGTATGTTAAAAAGTGTTGAACAATGGTCTGTCATTCTGTCTGCATGTCTGTAATATGACCTGTCTCCTGTCTGTCTTTGTAGTACAGCTTGTCTGTCTGTAATATGGTATGTCTGTCTATTCTGTCTGTAGTATGGTCTGTCTGTCTATTCTGTCTGTCTGTAGCATGGCCTGTCTGTCTGTAATATGGCATGTATGTCTGTAGTATGGTCTGTCTGCCTATTCTGTTTGTAGTATAGCCCACCAGTCTTGTCTGTAGTATGGCCTGTCTGTCTGTAATATGATCTGTCTTTCTATTCTATCTGTAGTATGGTATGTCTGTCTGTAATATGGCCTGTCTGTCTGTAGTATGGTCTGTCTGTATGTTTATCTGTAATATGGCTTGTCTGTAGTATGGTATGTCTTTCTGTAATGTGGCAGGCCTGTCTGTCTGTAGTATGGTCTGTCTGCCTATTCTGTCTGTAGTATGGCCCATCAGTCTTGTCTGTAGTATGGCCTGTCTGTCTGTAAAATGATCAGTCTGTCTGTAGTATTACCTGTCTGTCTGTAGTATGGTCTGCAGTGTGCGACATTAAGTTATTTAATTTAATTTTTAGGTAAAGCAATTTTCAAATCAATTGCTAGATTCTCATCCAAATTGTTCTTAAAAATGGGGAGGATGGGAGGATTTTATTTTATTTCTTAAATGTTTTCCTATTTTTTAAAAAAAATAATTATGAAAATAAAAGTGTCTGGGCAGCAGGAAAATTAGGGGGTGTGCGGGGATGATAATCAAGCAAGTAATTTATTATGGCCTAACAGAAATGCTTCTTAGAACAAAAAACATAGCTTTGTTTTACAAGGAGTATAATGCTAATTAACGCTAACATGTAGCTTAGTGTAAGTATTAAAATGAATAAGTTTAGTGTTTTTCATTAAAAAAAGTTAGGGCCATGATAATTCTGCTGGGGCCATGTCATTTGAAAAGTTCATGGCCCTGTGGCCATGATCATAAAAAAGTTAATGTTGCACAATGGGTCTGTCTGTTTGTTATATGGCCTGTTTGTCTGTAGTATGGCCTGCCCGTATGTCTATCTGTAATATGGCTTGTCTGTATGTCTGTAGTATGGTCTGTCCATCTATTCTGCCTGTCTGTCTGTAGCATGGCATGTCTGTCTGTAATATGGCCTATCTGTATGTCTGTAGTATGGCATTTCTGTCTGTAGTATGACATGTCTTTCTATTCTGTCTACAGTATGGCCTGCCTGTCTGTCTGCAGTATGGCCTGTCTGTCTATCATATGGCCTGTAAGTATGTCTGTAATATGGCCTGTATGTCTGTAATATGGCATGCGTGTCTGTAGTATGGCCTATCTGTCTGTAACATGGTCTGTCAGTCTGTCTGTTGTATGGCCTGTCTGTCTGTCTGTAGTATGGTCTGTCTGCATGTCTGTAACATGGCCTGCCTGTCTGTCTTAGTATGGATTGTCTGTCTGTAGTATGGTCTGTCTATTATGTCTGTAGTATGGTCTGTCTGTCTGTTGTATGACATGTCTGTCTGTGTGTCATATGGTCTGTATGTCTGTTGTATGGCATGTCTTTCTGTTATGTCTGTCTGTAGTATAGCCTGTATGTCTGTCCTTTGTATGGCCTGTCTGTTTATTCTGTCTGTAGTATGGCCTGTTTGTCTGTCTGTCATATGGCCTGTCTGTCTGTTGTATTGCATATCTGTCTATTATTGTCTGTCTGTAGTATGGCCTCTCTGTCTGCCATATAGCCTGTCTGTCTGTTGTATGGCATACCTGTCTATTATTGTCTGTCTGTAGTATGGCCTGTCTATAGTATGGCCTCTCTGTCTGTAGTATGGCTGGTCTGTCTGTCTGTAGTATGGCTGGTCTGTCTGTCTGTCTGTCTGTCTGTCTGTCTGTCTGTCTGTCTGTAGTATTGCCTCTCTGTTTGTAGTTTGGCATGTCTGTCTGTAGTATGGCTGGTCTGTCTGTCTGTCTGTCTGTCTGTCTGTCTGTCTGTCTGTCTGTCTGTCTGTCTGTCTGTCTGTCTGTCTGTCTGTCTGTCTGTCTGTAGTATTGCCTCTCTGTTTGTAGTTTGGCATGTCTGTCTGTCTGTAGTATGGCTGGTCTGTCTGTCTGTCTGTCTGTCTGTCTGTAGTATGGCCTCTCTGTTTGTAGTATTGTATGTCTGTCTATTATGTCTGTTTGTAGTATGACATGTCTGTCTATTATGCATGTCTGTCTGTAGTATGGTGTCCCTGTCTGTAGAATGGTATGTCTGTCTTTAGTATGGTGTCCCTGTCTGCAGTATGGTCTGTCTTCTGTAGTATGGCCTGCCTGTAGTATGGTCTATCTGTCTGTATATAGTAAGATGGGTTTCACATGACCCAGGGCTAAGAAAATCGTGTTGGGAATCCGCTAAATACTGTTAGATTCTAAATTTATGTTTCATGATGCTGCTGACCATAAACTGCTTCAGGGACTTGCAACATATATATATATGCAAGGTGGAAGATTGGTCTGTATTTGGCAGTGTCATACGTCCCACCTTCCTCAATGAATAATGCTACTTCATTAGCAGTCAAGATGCCAATCATCAGGAAAAAAACCCTCCAGAATTTACCTGTTACACAGACTGTGGAAAGGATGGGGCTAATCCCCTGCATTTTAGTCTAATATAGTTGGGATGTTGACTGCCTGGGATAGACAATGTTCTTGTATAATGCAAATTAGTTGTCTCTGGGTATTTGCCTTTGGCACAACTGTGGGGACATACATATCCATCCAGTCTTCATATCCATAGTTGAAATCTCCACTAATCAAAAATAGGGGCATTTTTATTTGTTGTGAGACGTTTCAGAGATTCATTAAAATGTTTTAACTAGCTTGGGTTAGTGACATCAGGTGATCTGTAGAAAGAGCTGATCAAGATAAAGTGTCATACAACAGACCATTTCCAGCTTGCACCAACCACACAATTACACAGTCAGTGTGCAGCACAAATCTATGAAGCAAATACAGTCGGTGCACTTCAACCATGTCGCTATAAAAGCTAGCTCAACAGTTAAGCTGTTATTAGTGACTTATGTATTTTCACTACGCTCTTAAACTTTCACGGCTTTCCCCTTAACTGCAGAGCCTGTTGCTTTTAGCAGTTCCTGGCCATGATATATTGCCACATCCCAAGGAAAGGAGTTGTGCTTACGCAGATTAAAAAGTTACTTCTGACACCATTACAGTGACAGCGGTCACCCAACCAAGTACTAACCTTTACTTCGGTGCTTTACTTTGAATACAGAGGGTGCACTTTAACCGTGCCACTATAAAAGCAAGCTTAACAGTAAGACTGTTGTAAGTGACCTTTATACATTCACTACAAATCTATGTGATGCCAAATAGAGGATATATCACATTCAACAGCTCTATCTGACAACCCAACATTTAGATCACACACTAAACATAGGAAATGAGAGCTGGTCTGAAGTTTTATAAGCATGAAAAAACTGTTGTTGTATTGTGTTTAGTGTCACTTTCAACAATTTTTCAGTCATATTACACCACTGTCTACTTGAGTTTTCTGAGCGCTGCCACACTGGAGTATCATGCCGCAGACACATGGTATGATAACCCACCAAGTCACATTATACTGACACTGGGCCTACCAGACCTGTAACTAATCTCTAAATGACGAGTGCCAAGCAAAGAAGCTTTAAGTACCATTCTTCAGGTATCTGGTATGACCAGGCCGGAAATCTAACCCACAAACTTCTGCATGTGAGGTGGACACTCTACCATAGGACCACCAATGCGGTGACAAAAACTGTAAACAAACGTTTAAAAATACATGTAAACAAATGATTTATACCTGTCCTTCAGTGTTGACAGCTGTCTGGGTATTAGCTGCAACCCAAGCTTCAGCAAACGTTTCCATGGCTGCGTGAAAATCCATTTTGTCTTCTTTTCAGGATTAATTCTGAGTTGTCAGTAGAGAGCTTGAGTAAAAAGCAATGGATTATCACACCGTCTATTTCAGTCATCAGTCTTTTCATGAATTCAAAATGTCTAATAGTATGTTCTGCCTAGTATTAAGGTAGAATAGTCGAGGTACCGTCTGATGCAAATAGGATTTTATCCTACAGCATCAGAATCACTTTTAAACAACGCTTCTCTCCTCATCGCTGCATAAATCCAATCATCTCTTGAAAGAGGATTAAGGGGCCGTGCTACATCTGTGTCTAAACACTTACGCGAGAACTATTTCGCATCTCGGTTTTGTGATTTTTTTCCAATACCGAATTGTCATCAAGAAATATATATTTCCTTATTTATGTTATAGCATTGTTTGTTAATAAAACGTGTTTCCGTCTATATAAATTGCCAAAAAATGTGACAAAATTGTGTTATACTTCATCACTGCGAATGAATACACTTTGACCCATTTGCCGGAAAGTGAAATCCACTTTTGGTTGTTTTTTTACTAAGAATTAAAAGTAGATTAACCTATATTTCAAGTTAATATGATTAAATTGCCCTGACATATTTTATAATAATTATAATATATTTTTCTTTACTTTAAAATTAATAATAATTCAATATCAATATTGTTGTTGCAGAACATTTTATTTTAGAGACTATTAAAACAAGTATGGCTGCCTTTCAGTTTGTTGTTGCGTTGGCAGTTCTGTCAGTAATATCTTGTGCAAAATATCAGGATAAAGGAAAGGTAAACACTCAGCAGTTACAAAGTGATTCTAAAGTAGCAATATACTTATTGAAATGATAAAATAACAAATACACTGTTTGCATCCGTAGTTAAATGTAGCTTACCTTTCGACAAAGTGGGTGGGGAACAGTTCTGTTCAATCTGTCAAAACTAGCCCACGTCCGCAAGTGACCACAGACGTCAGCTGTGGCGATGCAGTCTGGAAGGCTGTTCCACAGTCTGGTGCTCGAGGAAAAAATCAGTGCTGGGTGATGTACACTGCAGAATTGGACCAGAAATTTTAGTGAATTGCCTCAAGTGTTGAGGTATATTGGTCGGAAGAACATTGAAGGAATGGCCATGGACGAATCTGCACACCATCAAAAGCTTCACATTAATGCAGGTTTCTTGCAGTCTATGTTATAGATTATTTGACTGGTATTGCTTGTCTTGAAGTCGCCTATCAGTAATTTTTTGATTACTTTATTATATTTCGCAGGTATTGATGTATGTGAACAAGGTTGGGCCATACTTTAACCCACACGAGACGTACCACTACTACCAGCTCCCAGTATGCAGACCAGAAAAGGTACACAAGGCTATACTTTTCTATACAATGTATATTGACAATGTTATGGTCAGACTTTTGTTATTGTGGATTTACAGATCTTTTCCCAAATTTGATTGGTAGTATTGCTGGTTAATAAGACTAAATACTGACATAGCAGGGGCATTTATGTTGCCAGGCACATTTGTAGCTAAACATAATTCTAATCATCAATTTCATATACCGTATATTCCCTTATAAATGCCCCCACTCTAATAACCCCCCCCCCCCTATTTTTCTGGAAAATAAAAAAATAAAACGTATATGCGATTTGAGTGCGTATTCATCCATCTTTCCCTGATCGATTATTTTGTTACACAGACAACAATTAGCGGAATGTTTATTACCTTTGAACTCTTTAACCCATTGTTTATATCTTGGGTGACCACTTAACCACTTTTGGTTGAACAAATACTTCCCCATATTTGCTGTTTAATACTAGTAAAAATACCGTCTGCCAATTAAAACATTACAAAACGTTGACAATGCGGTTAGTCTGTGTACGCTGAAAGCTCATTGTTCCACGTTGATAAGAGCAAGCGTCCAAGTGATTTAAAGTGAAGAGTACACAGACCATAATTTCGGATATTCCAGTACGCAGACTAGTAATTTCATACAGATTTTCAGCTTTTTTTCATCCTATGTCGATTATTTTATTCACTTTCAAATAATTCTGAACCACTTTTTCGGGGATTTAAACCAGGTTTAAGGTTTTTTTCCATGGTTTTATTGTATTTTTAACTGTTGTTAAATTTGATTTTTTCATCTTTTATAAATGCCCCCACCTTGTAAAATGTAACGCCCCCAGGGGTGTTAATTAGGGAATATACGGTAGCATTTTTGAAGAATTATGGTCAAACTTGGTTGCAAGTATCAGCAGTGTTCCTGCCGTAAATTTTAGGATACAAATTTAAAATTGCGATATATATAAAATAAAATGGGATTTTTTTTACAAAAAACAAAGGAAATTTCATTAACTGCAGTTTCTATTCCCAGATCTCTAGCTTTAGTTTTATCATAAAAATATCTAAATGGCAATATTAATTAACTAAATGTAAAAAAATATATTCACTGTTTTGTATAATACTGTATCAAGTTACCGGTAGGTCAGCAGAAAAATCTCAATAAGATGAAAACAAAAAGTAGCACATTAATTATGCTAGAGGGCAGTTTAAATTTATAAAGCTTGGAATAACATATAACCATAATGTAAAATAGAATATATGTTATACACTTGGGTTCCGGCATAATGTGATTGCTGGGGACCATGGAATGAAACCAGGTTATACACAGGTTATACACAGAACCGCGTTATAAATATTTCAGGGTGCACTGTGCTACATTAATTGGCAATACTGTATCTGGCCAAAGTACTGTCAACAAACACATGACATTGTATGATAAATATGACAGACAGTTATATTGGACTGCGTAATAATGGGACCCAAATGTATAGTAAAAAGTCACTTTCATATTTGTATAAATCATTGCTTTATATTATCAATTTTTTTCATAGATCGAGCATAAAAGTTTGACGTTAGGGGAGGTCCTGGATGGAGATCGTATGGCTGTATCGCTGTATGATATCAACTTCAAACGTAAGTACATCTGTTGTTGTTAAAAGGAGTATAACAGGAAAAAAAACACTATAAATGTCTTAAGAAATTGAATTATTTTTAAAATGGATAAAAGGGATCTCATTGTCATTAATAGATAAAATCCGAATGATTTTGTGTATCAAATCCACCAAAACATGACAAAATCTATGTTTAAGTTGGAGTGATAAACTTGAAACGAAATGCCCATTCTAAAAATAAATTTCACTTAATACTGCTTGATGACCTTCACATCATTCATACTCTAAGATGAAAGTGTAAACCAGTATAACAGATCACATTGAAATCAAAATGAAATCACGTGACTCATGTGATATGCCACAATATATATATATGTTGCAATTATAAGCGGGAAACCTATTTTAGTGTATAACCTAGGTGCGTAGCCCAAGTTGGGAAATCCCATTTCAATATAGTATTTTAGCATGTTTGAATACATATCCTTTTGGCAATATGAGCGGAGTGATGTGTCAACGATCTATTGCCTAAGTACTTTTTATCCTACTATGCGTTGGGTTTAATCTCGCGGTTTACATTAGTGAGAATCAGACTTTGGTGTTTTCTGGCCAGGGCTTATAATGGCACCACACAAGATATCGTTAGTAACAGTGTTTATATAACTCCTGAAAACACTTGGACAACTTCACCCAAACTTGGCATACTGGTAGGATAGCATTTATAACTTAAACTAATTCTTAATGTTTGATTCTGGTCTTCAAGATATCATAACAATGTCTTTATCAAGAAAATAGAAGTATTTTCTAAAGTCAGACATTGTATACTGAACAGAACGACTAACCCACCACCTGACATTTTATGTACCCGACATATTAATGTATTTTCGAACATGTTTATGTCATACATGAACAGTAAAACCCCGCTAATAAGACCACCTTTGGGACCAGGCAAAAGTGGTCTTAATAGCAGGGTGGTCTTATTATCAAATTTCAGAATGATTCAATCATTGGCAAAAGTTGTAGGCCTATGTAACAGTACCGTAATAGTAAATTGATGTATACTATATTGTGCATATGTGTTTGCATTTACTGTTATACCAATGATAATAATAATAAATCCTTTTTTTAACTATAGATTTGTTGCTGTTACTGATTATTATCATTATTTTGAATGTATACACATGTAATAACAAGAGGATAATTAAAATAAATATGTTGTATGGTTTATCTTTTATTTACATGCATAAAATAATAATAAGTAAAGACAACACATTAAATATTTCAACATTATGCATGAGTATATTTAGTTCTCCTTGTGTGCCCCTTAGTAGGGTCATTTCCTTTCACTTGTGGCATTCTGTCCTTATCAATGAGCGTATTTGGACCCAGTATCTTTGGTCACACCAGTGGTCGTAATCAAGGGTTAGAAAATAAAACAAAAACCTTGATCAGGACAGATTTGGTTGTTGTAGTACCAGATTAGCGGAGTGTCCGTATTATCGGAAAAACGGACCATTGAATAAAGAAGGAAAAAATCTGTCCCTAAGATAAATGCCCATAATAACGGAGTGGTCTTAATAATGGGGTGGTCGTATAGTGGGGTGGTCGTATAGTGGGGTGGTCGTATAGTGGGGTGGTCGTATAGTGGGGTGGTCGTATAGTGGAGTTATACTGTATACACGTTTTGATAACGCTACTTGTTTTGACGAAGATATATTGGAAATACAAAAATTGCAGGTTAGCTATCACATTAAAAGTCTTCCTGAGTAACATATATGCGGATTAAGTGTCAAGGACACTACACATAGCCAAGGCGGAGGATCAAACCAACTATCCAATGCTTTATCAGTGGACCATGTGCTTTAGAATTGTGTTTTGCCAAAATCAGAAATAATGTAAATGGAAAATATGTTAAATCACTAACATTAGCTTCATGATTCTGTTGTGGCGCTATTTCTGGTTAAATAATGTTGCTTTTGAATTGTAACTTTAAAGGTAGTCCACAATCCTTTACATTTTTATTTTGCTCGCACAACGGCTTGCAATCTCTCAACGTCAGCAAGTGTGGATAATTGTTGAAACATGGTTGTCTTTGCTAAAATAGATTTAAATTATCTAAAAAGATCTTTCTTTATAGAATTCAATGTACTACTGTTGAATCGTTAATTTTCGTGGTGGACTAATTTTCATTGATTTCGTGGGATGCCTTGACAATGAAATAAATCGCAACGAAATGGTTATGGGAAATATTTTGTTACATCCATGCAACATAGCATTTACCGGTACACAAGACACAGACCTACCTTTCTCAGTTCGATTCATATGTTACCAACTAGTTTCTATTTAGTGTGCACATTATGCTATAAGATTATTGAAGGTTAGATTTAAATTTTAGATCTTTAATTTAGTGCACTGATTAAGTTAAAATATGATAACTTATCTTACAGACCGTAATCCGTTCTAGTACACCAAACAAAGGCAAACAAAACGAATATCAAACGCGTTTTAAACATTATACAAACAGATTAAAAATGTGAATGAAACAATAAATGAAACGATAAACGAAATGATACACCGACCCAACAGAACGAATGATCCACGAACGATTCAAAACGATAATGCAAACATTAAACACAACGAAGATTAAAGATTCAGATATTCTCTAATATTATCGTAGTTATATTGACAATGAAAGAAATAATTAGACAAAATGATTGCTCTCTTTGTCATTTATAGTTTTTAAACTGCTTTACCTGTTTTAATTCCAAAATATACATGAAAAACATTGCCTCAAGCATCGTTTCTTTGCTTGTATAAGTGTGATAAAACAGTCGGGTGGCGCATGGCCTGCTTACACAACTCCGCCAATTAACCGATTTAATTATCTGAACACTGATTTATGTTGCTGTTCTGTCATATGATTGACAATTAGGAAAAGTTTTCACGCTATTTTAGAAAATCTGTTCGTTGCATCGAAACTTTTCCACTTAGGACTTTTCCAGAATTGTATATAAAAATATTAATTTTCATATAATATAAAAAAACACATGTAAAGATTTCATTACACAAAATATGTGTCAATATCATAGGCTGTGTGTTTACTCGCTTGTATATCATTTTTATCACTGTGGTAAGCACTAAAAACAGATCTTTTCCTAAAAGAATATGTCAATTTCAATAGTAGACAACACATTTTAAGCCAGCGTTCCTTATTTTTTCAGCATTCTTTCAAGTAGCTTTGTTTAAAAGAGAAAATATAAGTGTGCAGTGTTTTCTCCAGAGCGCGTTTCTTGCGTTTTTGACGCAATTAAATCTCATTTGACGCAATCAAGTTTGTTCAGTGCATCCACTATGACGCAACCTTAAAAATACAGAAGTCCAAATAGCGCATATTTGCTTCGGCAAGCTGGTTTCAAACTTTATTTATTTTTGCAATGCTAGCTGTTTTGACAGATCACGTCTGATTCAGTGAAACCCCGGTCACAGGGTACTACTAAGTTACATAAACGCTTTAATTGGCTATATTAATGCAATCGCATAGACGGTTATGATCACATACATAATTTTCCGCGAAGCAATATTGTAGTTTGAAGACAACATCTGTGAAAACAAGCTTACGCTGCATCAAAAGCACTGATATATACCCAGTTTTAGGTTGTTTGTATATACAGATGAAATGTGGAAAAAGTGAAACTTTTCAAAAAAGTTGTTTACAATGTACGGACGATACTCTATCTGTAAAACCTTTTATTTTGTTTCTATAGGGTATCGAAAATTTTAATACCAGTTTAAACATTGGCCAGTCAAAGTTTTACGACGGTATTCCCGGCGCCATTTATGTTTCTTTAACGGACGTTTTAAAGGTTATGGAAAAAGGAAAATATACTTTTAGAAAATTGTATTCATTTTGAAAAATGATTATATAATTTCAAAAATTTAATTATTTTTTGTTGAGTTACAATTAAAATGTTTTTATATTAAGGTAACATCACTCTAAAATGAGACTAGCTATGAGCCAGAAGAGAAATGCTTTTTGGGAAAAGAATACAACAAAGTTTTGTTTTCCAAACAGTATAATGCTTAGAAATGCTTAACATGTAGCTCAGCTGAAATACAAAATATTGAAATAATTTTAATGTTTTTCATTAAAAATAGTTAGGGTCATGGTGATCGAGCTGGGGCCATGACATTTGAAAAGTTCATGGCCCTCTGGCCATGATCATAAAAACAACTACATGTACTTTCTATAGTTTTTGTAACTTTTTGCCAGAAGTGAAACATTCGTTTGAAGTTAAATTGTTTTAAAGTTGTTAACTTAAGTTTTAGCTTTGATTGAGAAATTTGTGTGAAATAGGAAGTAAAAATGTTTTAGTAAAATGTGTATTTTTTTACCTCCATTTATTAAAGTTGATTAAGTTTAAAACTAGTCAACTGATGACCCCCAGATTTTGAAAATGACCCCCAGATTTTTAGTCAGCGGGTCATCAATGACCCCTAAAAAACTGGACCTGGAGAAAACACTGAGTGTGAATAAAAATTATATAGATTTCTAGTATTAAATTAAAAAGTAGCTTATTAGGCTATTGTGTTTTTATTGTTTTATGTTGACTACAGATTTCTAATGAGTGAATTTGTGTTAATCTCAACCTATTTACACCTTCAAGTTACTGGTGTCACATCCTCTATAATTGTTGTTTTCATAACAGTTTACTTGCGCGCACAAAATGACCTATTTATGTGTCGGCGTGCCGTAAAACACCATTCATTCATTCATTCATAACAGTTTGATCAGAACTCGCCGACTAATTAACATCTCTCTCCATGATTACCCCATGTTGTGAAGAGCATTTATTACTGCATGTGTAGGTACATGCTGCTTGCAGTGGCTTAATACTGTACTTATAATGCGTAATTTAATGGAAATACTCAAATTCAAAGATCACACTAAAACAATTTTTTTTCTAAAAATCGTTTTCAACCAAATTGAGTCCCCACGAATGTCTTTGAATTAAAAACAGTGAAATTAATGATTTCACAGTATGCTAATTTATTATAAAAACTGCCTTTGGTTCTCAAACTCTCATCTTCTGTAAGTGGTACATTAGCGCTAGATTCTATAATTTAGATAAATATCAGGTGACGGACGGTCTTTCTTAATAAATAATAAATCTGACGTAATGTGTGATTATACCTGCTAACATCTGCTTTCTGGTCAATGATTAAACAGTTCAATTGCTTGGCACAATGGCATCACTATAATGTCCTGTGACTTCACCTCCCGGTTGTATTATGATCTATGGTATTGACAGTAAATGCCTCACAATTTGTTTGTGAAGAAGTTGGAGAAACCCAGCAGATTGCCATGTTGACCATGTATTACCTTATTACTTTCTATCCTGGATCACCCATGGTCAGATGATCTAAGGCGCCGTCTTATGATCATTTACATCTCACCGCAAAGGTCATAGATTCAAGTTCCACGCACTGCAAAAACTTTGTGAGATCGTTTGCCAGTTACTTACTGATGGACTGTGGTTCTACTACAATTTATTCTGAGGTCTTCGTCCATCAATAAAACTGGATGTCGTATATAACCTGAAATATGTTGAAAATTGCACACTCTTTTACATTTGTAATTTACTCTCCCAACCTGTTACAATCTTGCAAGCACCGCAAAGTGATCATTTGTTGAAACATGGTCGCCTTTGCTAAAATGATGATTTAAAGTTTTGTCATATTGAATATATCAAGTGCTTTCTTTATATATAATGAAATGTACTATCCTAATATATTATGAGAACAGCCGGTTGTTGCCTTGTCTTCTGCAAGTAGTACATTGTAATTTGCGCCAGATTCTATAATTTAGATAAATATCAGGTGACAGAAGGTCGTTCTTAACAAATAATAAACCTGGTGTAATATGTGATTATACCTGGTGATGTCTGCTCTTTGATTAAATGATTCAGTTCCGCAGCATAATGGCATCACTATAATTTCCTGCAACTCACTTCCAGGTATTATGGTAGTTTATTCAGCTTTTTCATACAGGAGTTTGCATATTTTTGCACGTAGTAATGAAAACTTCTTGATAAAATGTCGAAGTTAGACCAATAATCACAGCTTGTAAAGGAAATCAAACATGTTCTAACACAAATCAAATTACAATTTTTTTGCCCCCAACACCCCATCTCTTCAATAAGAATTTTTGAACCAATATTATTTGACATTGTCACCGACTGATTATGCCAAAAATTCTGAATTGCAGGCAGCTGCATTTGTGCAAGAAGCAACTAGTAGAGTTGCAGGCAGCAACATTTAATACAATTTACTGATAGTGCAAATAAAGAGTTGCAGGCCGCAACTGTAAAAAATTACAATACTGCATTTAATATAGACTTTTAATCAAAATAAGGCATTTTAATTCTTTTTATTTAGACAATTACTTGTACAGAAGGATAGGAAACTTGTATCTTCTGACTAAATGTTGATAAAACCGCACACGAATGATTCATTATTTAGCAAATTAATCGATCATAACTCACATGCAACGGTTTTCTTAACATAACCTGTAAGTTGTATGTAATCTAAGGTGTTATTTAAACATGTTTCGAGCATGCAAAATTATCTTGAATTAAAGTTATTGAGGTTTGAAGGAAAATTTCTCATAATTTGCCGTTATTTTAGCTGCATGAGTATCCAAATATTGTAATCAGATTCACTCCAACAATTTCAAATACAAATTGTTGGGAATGATATTGTTTTGATGAGAATTTCATTCTGCAATGTAAGAATTTTGGTCTGTGTTCCTGAGGTGAATGGAAGTCAAGATAATTAAAAACGAGATATTGTGAGATTTTGTGTGAATACACAAGCGTTCACAAACTGTCAATCAGTTGCATTTCCTTTTCTATATAATTCCTTGATTTAGACAATACTCCATGTTTTGCTGAATTATTGTAAACTTATAAAGTGAAAATCACCCAATTAATTAATTCTTTGATTATACTATTTCACTGAATATTTTAATATTGAAGAGATTTCACCCTATTCAGTCAATTCTTACCTGGGACACTGAGGTATTATGGTCTGTTTATGTTTAACTGAGCTTTTTCTCTGTTTCTGAACAAACAACTCAAGTTACAGTGACTCAACTTCATAAACATATTTATATTATGTTGTAGAAACAATGTATATAGCTAATTTACATAAATTTCCATACTTTGGGCTTTAAAACCTTAGGTTAAAGTTTTTTGTTTAGCTCAGGTTTGAATTTTTTTTTTTTTATTTTTTTTTTTTTAAATCAATTTTATTTTTCAGTAATACTATTAATTCTGTAAGTTAATCACCATCAACTAAAAAAAGTTTACATCACTGACCTTGACCTATTTAACTGACTTTCCTGCCCGACCAAGACCCCCACCCTGCTGCTCATTTTTTTTTTAATTTGTTTTGTATTAAATCAAATACTCTGTCCCATTTCAACTTTGTAACTGACCCAAATACCCCCACCCCTACCCCCCATCCCTGCCCATTTTTTTTTTGTTTTATTTTGTTTTGTATTAAATCAAATATTTTGCCCAATTTCAACTTTGTTACCGACCCAAAGACCCTCACTCCTACCACACCCCCACCCATCCCCGCCCATTTTTTTTTTAAAATTTTGTTTTGTTTTAAATTAAATACTTTTCCCCATTTCAAATTTGTTACTCACCCCAAAGACATCCCCCCTCCTCCCCCCCCCCCCCCCCTTTTTTTTTCTTTTCTTTTAAATTTTGTTTTGTTTTAAATTTGATACTATTCTACCCCTTTGTTACCAACAACCCCAAGACCCACCACGCCCTCCAATTGTTTTCTTAAAATTTTGTTCTGTATTGAATTAGATACAGTCCCTTTTCAACTATGTTACCAACCCAAAGACACCCCAACTTTTTTTATTGTATTAAAACTTCACAGCCCTGTTTATTAAACTTTGGCACATACACCCCAACATCCACATCCAGATTTTAAAAAAAAATAATATTAAATTAAATACATTTCAGCTTACGTACTGGCTAGCTAGCCTTAGCCAGATATAGACATATTGTATATTCTGCTCAATAGTCCTACTTGCACATACATGTATCTACTATTTTGCTAATATGAAAGACGCTTTCATTCATACAGTTATGTCTGTTTTTCTGATGGTACATTATAATTATAATAAAAATTATACTGTTCTGTGATCGACAAGTTCAGTGTTTTCTCCAGAGCGCGTTTCTTGCGTTTTTGACGCAATTAAATCTCATTTGATGCAATCAAGTTTGTTCAGTGCGTCCACTATGACGCAAACTTAAAAATACAGAAATTCAAATTACGCATATTTGTTTCGGCAACCTGGTTTAAGAGTTATTTTTACAATGCTAGCTGTTTTGAGAGATCACATGGTCTGATTCAGGGAAATCCATGTCACGCGGTTTTACTAAGTTAAGTAAATGCTTTTATTGGTTATTAACGCTATGTTGATGCAATTGCATAGACAATTATGATCACATACATAATTTTCCTCGAAGCAATAGTGTAGTTTGAACACAACATCTGTGAAGATAAAGGTACGCTGCAACAATAGCACTGATATATACCCAGTTTTAGGTTGTTTGTATATTAAGATGAAATGTGGAAAGTGTGAAACTTTTCAAAAAATGTACGGACAATGCTCTGTCTGAAAAACTTTTTATTTGGTTTTCTATCAGGTATCGGTTGGTGATTGGGCATTTAGTGCTCCACCTGCCCATCCATCAAAGTGATTTCTGCTGAGCAACTTTTAAAATGGTCTAGAATATTGACACATTTCTAGTCTAAGCAAATTCTATGAAATTATAAATATTTTTGAAAGTGTACTAGAATTTTCAAGTTGTTGCACTGAACCACCCCCACCCATTTTTTCACTAATCAAAGGGGCATAACTCTAGAACAACAAATGCCACAAACCCTTAAATGTGTTTAGATAGTATTAAAAAAATTGCAAAGGTTTGATTCAAGCATTCTTAAAAGTTATTGCATGGAAACCAAAGTGTTATGGACAAATGGATGGACAGACAGACAGACCCAAATAAGTGGAAACTAGGCCTGATTTGATTGCTAGACTAAGCAATTCTACCCAGGTGCTAAAATAATGTAACTTTAAAGGAAATATATTAGGATTTTCTAAAAACTTTTAAATTGGCGCAAACAATAATCATGGAATTTATTGGGTGATTTTCACTCAGTAAGTTTACAACAATTAACAAAGCTCTACTGTATTTTAACAGCTGCAGCAATCAATACATACATACAGCTGCCCTTTTTTTATTTTTCATTACTTAAATATTTGTTTTCAAATTTCCTTTAATGTACAGTCAGAAACATTAAAACAACAGAACTGCACAACTTCAGTGCTGTAGCCTATCAATAAATAATTATACCTTAGTCTGAATCAGAGAAACCTTATGTTTTGTATCCTGCTGTCTAATCCCCGACACAAGATGAATGCGGGTATAATGAGGGATTTGCCGCAACACTGATTAAAACGTGTCAGATTATACCTATCACTGTCCATCTTGCCGCATTAACGACCGACAATCCTGGTTTTGTGACAAATCTTCTGATTAATTTTCTAATCTCATCAGGTAACATGAAAGCTTGAAAAATCATATGAAATCATCTTGGTGATGCAGATTTTGCGGTAATTTTTTTATATATATTTTAAGAAATAAAATATACGGAGAAAATAGGATTGGTGAGTGATCTGGGTTTAAGAGGATTAAAAATGCGTGTTTTGTCTTGTGAAGGAATTGATGTGGTATTTGACAGGCATAGTGATATTAGAGAATAGAGGTGGAAGAACAGTTAATATCTGAAAATGGAACTGCTTGTGTAAACAGCAGGTACTTTACAGTTGGGTAAAACTCACTGCCACTCAGCCCAGGTAAACAGCAGGCAATTTAAGTAGGTCAGTGTGAAACTGCCTAGGTAAACAGCAGCCAATTTACAGTGGGTCAGTATGAAGCTGCCCAGGTAAACAGCAAACAATTTACAGTGGGTCAGTGTGAAACTGTCCAGGTAAACAGCAGGCAATTTACAGTGGGTCAGTGTGAAACTGCCTAGGTAAACAGCTGGCAATTTTTAGTAGGTCAGTGTGAATCTGCCCAGGTAAACAGCAGGCAATTTACAGTAGGTCAGTGTGAAATTGCCCAGGTAAACAGCAGGCAATTTGCAGTATGTCAGTGTGAAACTGCCATGGTAAACAGCAGGCAATTTACAGTAGGTCAGTGTGAAACTGCCCAGGATCAGCAGACAATTTACTGTAGGTCAGTGTGAAACTGCCCAGGTAAACAGCAGGTAATTTGCAGTATGTCAGTGTGAAACTGCCCAGGTAAACAGCAGGCAATTTACTGTAGGTCAGTGTGAAACTGCCCAGGTAAACTGACCAGTTAAACAGCAGGCAATTTACAGTATGTCAGTGTGAAACTGCCCAGGTAAACAGCAGGCAATTTACAGTAGGTCATTGTGAAACTGCCAAGGTAAACAGCTGGCAATTTACAGAAGGTCAATGTGAAACTGCCCAGGTAAACAGCAGGCAATTTACTGTAGGATAGTGTGAAACTGCCTAGGCAAACAGCAGGCAATTTACTGTAGGATAGTGTGAAACTGCCCAGGTAAACAGCAGGCAATTTACTGTAGGATAGTGTGAAACTGCCCAGGTAAACAGCATGCAATTTACAGTAGGTCAGTGTGAAACTGCCCAGGTAAACAGCAGGCATTTTACAGTATGTCAGTGTAAAACTGCCTAGGTAAACAGCAGGCAATTTACAGTAGGTCAGTGTGAAACTGCCATGGTAAACAGCAGGCAGTTTACAGTATGTCAGTGTGAAACTGCCCAGGTAAACAGCAGCCAATTTACAGTAGGTCAGTATGAAGCTACCCAGGTAAACAGCAGCCAATTTACAGTAGGTCAGTATGAAGCTGTCCAGGTAAACAGCAGTCAATTTACAGTAGGTCAGTATGAAGCTGCCGAGGTAAACAGCAGACAATTGACCTGATGTGGGTTGTCAATCAGATAAGTAGATAATCCAGTCAGCCATCAATATTTGTTGCTACTCTTCCATTTTCCTTAGACAAGCTCTAAGTAATCACAACATTGTATTAACTTGGACAAACAATGTCATGTGGCCAGTGGGTGAGCTATAGTCATTATTGCATCAGATCAATTTACAGTAGTGTAAACAGGAGGCTATTTGGTTATTACTGTAAGTAAGGTGGGTCCATATCAGCTGTCGAGTAACTTGAAAAATGATCAGGGTCAACATTTTGTTAATATTTCTTTTTACAATATCTTATATTGAAAAGAGAACAGTCAAAAAGCAAGTCCTGGTAAAGTGTTTAATAGAAACCCGGCAAGCTGACAGCCGAGAGAAGAAAGTCAATTTCTGAAATAAATATGCATGATATATAACAAGTCCCCCCCCACCACCAACACCCTTCCTTTTAAAGTGTGTTACAAATCACATTACAATTACCATAAAGTTTGACAGTTTGCAGGTTTCTTTTTAAATTTACTAATAACACTTCAAAAACATTTTTTTTACTTTATTGATTTATAAATATGCATGATAAGGTTTGACCAAGAAACTTTTTCTTTTATTGTGTTTATATTTTTTCTAAAAACTTTAAATATATATAGGTACATGTATGTGTAGTTAATATGGGCCTCAGTCTTGTTAAAGTAGAAAATAGTGCAATGAGGACAGGTGTTACAGGCAGGGGGAGCGGGGTGGGAAATGTCCTAGGATATTCCCTCTATCCCCGGAACTTTTGCTTTTCGCTGAAAAACCCGTTTAATTTTTACTTAAGGTCCTTTCACAATAAAAAAAAATAAAAGATAAAAATAAGCATTGATCTCTCGAACATATGACTAGAGCTGGTAAACCCGGGCTTTGAATTTATTTGAAAAATAAAATAGATTTGGGTAAAAGATGTATAATGTCTATGTACATAGTTACTAGCTTTCTTGATGTCATAAATTTCAAAGACCCAAAATGGAACATTACAAAAATGAAATTCACAATTAAAATTTATCAATAAAGTTCAAACCGTTCTAATATTCTTGTGGACCATTCTTAACTATTGCCGGAAGGTCTCGGATCTACCAATAAAATCGTCTCGGACCTACCAATAAAATCCACTATTTAAAGCCCCTGCCATCTACCATCACATAAATGTTTTAGAAAAGTTAAGAGAATTTATATGAAGAGTGTTGACTGTCTACACTCTGTAACTACTTGATGAATGGCAGTAGGAAGGTAGGACAGTAGGGCACCCCCGTGTACCCACTCACCGTATCGTGTCTGCACGGATCAGCAGCGAAATAGATGCCAAAGTAAACTTTAATTTCCAGTTAATTATCCAGATTTACAGAATGTTACGACTTAATATGTAATATGTGAGTCCTTCCAGATTTAAAACCCAATCACTGCAGATTCTCCTTCCCGCCATTACCCAGGATAAAACAAATTAAACGCTATCAGATTCAGCCTCTTTGTTACTTTATTGTTTTATTCCCGTGCTTTTTCGCAGCTGAGATCAGGAATATAATCGTCTTTGGTTTATATTGGATCAAGCCTAAGTATGATTGAGTTAAAACTGAACAAGCCAATCACCTTCAACATAAGTGCTGTGTTGTTTGCCGCGATGGTTGAGCTTTCAGCTCTTAAGATGGCTTTTCACTGCTTGTAAATATTAGGCCAAGAGTAAACTTGTTAGCTTGCTAGTAGTCTGTCCCAGAACCTGATTTCTCTCGAATCAGGTCTATTAACCCCTAATGAAAAAGCAGGGAATTCTATGCCTGTCCCACAATTCATAACATTTGAATGCTTTCTACTCTGTTACTTTCAGTTGAAGCACTGGGCCAATCAATGTGCTCAAATGTGGCTTTCCCAACAATTTTGTTGAACGGACCCATCTTTTCAACAGCTTTATATATAAGATAAAAAAAATTAGAAGTCTTAATTGAGTTTTTTATCAAACTTTTTCTGAAAAACACTGTAAGGCCATAATAAATTAATTGCCAGATAATCATCCCCGCCACCTAATTTTCATGCCACCCCAACGATTTTTTTTTTCATAAAAAGTAAATGAAAATAAGAAATAGAATCCTCATGCCCTCCCCGTTTTTAAGAAAAATTTGGATGATAATCTCAGCATCTCGATCATGAGGAATATTTGTCGGTTTTTTTTTTATATTATTTAAATTATTACTAAATTTATTTCCTTTTTTTTAATTTTGAAGTACTATACAATATGAAATTTATTGGATCCAACAAACTTCTACATGTTGTATGGTCACGTAACATCTGAAGTAGGTGATTGGCTATACACTTACAGGTACAGAATAAAAAAGTTATACTCATTGTCTCAATGTTACATTTGTTTGTTACAGAGGATGTAGACAAGAAGGAACTATGTAAGGTGAAGTTCACAGAGACAGACCTCCAGCTGCTCAAGGATGCCATAGAGGATCTGTATTATTTTGAGTTTGTCATTGGTGAGTTCCTTGTCCCTCAGTATTTCATCATCTGATAGTTGTTTCCCTTTGTTTTTCTGTCCATTTACCATCATAGTAATATTCATCGGATTTATGTGCACAAAATTATCTAAAGATCTATTTGTTGATGTGTGGCAAAATACCTTCCACTCATACGGCACAGGAGTTACCTCCCTTGCTCTACATTTACAGATGTTGTGGCAGAGATGTTGAAAGCATTTTCAATTTAATTAATTGCACAGTTACTTAATTTACCTAAGAGGTTTAAGTCATTTGTGGTGTTCCAGCCATTCATTTTTAAACCAATCAAGTTCTACTGTAGAAATATAATTTAAAAAAAAAGTCCAGGCAAAATATCTGGTCTGAGTTCAGGGCATTCATACTTTTGAAATTTACATATATATTTTTTTGTGTAAACTTGGCAGATTGATTTAAAAACATGAACAAAATGACAATATTTTGTATTTTGTTTTTCCAGATGAGATACCTATACGAGGGTTTATCGGGCACCTGGAGGAGGGTGGATTCCTGCCCCACACCCACAAAATCTATCTCTGGGCTCATTTACACTTCAACATAGAGTACAATGGTGATCAGATTATCTATGCCAATGTGTCTACAAAGGAGCAGTCGCCAGTCAGCATGGACGACGTGACAGCCCCTATGGAGGTGGCATTCACTTACAGTGTCAAGTGGCATCAAACAAAGTAAGTCCTTCACCTGTCTGTTTACTTGTGTAACGGTCCTCCATGGCTGAGTGATCAAAGGCATCGCTGATCTATCACTGCTGAAGTCTTGTGTGTGAGACCAGCTTAGTCCAAACACTTCATGTGTGGGAGTTTGTCAGTTAAAGTCCAGCCACTTGCCTTAACCCTTTGCTCCACAAGCATTTTCTTGGACTCTTCCAGATTGAAAGCATAAATTCACCATGTATCAGCAGGGGTGAATTGTATTTATATTAACTAACAGAGTGGAAAACAGTGCAGGAAGTGTTCAGATTGCTCGTTACGAGCAATCTGAACTCTTCCTGCACTTTTTCCAAAGGCCTTTTGTGATTTGTGCGGATAATCGTTGAGATCTATGGAGTAAAGGACAGACACATCTGCCATTTCCCATTTTTTAGTTTTTAGAGAAAAATTAAGCTGTATTAAAGGACCGTTTTTGCTCCATTCCTTAGCTGGCTGTTTAGACAGGTTTAACTATGTGCGAAAGGACGGTAGTTTACTCAGATTCACGTTTGTGTGTTCTATGTAGCCTGAAATGCGTTTAAAATGGCATTAATCCTTTACTCCATAGATACACGTTTTCCCGCACCAGTCACAGAAGACCTTTGAAAACAGTGCAGGAAGAATTCAGACTGCTCGTAACGAGCAATCTGAACACTTCCTGCACTGTTTTCCACTCTGTCAGTTAAAATAAACATAATTCACCCAATAAATCAAAAGCTGTCTATATAAGGTGTCCAACGGTGTCTATATTAGAAGTGTCCAAAGGCGTCTATATGAAGTAAAGGGTTAAACCCCATTAAAACAACAACAAAAACAAAATGACTTTGAATATTTTGATATCGAGCTTGTTAAAAAAAAAGAGAAAGTTTTGTAATTGGGAATGCAGTCCATATTAAAACCCTTAAAAGATAAACGATTCTTTGTGTATATGGTATTGGAGGCACATGAAAAGAAACTCTTAACAGCTGGAGGTAAAATGTAAACCTACCTGACAAATGGGAGGAATATTAATTCATGTGATAAGTTGACAGTAACGAAAGGCATACAATTATAGTGTTGTTTGCCATTAATATATGTGATTGAAAAACATTGCATTTTGATGATAATTTTATCTTTTGTCATTGTTTTCTTTCAGCATGAAATATGAAGACAGAACAAAAAGGGTCAGGGACAGCAGTTTCTTCCCAAAAACTTTAGAGGTAAGAGGTCATTATACAGGTATTACAAGCACTTTCTTTAAATTTCTGACAGAGGGCTTAGTGTACATTTTCCTTAGTTTGAACCCTTGAACATTTGCACAAGATGAAAAAAAAACTGTGAAAATTGTTATAAAAAACACAGGTATTTTTGTAAACCTTGGAATATTTGAACATTACCTGTTGTCGGAAAAGTATGCCGAGGAACTTTCAAGGCAGAAAATGTACATTATTATCTGAAAACAAAATAGCATTGAAAACAAATTTGCGAAAATGTATATAACCTGAAATGTTTTGAAAATGGTGTAAAACCCCATTCAAAAAATTATATATATATATTTTACTGATATTACCGGTACATAAATTTTTTCTCTATCACTCTGTTTGGCGTCTAGATAGGACTGAAAAATTATTGAATGGGACACTCAGCACCATACAGCATCTATCACTCTCTAAAAGTATTCATTTTGTTGAAGCCCTATAATGTTTAGTTTTTAACTTATTTTTTTTACTTCGATTGTAAAAACAAATTATTGCAACTTATACAAATCACACTTAAAATCTGCCTGGGTAGAACTAAGCATACAAATTAATTGCGGAAAAGTATCCTGGTCAAGGACACCACACAGGGCCACGGGGGATCAGTGCTCCAGATAAGCTTTTCTTCAAATGAGTATTTTACCTCTTAAAGTAAATTAGTATGCAATACTTATTTTTAAAAATGTAAAGGGTAAAAATGAAAACTAATCAACACTGAAATTGAGCCAATGTTTATTTTAACCCTTAATTTAAATTTCAATGCTTTATTCAGAAATTTCAATGCTTTAATACCTCCAGATAGTGCTTATCTGGAACACTTGGGATGATCGAACCCGCGACCCTCTGATCATGGATTTGATCCTCTACCACTGAACTACACCCCCCCCACCCCCCCCATTAATTATTGAAGCTTGTATTTTTCAGATCCACTGGCTCTCAATCATAAACTCCATGGTACTGGTGTTCCTTCTGATTGGTTTTGTGGTCATTATTCTGGTACGTATATGCCGCTTGGTCTCCAAGGAGTTCTGGGAAACGTTTTCACCTTTGCTAGTTTGAGATTATTTCTTTGGACACCAGCTAAAAGATTGTTTATAAGTTTCAGAACAGAAAATGTTATTGAACGAGAGGGCTGCATGGAGTGTGGGTCACCAAATCCCACTGCTGAGGGTCGAGGTTGTAGTATTCTCTATGATTGGGTGATCGATACATGTAGATGCTTGAAAATTAAAATCTTTATTTTGGTAATTTTCGAGCAAATGAAACAGCTTTTAGACAAAATAATTTTTTTACCAATGACTGAAAAGACTTACTTTAAAACAGATGTTATTTCTCAGAAAAAAGTGAGATTGCCGTAATAAAAACAACATCAGAACAGTAGCTAGCTCATTGCTGGAAGTACCTGTAGTAGGATAAATTGGCCTGGTCTTTTTGAAGACCCTGAAAATTGAAAGTGAACCTAAATTTTAAGCAATATTCTTCAGTTTACTTACTTGGTAGAGAAAAAAGCTGTCTTTGTATGTCCATGGAAAACAGTATATCTGAGAATTTACTTTTTTAGGTATCAAATATTTATCGGGCAATTCAAGTATATTTTAGATATAATGTTATAGAATAATAATTGATACAGAGGTATACAATCAAACCTGTGTAAGTGGTCCCTCTATTAAGCAGTCATTTGTCTTAAGCAGCCATATTTTCTATTTCCCAGTACTTTGTTTTTAGGGCAAATTAACCTGTATTCATTAACAGCCTGTCTTAACAGGCCACTTTTGTTCCTTCCATTGACTGACTGCTTAAGACAGTTTTGACTATATCCTTTGAGAAACTATTTTTAAACATAACTCCCTTATCCTTAGCACAAGTAGGTCTTCTGTTATTGTGAGGTCTAAGGTACTGTTTCATGGTCACTTGCCTTTCACTGCTGAGATCAATTCAGAAACATAATATGAGAAAATTATTTTCAAAAGGACTGGGGTCCTCCATTGCCGAGTGGTTTAAGGCGCCATCTCAAGATCACTTACCTCTCACTGCTAAGGTTGTAGGTTCAAGTCCTGCTCGCTCCAAAAACTTTATGTGAGAAAGTTTCCAGTTACTTACGGAAAGACGGTTGTTCTACTCAGTCTGAGGTCTTCCTCCACCAGTAAAACTGGATATGCCATATATAGCCTGAAATGTGTTGAAAATGGCGTTAAAACCCTTTCAAAAGGTCTGTTACAGCATAGTACTATTCGGATTCATCTGGAGGTCTTCCTCTACTAACTAAACTCTGTGTCATAATTATAACATGTAATGTGTTTTCAAACTACATATATATATAAGACACACACTTTTTTGGAAATTTGGAAAATATCCTTTTGCCAATTAATTGTATTTACAATAATCTAGTAGTATGCAAAATTATAACAAAAGCAATGCAATGGGAACTTTGACGTTTTGAAAAGGGTTCTCTGATTTGAATCGTGTGTAGAATTGTATAAAACCTGCCCCAGAGCCAAACTGCAGGTTTTATGTTGCAGTAGTGGCTTTAAAGTATCCAATCAATGGAAAGATCAGTGGTGACTGTTTTTGTCTCGCTGTGACATAGGAGCGAAAGCGAGATTAAGGTGTTGCTTTTCCATCGACGGTGGCGGTGTCACACATTTATATTTAGCTCCAATGTTAAGTTTTTCGTTTTTACACTATTCCTCAACAAGTACAAGTGCTAGGACACTCATACTTGGATCATAGTTACTACTAACACCCTGCATCACATTATTTACTGCAGATGCTGTGTGTTACCTACATTTCATGGTCCATTGACTTTGTTTGATGCTGAATTTTGCATTTACCTCCAACGTTGTTTTCATTTTTACACTAATTCTCAATAAGTACTAGTGCTAGGACACTCATATTTGGATCATAGTTACAATTAACACCTTGCATTACATAATATACTGCAGATGCTGAGTACTTTTTTTTTAATTTATTTAAAAAAAAAATTATTTTTTTTTTTTTTTTTTTTAAATATGTTTTACTTAGAAATACTGGTTAAAGTTGTTTTTTTCTAAATATGTTTTACTTAGAATTACTGGTTAAAGTTTTATGTGCAACTACCATCAAGTTCATATCTCAAAAATCACTTAACGTGTTTGATCGAAACTTCACGCAATACTTCCTACAATATTTCTTAGTCATTAAACCTACTACATTAATCAAGATAACTCTTGCATGAGTATAATGCAAATTCTTGTGTCATATTTTTGCAAATTATGGTTGTTACTAATTCATCAAATCTAATAACTATTGTAAATAACCACTCTTTAATATGGAAGTTGTTATGTCATTTCTCTGTTACCATTGGATTAAAAATTTTTTAGCTTTACAGATACATGCTTCCATTTTTGTCATTGTATTTTTTTTTTCTCTCCCATGTGTGTATTAACAGTCAAAGTTGACACGGGGAGACATATCATTCCGTGGGATTCTTGTTATTTTACAGACTTGCACTGAAACTGTTTTTTATAATAATATGTTGATAGATATGACTGCATTACAGACGTGTCTCCTTAACAGAGGTTTTATTGCATTAATTGTTTTTTTTTCAGTACACAGAAGTGCGAGTCTCTCTTGAAATAGGGAATTATGGTTTAGTGCAGGTTTGAATAGCGTGTGATAATAGATGGATTGATTTTTGTAGCATTTTTGCATTTTATGATACTTACATACTGTCATCATAGTAGAGAGGGGTTCAATACAAAATATATAAATGTGCTAATGAACCAATTTTGGTATCCAATTCTTCATATATACATGTATCAGTTTTAGTCTTTATATATACAAAAAGAACTGAAACCTTAAATTGATACAAAATTACGATCAATAACCTGCAAAAGTTTTACCAAAATGCTGTCATTTATGTATGGAATTGTAAATCTTCATGATGCCATCATTGGTATTGCAAATTCAGTTATATTCACACCAATGAGATCTAGTGTCGGGTCTTGCTTAACAGCTTAACCGAGACAGTTTAGTTTAAACTTATTTATTTTTCTTCAGTTGTGAAACAAGTTCTTACAACTTAAATAAATCACCCTTGAAGTCTTCCTGGGTAGAACCAGTACTAAGCATATGAGGAAAAGTTGTTTTGCTCAAAGACACCACACATGGCCGTGGAGGAGGATCGAATCTACAACCCTCCGATCCTTGGTTCGATGCTCTATCACTGGTCCACACACTCCACATTTGAGACAGTTAGCCAGTATCTTATCTCTCTTTAGTGAGGTTATTCTTTGTTACGTCTAAATATAATTACTTTACTGTAGCAAAGTTGAAACAAACAAACGTGGGAAGACTTTGAAAGTGTTGTTATTCACACTTATTTCATACTGAAAAATTTGACAACAGTCGTGTGATTTTCTATTGTTTACAAAGTTCACAGTCTGTGTTAAAATCTAATCATTACAGAAGTATAAGACTGTCATTCTCATCAGAGCTTTACATTAACGCTTGCCAGACTGTTTGGGACAACTGAGTCGTGGGTACGGACAAGTAAAATATAAGACTGATGGCCTGACTAGACATGTGAAATTAAGAAATTAATTAAAACACAGCATCCCTTTTTTGCACATCCCCTGTTTTTTTTTAGAACCATAATTCTAGATTCAAAGTAAGGACACTTTTTTTTTTTGGTCAGGACAAACAGATTTTAGAAATACTTGTTCAATTGGACAAGTGAAATAAAAAAAAAATTGTAATTTTTTTTTTGTTTTTTTTTTTGTAATTTTTTATTAAAAATTAATGTAATGGCCTGATGATGGGCCCAGTTTGGAGTGTACACGGTAATGTTTTATCTGGGAGCACATTCGCCAAGTTGTCACACAGCACCTGGGTTTACTTTTTGTGTTTGTACGACTGTGGTTTACTTTGGTCTGAGACACTCTTGAGTAAAATATAAAACTGGTTTTGAGTTAGTGCTGTACATTCCCATTTTACACCTTTGTAATGTCCAAATTTCTGTGAAGTAAATGTTCGAGTCTATAGAATAGAATATGGGCAACACTCAAGTTTTATTATTAAAATTTATATTTCTTTATGAGAGTTTATAGTCGTCATTCTCTGTGCAATATATACATAGAATATTGGTCAACTTCTTCATTAAACCTAAACCAGCAACTCTTTACTGAGATGACTGAACCTTAATTCATTGTTACTTTGAATCAGAGAATCAAATAGATTAAAAAATTAACCAGTGCTCCAAATAAGCACCGTTTGGGGGTATTTAAGCTTTGAAATTTAGATTTAGGGGTAAAATAAGTATTGGTTATTCTCAATTTCAATATAGATTAGATTGTTTTAAACGGCAATTTGATAAGAAGGTTCATTTTTACCCTAAACATTCTGAAAATAAGCATTGCATAATAATTTAAGGGGTGAAATACTGAATATAAGCTTCTCTGTTAAAACAGAAATTGAAATGAAAAACAAGACAACTACAAAGTGACAATGTGCCTATTGGTGAATTGATTGATATGATGAAAGTATTGTTATGAACAAGGTTATGACCGTGGATCAGTGTGTTTACATTCCCATTGACATTCCAGTATGTGATGATTTGTGATACACGCACAATGTTCTGGAAACTCAGAAAACATACCACCCTGCTATCAACACCCCTTTTGCTTGGTCACGAAGGTGGTCTGAGTAGAGGAGTTTTACCGTACTCCATTTATTTACAGAAACAAGTAATTTAATGTTGATTTGACAGAAAATGTTTGGCATTCACGTTTCTTACTCATAGTTCTGTCATTTCAGTGTTTATAAAATGTATTGATTAATTGATGGAATATTAAGCGTCATTTTTATGCCATCCAGGGCTAACAGACGATCAATTAACCTAACCGCTGTTTCCTGGGATCCTGGAAGGTTAATCAGTACTCGAGCACTTTCCCATCTCCGCATGTAACAGATAACTTTCTCACATGAATCAGCAGTGAGAGACAAATGATGAGACACAATGTCATATATTAGTCATCATGAAGACTGTTGCCGGGCGGGGATTTGAACTCACAACCTCTGGATTGACAATCGGATGTGCTAACGACTGAGCTAACTGGGCCCAGCTTATAAAATGTAATGTTTAAAGAACCTTGAATCAGACTCTCTTACTAAAACTTTGATATATTGAAATCCTGCCCCTGGAGTTTAAAAAAATCATTTAATATTGCTTTCATTTGTAAAACGTGAGATGTGATCAAATTATATTAAAACATGTCAGGTTTTCCTATACCATCTGCACGGCATTACAATTAACATATTTACTGAGTTTTTTTTTGGTGAAAATTGAATAATTATGGTCATACTGACTGACTTCTATCTTAAATGAGTTAAAAACTGCACTTTATAGTGCTGAAAAAATTAATATTTAAGAATATCTAAAGTTTTTTACCTGAAATGTTCTTATCTTTACAGAAGTAGGGTTGGGTGATAAATGTAGGAGTTGTAAAAGGTCATTTAAGGTAGTACTTCGTATTGAAAACAAAACAAGAGATAAACAAAATTTCCAAGGTCATCCTATTTTACATATTCATATTGCCGGGGTTTCCAAGTACTTGCGCTTATTCAGGTGTTTACAAAAGCTTGAAATTGCATGATGTTATAACTGATTTCAAACATACATGTGTGAATATTTTTCATACATTATATGTATTATAGTTTTCACATAAACACTTATAAGAGAGGGTCCTCTGTTGCCGAGTGATCTAAGGGCTGTCTCAAGGTCACTTGCCTCTCACTGCAAAGGTCATAGGTTCGAGTCCCGCTTGCTCCAATAACTTTTATATTACAAAGCTTACCAATGACTTGCAAGGTGCTTCTACTCAGATTCATTCTGAGGTCTTCCTCCACCAATAAAACTTGATTTGCCATATATAACCTGAAATGTGATGAAATGACTTAAACCCATTTAAAAAAAACAATACTAATAAGGCCATTGTAAATTAATTACTAGATAATCATCAAAATTTTTCTTTAAAATGGGGAGAGCTTGAGGATTTTAGTTTTTATTTTTAAAATTTTTGATGTTTTTTAATAAAAAAAAATCATTTTTTTATATATATATATATTTTTAAGGAAAATAAAAAGGGTTGGGGTGGCATGAAAATTAGGGGGCGGGTGGGGATGATAATCTTGCAATTAATTTATTATGGTCTAAGAGGGATCAATGCACATGTTCATTTGTTCTTCTTTGGGAAATGAAATGAAAAAGGGATCAACTCGGAAAGGGCACTTTTAAACATGATACTTCATACACGTTATACATGTATAATTTAGATATTTTATTCCAGATAACACATCAGTAAAAAGTAGTTTTATTTCATAGCAGACATGATTCATTCAATAAAAGAAACACCATGTTTTATTTTTCAGACTAGGGTGCTGAAGTCCGACTTTGCGCGCTACAATGTGGACGACGAAGAGAGTGAAGACTTGGACCAGGAGGAAAATGGGTGGAAAATTATACACACTGACGTGTTCAGATTCCCTTGTTATAAAAATCTGTTTTGTGCTATACTAGGTTTGTAATATATTCTCATAATACGGGGAGGGCACTCTACGGCCGAATTGCCATGTCAGAGGTCATTGGCTCAAGGTCCACCTGAGCTTAGGTGCTGGTCACTACCTCTTGTCACTGGTCTTGCCAAGTTTCAGTCCAGCTCGATCCAAACACTTATTTTAGAAAATTTGTGAGTTTCTTTCGAAAGCATGGTGGTTTTATTTGGATTCATTCTGAAGATTTTCTCCACCAATAAATTGAGATGGCTAATTATGTTTACTATAATATGTTGAAAAAAGCATTAAACCCCATTGAACTCTGGAAGTGTCTTTATTACATGTATGTATATCAGATGCCGTGTAATGGATATCGTCTGACTGCATCTCCTGTGGTTGTCAGACCATCAGATGCCGTGTAATGGGTATCGTCTCACTGTTACTCCTGTGGTTGTCAGACCATCAGATGCCGTGAAATGGGTATCGTCTCACTGCTACTCCTGGGTGTCATACCATTAGATGCCGTGTAATGGGTATCGTCTCACTGTTACTCCTGTGGTTGTCAGACCATCAGATGCCGTGTAATGGGTATCATCTCACTGCTACTCCTGGGGTTGTCAGACCGTCAGAGTGCTGTGGCTTCGATCCTCCACCCTGGCTGTTATGTGCTGTCGCCATTAAGCAAGAGACTTTATTTGCATACATTTAGTACTGGTTCTACCCAGAACGTGTTCTAGAGTGAGATGCCTATCTTGTAATAACTGATTTCAACATCAAAGTAAAATAAAAAAAGTTATTTACATTAAACAAATAACCATTCCTCCTCTACTATCAAAACAGGAAATGTGGCCAATATTTTCATCTTTTTTTTTTACATTGTAGGTGTTGGGACACAGTTTTTGACACTTGCCACAGGTATAATGGTGATGGCGATGCTGGGAATGTTTAACGTTCACAGACATGGTGCCATTAACTCTGCAGGAGTGATTCTGTACGCATTCACCTCATGTAAGTATGCTTGGCTATTGATTTATAAATCATAATTATATTTGCTATGCCCCTCCATTTGAAGAATTAAATGCTACCGCGTCAGTTCTCCTGCACCCACAAATGGGTATTGAGTGTCTACTGTTTAGGGTAATAGCAATTTTTTTGGACAGTTGAAAAAAAATATGTGGCTGTTTCTGGACACTTAAAAAATGCTTTTACAATAAATGAATGAAAGTCTTTATTTAACCCTTTACTTCATATAGTCACCTCTAATATAGAAGGCTTTTGAATTATTGGGTGAATTATGTTTATATTAACTGACAGAGTCGAAAACAGTGCAGAAAGTGTTCAGATTGCTTGTTACGAGCAATCTGAACTCTTCCTGCACTGTTTTCAAAGCCCTTCTCAGATTGGTGTGGGAAAACGGCCTACGGCGTTGCATCCAATATGGTTTTCACCACAATACATACTCGTACAATATATTTCCCATATTGTACAAAACACTGTTAAGTAACCCTGTAATATTGCTACTGGGGATATGCATGTTGTGTGCATTTTTCAGCCAACTGACGTTACGTTATGATTATTTGAACATACATCAAATCCGTTGTTTTAAGCCGAAATGTTGATAAAATGGACATTTAATTTAAGTTACATTTTGTTGTATTATTCATCATATTATTTACGTGTATATTTACAGGCATAAGCGGTTACGTTGCTACCAACATGTACAAAAAGATGGGTGGGGACAACTGGGTGTGGAACATAAACCTTACATCTGCCCTTTTTGCATGTAAGTATATTAATATTTCTTACGCTAGAAAATACTCATCTTGTCTGTACTGTGCAGTTTATCAATTGAAGTTGTTAGAATATTTAACATAATTTATATGCCATCGAGGGTTAACAGACAATCAGTTTACCTAACCACTCTTTCCTGGGATCTCGGAAGGTTAAGCAGTATTTGAGCACACCCCATCTATGCAAGTAACTGATAACTTGCACACTTGAATCAGCAGTGAGAGATGAATGACAATGAGACACAATGTTGTATATTAATCCTCGCGGAGACAGTGGCTGGGCGGGGATTCAAACTCGTGCCCCCTGGTTATCAATTTAGTGTTGTGTCTTGAACAAACTGTAAAAAAATAGCATGCATAGATTTTCACACAACATCAAGAAAAACACACAATATTATGTCAACAACTATAATATCAAGACAAACATTCAATTAAAAGTGTAAAAAGACTAGTTGGGAACTAAAACTGGAATTGAGATATTGAAAAAAATTGACCAAGACAATATTGAGAAAAAAAGAATATATTTACATACAAAAAGAAGTGGAAAAGTTGGGAATGACCAAAAAAATCGACACTACTGGAATATCATCTCAAGGGATATCCACATAACGCATTTCAGTTATACTCTGATAATAAAATGAAAACAACTAATAATGAAATGCTCTGAAGAGTTATTCAGACAACTAATAATGAAATACTTAGAAGAGTTATTCAGACAATTAATAATGAAATACTCGGAAGAGTTATTCAGACAACTTATAGTGAAAAACTTAGAAGAGTTATTCAGACAACTAGTGACATACTCAGAAGAGTTTTTTAGACAACTAATGAAATACTCGGAAGAGTTATTCAGACAACTAATAATGAAATACTTAGAAGAGTTGTTCAGACAACTATTGAAATACTTGTAAGATTTATTCAGACAACTATTGAAATACTTGTAAGATTTATTCAGACAAATAATAATGAAATACTTGGAAGAGTTATTCAGACAACTTATAGTGAAATACTTAGAAGAGTTATTCAGACAACTTATAATGAAATACTCGGAAGAGTTATTCAGACAACTAATAATAAAATACTCAGAAGAGTTATGCAGACAACTAATGAAATACTCAAAAGAGTTATTCAGACAACTAATGAAATACTCAGACAATTTATAATGAAATACTCGGAAGAGTTATTCAGATAACTTATAGTGAAGTACTCAGAAGAGTTATTCAGACAACTAATAATGAAATACTCGGAAGAGTTATTCAGACAACTAATAATGAAAAACTTACAAGAGTTATTCAGACAACTTATAGTGAAATATTGAAAAGAGTTATTCAGACAACTAATAATGAAATACTTAGAAGAGTTATTCAGACAACTTATAATGAAATACTTAAACAAGTTATTCAGACAACTAATAACATTTGAAAAACTTAAAAGAGTTATTCAGACAAATAATATTGAAATACTCTGAAGAGTTATTCAGACAACTTATAGTGAAATACTGGGTAGAGTTTTCAGACAACTAATAATGAAATACTTAGAAGAGTTATTCAGACAACTAATAATGAAATACTCAGAAGAGTTATTCAGACAACCAATGAAATACTCAAAAGAGTTATTCAGACAACTAATGAAATACTCAGACAATTTATAATGAAATACTCTGAAGAGTTATTCAGACAACTTATAGTGAAATACTCAGAAGAGTTATTCAGACATTTAATAATGAAATACTCGGAAGTGTTATTTAGACAGCTAATAATGAAATACTCGGAAGAGTTATTCAGACAACTAATAATGAAAAACTTAGAAGAGTTATTCAGACAACTAATGAAATACTCGGAAGAGTTATTGAGACAACTAATAATGAAATACTTGGAAAAGTTATTCAGACAACTAAGAATGAAATTCTTAGAAGAGTTATTCAGGCAACTAATAATGAAATACTTAGATGAGTTATTCAGACAACTAATAACTAAATACTCAGAAGTGTTATTCAGACAATTTTGGACCTCTTGTTAGCTGTATGCAGTTTGTTATTTGAAATATCTAACTAAAAAATGAAGTAAAAAAAAAAAGACATACAAATCTTGCATAACATAATTATAATGTTCAAAGCACAGCTTATGTCGTTAGGTTGGCTTTGCATGTAAGGTAATTCCACATTATGCCCATGTGATCACGCTTACCTGTCGCCGTAATAAGGCACATCTTAATTGTGAATTAATCGTGTACAATAAAGACAAAGCTGTACCATTAATTAGCTGAAAGCTGTTCTGACATGAATATCTATTGTCATTGTGTGTTTCTGTCATAAAAAGTATCTAAAACTTTAAAGTTAATGGGTATGGTACGCGTTACTCTTGATCTTGTTATAGGAGTAAGATTCCTTCAAATCAATGTCGTGTCTGTTATTGTATTTAAAGAATAAGGATTGTGGGTTTGGGAAAAGTGCACTGATGCTGGCATATATTGCTGTCCTTTATCATGAATGTAAACAGCAAAATCTGTCTTTAGCAGAGTAGATCGCATGGTCACATGGTAGAGTATCAAACCCCGGATCAGAAGGTCATGGGGTCAATGCTCCTGGCTGGCTATGTGTGGTGTACTTGAGCAAGACACTTTTTCCACCTATGTTTAGTACCGGTTCAACCCAGAATGTCTTCAAGTGTGATTTGTATAATTTGTAATAGCTTGCTTCATAATCAATGTAAAAATAAATAAGTTTAAACCAAACTAAGCAGACACTGAAAGAAATATTGACAATATTATTGACATCTTTATACAGGTTCATTTACAGTTGACTCACTAGCAGGGGAAATAGACAATTCACTGCTTGTACAGATTTGGCTGTTAATGGCAGATGACAAATGACTCCGTATTCATGACAATGACTGTTTATGACAATTGACTGTTTGTGACAAATGAGTGTTTATGACAAATGAATGTTTATGACAATGACTGCTTATGACAAATGACTGTTTATGACTGCTGTTTGTTTATTTCAACTGACTGCTTATGACAAATGACTCTTTGTGACAAATGACTGCTTATGACAAATGACTGTTTATGACAAATGACTGTTTATGACAAATGACTTCTGACTGTTTATGACAAATGACTGCTTATGACAAATGACTGTTTATGACAAATGACTGCTTATGACAAATGACCCTCAAAGAAATTTCATATGTATTGGTTAAAAAAAAGGATAATTACTCTATCAGACATTAGTTAAAAGGGCTGTCAGAGGACAGTGTGCAGCTAGACTTTGTGTTCACTACCATTAAAAGAACCAACAGGGCTTTGATTTTAGGTAGCATTATAGCACCTAGTTTATTTAGAAAATTTGGTTTGATTTTTACAGCAAGCTTACCCGTCTGACTATCAGTCCGGGAATTGTGAGTTCGAATCCCCACCTGGCCACACTCTCGTGATTGTTGATAAACAACATTGCTTTGCATTATCCTTCATCTCTCGCTGCTGATTCAAGTGGGAAAGTTATCAGTTACTTGTGGAGATGGGGTGTGCTTGAGTACTGGTTAACCTCCCAGGATCCCAGGAAACAGAAAATACTTTTGGAATTTAATTGAAAATTAATAAATATTCTCACTACTAAAGTAAAAACTCATAAGGACAAGTGGCATAACCAGTACTTGCATTTTGTTATAATTATGTTTTATCCTTTTTTATACTACAGAAATTGAGATAGATTTTATAGCATGTTTCAAATTATTGTCCAACTGCGGTTGTTTTGAGACAATATGCTAATATTTGTTCATTGTCTGTATAATTTCAGATTAACGTTGTATTTTTATTTTAGTTCCATTTTTCTTCGTTTGGGCTGTGGTCAATTCCGTGGCCTGGGGATATGGTACAACACAGGCATTGCCGTTTGGAACAATCATCTTGGTCACTTGTCTATGGCTGTTTGGTAGGTGACAGGTTATAGATATGTTACACCCAACAACAAGCAAGACTAATGGATGGCTGCTTTCTGTAGTTAACACAGAAATCTCTGTCTGTCGTATGATTTTAGCACAATTTAAAACGATTGTCTGAAAACTGTTGGTTTTTTTTTAGAAAACACTGTGTACATTATTAGTCATCTTGAAAACAAACTCAGTCAGTCATTTCCTTTCTATTGGGCAAAGGCACCAATAACTGAATATGCTAAATTAACATGGAATCATGATGTTCACAGAACTATCTGATCTTAGCAATTTTTCAAAATCAGTACTCATTGTATTGCAACTTACAGTGAAAGGGGATCTCAAATCTCTCTCTCCAAGGAAAATGAAGAACAAGTTTAATGGTTGGTGTATGCAGTGATCTACTCCTTTCCTTTGCGGCACGACAGCCATATTTCCTTCAGTGCTTCAGAAGACCGCAGCGTGGTCTAATGGTAGAGCGTCCACCTCGCATGCAGAAGGTCGTGGGTTCGATCCCCAGCCAGGTCATTCCAAAGACTTTAAAAATGGTACTAGAAGCTTCCTTGCTTGGCGCTCAGCATTTAGAGGACAGTTCTAGGTCTGGTCGGCCCGGTGTCAGTATAATGTGACTGGGTGGGGCATCATACCACGTGTTTGCGGCATGATACTCCAGTGTGACAGCGCTTAGAATACTGTCTCAAGTAGACACCGTCGCGATATGACTGAAAATTTTTTGAAAGTGATGCTAAACACCATACAACAACAACATTCAATGCTTCAGTCAGTTACTTTTTCAGAGTTTGGCAGGCTAATTAATATCTATTCAATATACATGGCCGAAAGTGTCGAACAATTATTATTTCTTTTATAACTGTCTGCATCTTTATCTGAATTAAACACCTGTGGTACCAAAGTTAAGCTTATATAAATGTTGCCATTTTCTAATTTTCAGTTATTTAATATTGCTTCTGAAGTAAAACTATTACGGGTTGAAGCAAAAAAATGATGGAATTTTTACCAAATATTTATATTTTTATCAAAAAGTGTAGAGTACTAGTTTGAACAAACATATTTTAACTCCACATCATAGATTTTATGTAGAAAGATGAAGAGATACATTATCCATGGGTCGCGAAAATTTCATATTGATATTTAAAATTGTTCTTTTACATTCTCTGTTTAAAAAAGGGTTAAAAATTAGAAAGAAATCGCAAAAAATAACTTGTGTAAAATTTCTTTGTTTCTTTAAATTAATAAAAGAAAAGTTTGTCACCTTTTTTAAGATGCCAAGATCACAATAAAGGTACATGCAGTTACATATCTTAGTATGCATGTCTTTGCTTTAGTATGTATACAATTAAGACGAGTAACTGATACCATGATCACAAAAATTTGTTGGTTGGTTAAAAATTTGGAAAATGCCAAATATGCCATGCAAAATTTAGACAGGTTACTTATCTCTGCATATATGACTTTGTTTAAGTGTGTATACAATTTAGACAGGTACATGCAGTTACTTATCTTTGTATATATGTCCCTGCTTAAATGCGTATACAATTTAGACAAGTACCTGCAGCTACTTATCTTTGTATATATGTCCCTGCTTTAGTGTGTATACAATTTAGACAAGTACTTGCATTTATTTATCTTTGTATATTTGTCTCTGCTTGAGTGTGTATACAATTTATACAGGTACCTGCAGTTACTTATCTCTGTATATAAGTCTGCTTTAGTGTGTATACAATTTAGATAGGTACCTGCAGTTACTTATCTCTGTATATATGTATCTGCTTTAGCATGTATACAATTTAGACAAGTACCTGCAGTTACTTATCTCTGTATATATGTCTCTGCTTTAGTGTGTATACAATTTTGACAAGTACCTGCAATTACTTATCTCTGTATATATGTCTCTGCTTTAGTGTGTATACAATTTTGACAAGTACCTGTAGTTACTTATCTGTGTATATAAATCTCTGCTTTAGGGTGAATACAATTTTGTCAAGTACCTACAGTTACTTATCTCTGTATATAAGTCCCTACTTTAATTTGTATACAATTTAGACAAGTACCTGCAGTTACTTATCTCTGTATATAAGTCTCTGCTTTAATTTGTATACAATTTAGACAAGTACCTGCAGTTTCTTATCTCTGTATATATGTCTCTGCTTTAGTTTGTATACAATTTAGTCAAGTACCTGCAGTTACTTATCTCTGTATATATGTCTCTGCTTTAGTGTGTATACAGTTTTGACAAGTACCTGCAGTTACTTATCTGTGTATATAAGTCTCTGCTTTAGTATGAATACAGTTTAGTCAAGTACCTGCAGTTACATGTCTGTGTATATAAGTCTCTGCTTTAGTATGTCTACAATTTAGACAAGTACCTGCAGTTACTTATCTCTGTATATATGTCTCTGCTTTAGTTTGTATACAATTTAGTCAAGTACCTGCAGTTACTTATCTCTGTATATATGTCTCTGCTTTAGTGTATATACTATTTAGACAGATACCTGCAGTTACCTATCTTATTATATATGTCTCTGCTTTTAGTATGTATACTTATTGCTTGTATATTTCAGTTGGGTATCCATTGACAGTGATTGGTGGTATATTTGGTAAAAATTGGGCAAATGGATTTGATGCACCATGTAGAACAAAAAATATTGCAAGGGAAGTTCCCTCAGTGCCCTGGTACAGGTCGGGCTTTGCCCATTGCATGGTTGGAGGATTTCTACCCTTTAGGTAAGAAACTGATTAAATATTAAATATTTGTAGATTAGGAGATTCAACCCTTTAGCTAAAAAACAACCAAATATTTGTAGATTGGGGGATTTCTACCCTTTAAGTAAAAAAAACAATTAAATATTTCTAGATTGGGGGATTTCTACACTTTTGCTAAAAAAACAACTAAATATTTGTAGATTGGTTGATTTCTACCCTTTAGTTAAAAAAAAGATTATATATTTGTAGATTGGCAGATTTCTACCCTTTAGCTCAAAAACATTTAAATGTTTGTAGATTGGGGGATTTCTACCCTTTAACTAAAAAAACGTTTAAATGTTTGTAGATTGGGGGATTTCTACCCTTTAGCTAAAAAAACACAACCAAATATTTGGGGATTTGGGTATTACTACCCTTCAGGTAAAAAAAAAAATCAATTAAATATTTGTAGATTGGGGGATTTCTTCCCTTTAGGTAAAAAAACACAACCAAATATTTGGGGATTTGGGTATTTCTACCCTTCAGGTAAAAAAAAAAATCAATTAAATATTTGTAGATTGGGGGATTTCTACCCTTTAAGTAAAAAAAACAATTAAATATTTGTAGATTGGGGGATTTTTACCCTTTCATTAAAAAAACAATCAAATATTTTAGATGGTTGGATTTCTACCCTTTAGCTAAAAAACAATTAAATATTTGTACATTGGGGGATTTCTACCCTTTAAGTAAAAAAAAACAATTAAATATTTCTAGATTGGGGGATTTCTACACTTTTGCTAAAAAAACAACTAAATATTTGTAGATTGGTTGATTTCTACCCTTTAGTTAAAAAAAAGATTATATATTTGTAGATTGGCAGATTTCTACCCTTTAGCTCAAAAACATTTAAATGTTTGTAGATTGGGGGATTTCTACCCTTTAACTAAAAAAACGTTTAAATGTTTGTAGATTGGGGGATTTCTACCCTTTAGCTAAAAAAACACAACCAAATATTTGGGGATTTGGGTATTACTACCCTTCAGGTAAAAAAAAATCAATTAAATATTTGTAGATTGGGGGATTTCTTCCCTTTAGGTAAAAAAACACAACCAAATATTTGGGGATTTGGGTATTTCTACCCTTCAGGTAAAAAAAAAAATCAATTAAATATTTGTAGATTGGGGGATTTCTACCCTTTAAGTAAAAAAAACAATTAAATATTTGTAGATTGGGGGATTTTTACCCTTTCATTAAAAAAAACAATCAAATATTTTAGATGGTTGGATTTCTACCCTTTAGCTAAAAAACAATTAAATATTTGTACATTGGGGGATTTCTACCCTTTAAGTAAAAAAAACAATTAAATATTTGTAGATTGGGGGATTTCTACCCTTTAGCTAAAAAACAACTAAATATTTGTAGATTGGTTGATTTCTACACTTTAGCTAAAAAAATGATTAAATATTTGTAGATTGAGGGATTTCTACCCTTTAGCTAAAAAAACACAACCAAATATTTGTAGATTTGGGGATTTCGACTCTTCAGGTAAAAAAAAAAAAAAAAATTAAATATTTGTAGATTGGGGGATTTCTACTCTTTAAGTAAAAAAACAGTTAAATATTTGTAGATTGGGGGATTTCTACCCTTTAGGTAAAAAAACAATTAAATATTTGTAGATTGGGGGATTTCTACCTTTTAGCTAAAAAAACAACTAAATATTTGTAGATTGGGGGATTTCTACCCTTTAGTTAAAAAAAAGATTATTTATTTGTAGACTGGCAGATTTCTACCCTTTAGCTTAAAAAAACATTTAAATGTTTGTAGATTTGGGGATTTCTACCCTTTAGCTAAAAAAACAACCAAATGTTTGTAGATTGGTTGATTTCTACACTTTAGGTAAAAAACAGATTAAATATTTGTAGATTGAAGGATTTCTACCTTTTAGGTAAAAAAAACAACAATTAAACATTTGTAGACTGAGGGATTTCTACCCTTTAGGTAAAAAAAATTAATGTTTGTAGATTAGGGGATTTCTACCCTTTAGCTTAAAAAAACAATTAAATATTTGTAGATTGGGGGATTTCTACACTTTAAGTAAAAAAACAATTAAATATTTGTAGATTGGGGGATTTCTACCCTTGAGGGGGGGTCCTCCATGGCTAAGTGGTCTAAGGCAGCATCATAAGATCACTTACTTATCACCACTAAGGTCGTAGGTTCAAGTCCTGCTTGCTCCAAAACTTTATGTGAACTGATTTGCCAGTTACTAGTGGAAAGACGTTGGTTCTACTCATATTCATTCTGAGGTATTTCTCCACAAATAAAACTTGATATGCCATATATAGTTTAAAGTGTGTTGAAAAATGGTGTTAAACCCCAACGTTCCCTTTAGGTAAGAAACAGATTATTCTAGTTATTCTAACATGTACAACCTATTTTGAGAGAACAGCTTTTCTTGAAAATACCAGTTTTAAAGTTGTTTTTTTGTCAGTCTTGCAAACATACAGTCATGTTTGTTTGAATATTTAGCATCTTTTTTATGCCATCAAGAACTAATAGACAATCAGTTAATCAGTTATCTGTTGTATTATTTTCAAGAGATTTTATAGCATATTGCAGTACCATCAATCTTCATGGCATTGTACGTTGACAAATCTCAACAGACGAAACCTGTTTGATTTACAATGACTTGGTTGTCAGTTATTAATTAATCAATTGCTTAGTATCCAAAGTCATTAAAAAAAATTAATGCAATAAACCTTTTCTGTATAAAAAGGTATACCCTGTTTGTTTCTGATATTTCCATATTTCCAGTGCCATCTCTGTGAAGTAACACCCTTTTTGCCACTTTGTGGGGTAGAGAGCAGTACACCCTATATGTTACCTTGTTTATCGTGTATTTTCCATACTTTCAGTGCCATCTCTGTAGAGTTATACTACATATTTGCCACCCTGTGGGGTAGAGAGCAGTACACCCTATACGATACCTTGTTTATTGTGTATTTTCCGTACTTTCAGTGCCATCTCTGTAGAGTTATACTACATATTTGCCACCCTGTGGGGTAGAGAGCAGTACACCCTATACGGTATCTTGTTTATTGTGTATTTTCCATATTTTCAGTGCCATCTCTGTAGAGTTATACTACATATTTGCCACCCTGTGGGGTAGAGAGCAGTACACCCTATATGGTATCCTGTTTATCGTGTTTGGTATCCTGCTCAGTGTGACCGCGTGCATCTCCGTTGCCCTCACATATTTCCAGTTGTCCGCCGAGGACTACAGATGGTGGTGGAGATCTATCTTCAGTGCAGGGTGAGTAACTTTGTGTCTTAATTGTGAAGTTGTAGGTCATTGCTACGATACACATAGCTGTTTCATGCCTGCATCATTCAAAGAATGGTGAAGTAACCCCTGTCCGTCCGGCCCCACACACAAATAGGTAGTTAAGTGGCTAGGGGTTCAGAGTAAGTATTTTGTTTGGACGGATGAAAAATAGTTGGGAAAAAAATATGTGGCTGCAATATTTTATACTCTTAAAAAAAGCTTTCCTTTGGCTAAAATCTGTTGTGTGGCTAAATTTAACCACACAAGTAATCAGCTGGTCACAAAGAAGTCATCCACCTCAGTGCTCCAAGAATAGGATAGCCCGATGCCCGGGGCTTGTCAAATCTGGATCCGGGCATGTGTCTTTTTCAAAGTTACTTGCCCGTCGGGCTTCTGTTAAAAAATCGGACAAGCTAGTTTTCACAATACACAGGTCTGCAAATATCTCTATTCGATACGACACAGGTCAAACTGTTGTTTAAAGACCGTAACTAATCAGTATAAACAATTGACCCCTGCGGTGTTTGTCACACCACATGCCCGACAATGCGACTTTGGAAAAGTTCTCATGCATATTCAACTATCTATTTTTATTCCTCTAATGTGATTGGTGGATAGCTTTGAATATAAATTAATCTATTTTTAATAACTGCTCTGATTGGTCGTATATCTACAACCAAGGTACACGTTTCTTACCACCTACCCGAGCAAAGACAAAAAAAAAAAAAAAGACGATGACGTAATTCGCGGGTGTCTCTCAAATTCTCCATTATGAAGAGTATAAAATTACCTCCCTTTGCCAAAATGGTAACGATTTCTAAAATCTGATTATGTTTTTGCAGATAATTTGCGATCGATCGCGTTATGTAAAATGTCAGCGTTAGGTTCTGGTATTTTTATAAATATTTCGTAGATTTACAATAATTGGAACTGTATGTATATAAATTTTCTTCTGTGAAAACATGAAAGATTATATTTAAATTGAGTTTACGGCAAAGAAAAATGTGGGTGGGGTATTATAGTAATAAACATTGCATTTTGGTTGTGTAGTTTCAGCGTATAATTTTCGTTGGCATGATTTAAATATAATTTTGAAACCAACAATTAGGATGAATTATGTGGTTTTTTTTAATATTTGAAATATAGTTGACTAGTTGCACTTTCTAGACATTTGAAGGCTATCATAGACTGCATTTATTTATCATATTGCCAAGTTCTTTTGGATAGATTGAATAGCTTTGTAGGCTTGACATTGCCATAATTGTATGTTATGACAGCAATAATAAGAAAACAATAGAAAATATATTTAAAATAATGTTTTAAATAAAGTCCTGCTCCCACACTGCCACTGAATCGACAGAACAGAAACGATAGTCAATAAAGAACAAAGATTAAATACAACATAATAAGTTGGACATACTGACAGAGACATAGTCAGTTCTCCCGAAATTCTCTCACTTCTCTCGGTCTTATTCAAATTCTAAAACTTGTGATTTAGACATGCATAATGTTAAGGGGAGCTAACCCTACATAAAATTAATACATTTAAGTCTATGTTTACATGTTTCATATTATACCGCAAGGTGTATTTGTAATAAAAATCTGGGCATGTGAACCGTTGATCAGGGCAAGTTATTTTTCAGCCAGGGCAAGTAGATTTTTTCAACCTACTTGCCCTGGGCTAGTCCCAAATTTTTTTTTTCTTGGAGCACTGCACCTAGTAAAGTGGTTTATAGATTCAATTAATTTTTCGTGTACCTGTATACTAATTAGATATCAGTTTTATTTTTGTCAATGTCAATCAAATTTTAGAAGAATTATGTCCCCTTTTTTACTTCATTGTCAGTACACAATTGGTTTTCAGTTAATAGCGGAGGCATACGTGTATTAAAAATGTGAGAAAATCGTAGTTAATTTCACAACTTAAAATATCGAATAAAAGCAATGTCAAAATGTACTGGGTAGATTTTCACTGTTTTATATTGGTTTTCAACACATTTTAAGTTAAATGAGTGTTTAAATTACATCTACTTGACTTAACCCTTTACTCCATAGATACACGTTTTCGAGCAACGAGCAATCTGAACACTTCCTGCATTGTTTTCCACTCTGTCAGTTAATATAAACATAATTCACCCAATAATTCAAAAGCCTTCTGTATTAGGTGTCCAAAGGTGTCTATATTAGAGATGTCCAAAGGTGTCTATATTAGAGGTGTCCAAAGGTGCCTATATTAGAGGTGCTTATTCCATTATATTTTTATATCTTGTATGCTCTGTTTTGTATGTTTCTGATGTATCCCAATTTTGATACTCTTATTTTCTCTTTGTTAATATTATATATGTTATATTTTAGATAATTATACTGAATATTTTTGTGTACATGTATGCCATAAATTCTGTGTTTCAAATCTACTGGAATATTCGTGTTCGTATATGCTGTATATTTTGTGTTTCAGATCTACAAGAATATTCGTGTACTTATATGCTGTATATTTTGTGTTTCAGATCTACTAGAATATTCGTGTACTTATATGCTGTATATTTTGTGTTTCAGATCTACCGGAATATTCGTGTTCATATATGCTGTATATTTTTCGTTTCAGATCTACCGGAATATTCGTGTTCCTGTATGCTGTATATTTTGTGTTTCAGATCTACCAGAATATTTGTGTTCATATATGCTGTATATTTTGTGTTTCAGATCTACCAGAATATTTGTGTTCATATATGCTGTATATTTTGTGTTTCAGATCTACTGGAATATTCGTGTTCATATATGCTGTATATTTTGTGTTTCAGATCTACCGGAATATTCGTGTTCCTGTATGCTGTATATTTTGTGTTTCAGATCTACCGGAATATTCGTGTTCAAATATGCTGTATCTTTTGTGTTTCAGATCTACCAGAATATTTGTGTTCATATATGCTGTATATTTTGTGTTTCAGATATACAGGAATATTCGTGTTCATATATGCTGTATATTTTGTGTTTCAGATCTACCGGAATATTCGTGTTCATATATGCTGTATATTTTTCGTTTCAGATATACTGGAATATTCGTGTTCATATATGCTGTATATTTTGTGTTTCAGATCTACCGGAATATTCGTGTTCCTGTATGCACTATTTTACTACTTCAAAAGATCTAACATGTCCGGCCTACTACAGAGTCTGGAGTTCTTCGGCTACACAGCCCTCACTTGCTACGTGTTCTTTCTCATGCTGGGAACAGTGTCTTTCTTTGCATCATTAAAATTTGTTCGTTATATTTATGTGAATTTGAAAATGGACTAGAGAGATTGCTGTCAAAACCTAAGTAAGAGAGACATGTTATAAAAAAACACATGGCACTTTACATTTCATTGCGGGATTGGGGTCATTTTCAATATTGTACATTGTTTTGTTTATTGTTATAAATAAATGTATTTGTGGGAGTTTACAGTTAGAATTCTTATTTATTCGCAAGTCATAATTGTGTATGGACTACTGAGGAAGGATGGGAGAAAGACTTAATTAATTGTACTCTTCAATAATTGACAGTGAGCTGCATAATTATTAAGGATACTATCTGCAATAGAAAGTAGATTTAGTATAGAAAATAGTCTGACCTGACACAAGAATGTGGCGTTGTTTGTCCAAGTAAATCAATATAAATATAAGGTAGTGTTTACTGAGCGACCATCAGCTTGTCTAAGGAAAATGGTAACGGTGGAAGTTATTTTGAAATTGATTGGATTATTGACATTTTTGAATGACAGCCCACGTTAGGTCATTTTGGGCTGCAGTATAAATAAAAGATTCTCTTTGTGGTGGAAAATGGGATTGCTAAATTACCAAGTAACAAAATTTTAAGATTTATAAATATTTTAAGCTTATAATTATTCTTTGCCCTTCATAACATTGTTTACTACTATGGTATGATAACAAAAATATTCTATAAAAAAGAATTAAATAGTGCTGGAAGAGTAGTCTCCCATTTGAATACTGGTAGATAAATGCTACCAATCATGTTACCAATATAACTTTTGTTTTCTTTGATGTAATTTTAGTACAGATTTTGGTTATTTACATATGGATAAAGTCCAAAATATACAAATTGGAATACTGAGACATATTTAAAATATCATGCTTACCAGACAAAGGTGTTTGTTCGAATTTTTATTTTCAGAAGTTTTTATTTATTTATTTATTTCTTACATAATTATGTTATTTATTAACAAAACGGAAATTTTTCTGGTTTTTATACATAATTTAATTATTTCAAACAGAGAACAAAATTAATACTAATTTGAAACCAGTAAAACGACTTTTTACATCAAATGACTTTTTACATCAGATGGCTTTTTAGCTCACCTGAGCCAAAGGTTCACAGGTGAGCTTTTGTGATCGCCTGGTGTCTGTCGTCGTCCACTTTTAGCTTCTAGCAACTCTGAAACCACTGGGCCAATTTTGATATAATTTCACAGAAATATTCCTTGGGTGACCCTCTACCAAGTTTGTTCAAGCCATCTTGATTCATCTAAAAACATGGCAGCCAGGGGGAGGGGCAAGTTTAATTAGTTAAAACTTAAAAAATCTTTTTGTCAGAAACTACTGGCTCGATTTTAAAATAATTTCACAGAAATGTTCCTTGGAGGACCCTTCACCAAGTTCGCCAGGAGGGGAGGCTGTTTTTTTATATGGATATATAGTGAAAACTTTCTTTCGATATCTGATATCCAGATATCCGCACAAGGATACTATTGTTATCGCACAACTCTTCTACGCATCTGTTACATCTTCAAAACAAATCAAAATTCAAACTACTCAACCATCTCGTTTTTCTGCAATTTTGAGTGTACATGTATTATATAATCTACTCAAGTTGGGTGTCTCAAGTTCACTCAGGTGAGCGATACAGGGCCATCTTGGCCCTCTTGTTTATAAATGACACATGAAAGGGTGGTAAACTATTAACCGTATTATTGACATAAATAAAGGGATTTCACTGAAACAAAAGTACTTTGTTTCGTGTTAGTAAACTTCAGTTTTCTTAAAACTTTACGGGTTATAGTTGTAACCCCTTATCAGATCCTGATTTTACTAAACTTCTCAACTCCTTCCCTTTCTTTAAAGCTTTCCGAATAACAGATCAGAGTTCCTAAAATTGTGTTTTTCGAATTGTATTTGAGATACTTTGTGACTAAAATCAGAGTGATTTTAAAAGTCTGATATGTACCTTTTTCAAGTTCAAGTCGGGATTATTCATGAATTACAAGCATTCAGAATTCTCTTTTGAATGGAAATTTGAGGTTGATGATAACTCAAGTTGAGATGATTAGTGAAATTTGGACCTGGGCACTTATTAGCCAATTAAACAGCTTAGTCATCTAGAAAGGGCACAGTAGAGTGAGGACCATTCAGAAGAATCAGGTGAATTAATTAATTTGTGTGTGTGTATTTGAGATTTGCAATTGTTTAATTGATACCAATGTCGGATATTCACGTGTGGTAATTCCGATACTCTCCATTTATCACCTGTGGGAAATTTTGCTAGCTCTGCTTCGTTTTTTTTAACAGAACAAAATGCCGCTTACATTAACGTCTTATCAGTACGGCGTTTGTATGAAACTAGCATTGCGATTGGATAATATTCCCTTCATGAAATTGTGATGGAACCAATCATATTGTTGCATCGTGACTTGGTAGAAATGATCCAAAGCTAGTGTAATATCCCACCTGTGATAAATGGAGAGTATCGGAATAGATTACGCGTGGGTATCCGGCCATGAATTGATACCTGTTTATATATGTTTTTGTGCATGCCCACAGGTGGGTTGCAAAATTTAAAAGAAGAGGCTAATTTAAATTTTAATGTATAATAGAAAATTGGAATCTTGATGGATTGGCAATGTTTACTAAATAAAACAATACTCTTTTATTTCGTTGTTTTTGCCTTTAATGAAAATCAAATATCTGGTCCCAGTATCAAGAAATATTTCAACTTAAGATTTTCCTCAACTCCAATGTTTTAAATGTTGATTACATATTTACATTGATCATTTTGCATGTTAATAACTAATGAGTTCCAACTTAAATGCTGTGTAGTCATTTAATGTGTTATGAGTTTTGTTTATGATTTAGTAATGATTTAGACAAATAAAAATTTTGAATTCGGGAAAACCTTTGCTTGAGATGTTTAGTGAAACCGGGCCCTGGTGATTGTTGACCTGTCTGTGTTTGCTGATATACTTGTTTACCAATGATTTTTCGAAAAATGCATAATAAAAAAAAGTTAATTGTAGTATTTTTAAAATGATATATTGCATTTGCATCAGATTGTGCCAGCAAATAAAAATTGCAAACATTTGAGTGGTTTTAATGTGAAAAAATGATGAAAGTTTTACACACAAAATGTAAGTTGTCACCAGTTTAGGTAATATTTTGATATGTTAAAAAGTCCATCTTAATCCTTGTCCAGAACTCCTAAAGTACTGAAGTGAATTCAACAGCACTTGGAACATGGATACAGGTAATGTGTGGAAGTGCAGAACAAACCATTACTCTAGTTCCCCTTTTGCAGTTTATTTTTGCTTGTCAGGGGCATATCTTCAAAAATCTAGAAGGGATTCCAGCGTGACTTCGAACATGAATAGAAGGCAATGGATGGAAGTTTAGAGGAAAAAAAACATTACTCTTATCTAAATGACAGAATTATCTCCCCTTTTATTCTTTATTTTTGTTATTTTTGCTTGTCTGGGGCAAAAATCTTATCTAGCATGATTTGGGTCATGTATAGAGGGTAGTGTGTAGCAGTACAGAGAGAGAAAATTAAAACTCTATCTTGAATAATGACAGAATTATCCCCCATTTTGTAATTGAATTTCGGTTATAATTGTATGTCCAGAGTAAATCATCAAAAGAATGTAAGGGAATCCAACGAGACTTGGAACAAGTATAGAGGGCAATGTGCCATAATTTTATATTGAATAATGACATAGTTATATCCCCTTAAATACCTTATTTTCAGTTATGTTTGTTCGGGAAGCATCCACTAGATAAAGAAATAGATTTATATATCTGTCTCGGTAGCACAGGTTTAATCTGGTTACCATGGTTTTTTTTAATTATGTCCCATATGTGAAGTTATGCCATGATTATGTAAGTTTCTATTTTGTTGTTACCTTTTGAAAATGTCTCTCCCTTTTGAAGGAAGTTGAAAACTGTTCATTATTCCCCTAATAAACAGTTTTGTGGGTTTGCTGCATGTTATTTTAATTTTATTTGTATAAGATGGTCACTTTTTCCAGTAGAACTTTGCAAGGTTTTCTTGTTGACCTCTTGTTGACCTCTTGTTATTGTCTTTGATGATCAGGTTTCTGTTTCACCAAATTTTTACTTTAAAACTTAACTAAGTTTTGACTGGTTATTTATCTATTATAGAATCAATATTAATGAAACTATATACAGTTGTACTTTAACCAGTCTAAAATCATGATCACCTGGCTGCTTTTCTTAGATTTAAGTTTTGAAGTATTTAAGTATTTGTTGGTGAAACAAGAGCCAGGAAAGACATTGAATTGAAATTTGTGATGTAATCAACATTTGTTTATATGTCATTTTATGTATTGTTTGAAATCAACATCACTATACTACTTATAGTTTCTGTTTCACCAACATTTTAAATATTTACTTATATATTTAACAATTTATTATCAGAAAAGCATCCAGATGATCATGACTGCCTCCAGAAAAATTGTGTATTGTTTAAAAGACAGTGATTTAAGAACACATAAATAACCAGTCAAAACCCACTTAAGTTTTTTAAGTATTTAAGTAAAGCTTAAGAAATTATTGGTGAAACCTAAGCCTTGCGCACGTTTCGCCAACATATGCATAAATACTTAAAAACTTGAATTTAAGAAAAACAGTCAGGCGATCATGATTTTAGACTGGTTCCAGTCAAACTGCATATTGTTTTATTGATATTGATTATATAATAGATAAATAAACAGTCACAACTTAGTTTTTAAGTATTTAATCAAAATGTTGAGAAAACAGTAGCCAGGTCTTTATTTGTATATACACAAAGGCATGAATTGTTATCCATAGAAAACAAGGTAGTGATATGATCTACATTTGTACACACATAATGCTGAGTAATGGTTCTTCCCAAGAAGTCTTCGAGTGTGATTTGTATAAATTGTAAGATCTTGTTTCAAAATCAATGTAAAATAAATTTGTTTTAAAACTAAATAATTATTAATAACTTAAATTGATATATGACATTACATCTCTTTGTCTTTTGTTTCTCACTACTGATTCAAGCAGAGAAGTTATCAGTTAAGCGAGGAGGTGTGTTTTCGAGTACTGGTTAAACATTAAAACAAACAAATAAACACATGAAAACCACATGTGACTGTAAATACCTTTGATAGAACAGCAACTATGATGTGTTTTTAATGGAAGCAGCAGAATATTTTAGACTAACATGAAGAATGGTATGTCTTTTTATTTCACACAGCAGTCTGAAGTTTATATGTGTAGAAATATTGATACTCAACCTCCGTGTATTAAATCATTTCTTTTTTTTTCATAATTTTACGCTCGTATATTTGACCAAAAAAGCGCTATTGTCATGGCCCTGGTGCCATGGCCTTGTTGTTGTCGTTGTCTTGTTAAATTTAGCTCATTTTTTTATGTTTCAGAACAAAATACTCGTGTTGTAGCAACTAAAATTCATAAATGCATTCATATAAAGTTATGCAAACCAAGTTTTTTGTTTTAATCTTTTTTGTTTTTCAGTAATAGTATTGATTCTGTAAATTGATTACCATCTCATGGTGTGATTGGGTTTCATTTAGTGCTATACTTATTTTAAATATACTGTTTGATTGCAAATTTATAGCTTTCTGTTTAACCCTTTACTCCATAGATACCAATCACAGAAGGCCTTTGAAAACAGTGCAGGAAGAGTTCAGATTGCTCGTGACGAGCAATCTGAACACTTCCTGCACTGTTTTCCACTCTGTCAGTTAATATAAACATAATTCACCAAATTATTCAAAAGCCTTCTATATTAGAGGTGTCAAAAGGTGTCTGTATTAGAGGTGTCCAAAGGCGTCTTTATGAAGTAAAGGGTTAAAAGAGATTTTTGTCAAATTGCTTTTACTTGTAAGTTTTTCACTGCTGCATTTTCTCATGTATTTTGTTGTTCTTCATTAAAATGGTACATGTATATATACATGTAAATATACTTCTATACACAACAAAAGTTGTGCCATAATTTTCCATTCTCTATGGATTTTCTTCCCAATGGCTTCGTGATAAACCAGTTATTTATAAGGTTATTTTAAACATATTTTATTGCCATATATTAAGCAAATTTACTGAACGGAACAGCTAAACCGCCACCTGACATTTTATGTACCTGACATTTTACATATTTTCTCAAAAAGTGCCCAAGCAATTTTCTTGAAAATTGGACTTTAATAAGAAAGAGCAAAAATACATAAAAGGGAAAAATTGTACCAAAAAATTGTTATGCATCTCTAATGTAATATTGGTCTTTAAATGATTAACCTAGGATGAAGTCTTCACTTGTTACTTCCGTTATTCCTACTACATAATAAAGTATATATTCAGTCTCATTTTAAATCTATTTCAGCACTGAAATTAAAACTTGGTGGGTGGGGAAATGACTACAGCATTATTAATACGTAAGCAGTGTTTGTCGCACCTAAGGCACTCATGTAAGACATGGTGTGTATGCCATGGGTACTAGTAAATCTCAGCAACTGTTAATCCAGTTTTAACCAAACTTGGATTTGTAGATGTATTTTAGCGTTCGCGTCTGAATTATGTGTATGACAAAGTGATGTAAGCAAGACATTTAATTCCTTAAAGGGGTTGTCTGTTTTGTGTGTATTTCTTTCTGATTGAAATCTTTTCACTCTCTAGTTATAACATGCCAGTTATAATTTCCTTTCCATATTCATTGTACCCATCATTTTTAGCTCAACTATTCGGAGAATAAAGAGAGCTATTCTACTCAACCAGGCATCGCACCTTGGTTAAAGTTTTGCATGCAAGTCCCTATCTGAGTAACCATTGAATGTATTGACTTTTAACTTTACACAAGCCTTCCTAATCATCAACCCTATTACAGTCACCAAGTTAGATAACTCTTGCATGAATATATTGCAAATTATTGCCCTTGTTTAATGTAGAAATTCTCGTTAAAGTTTTGCGTGCAAGACCCATAAAGTCCATATCTCCACAACAACTCAATATATTTGATTGAAACTTTGCACAAGCCTTCCCAGTCGTCAACCCTACTACATTAACTAAGTTAGATAACTCTTGCATGAATATAATACAAATTATCTTTGACTTAAAATTTTTGGATAAAGTCTTGAGTGCAAATACTGCCAAGTCCATATTACACAAACCACTCAATGTATTTGATTTAAACTTTACATACGAATTTGTAGTAATGAAACCCAACTAAATCAATCAAGTGGGATAACTCTTGCCAGATTTTTTTTTCAATTTAGAGCCTTTGTTGGCTTAGAAATTTTATAACTTATAACTCAGCAGTTACTGCTTGCATTGGATTGAAACTTCATAAAAGATATTGCAGTTATAAGACCTACTCAATTTTTGTCAATCTTGATAGTTAGATAACCCTTATTTGCTTTGATTTGTTGTCAGTTTCGATCAAATTTGTACTTTTGTGACAAATATTTGAATAGTCGAGCGCATTGTCTCTCCGACAGCTCTTGTATTACTAGTAGTAGTTATATATTTTGTTATTAAATATGAATTGTTTTGTTTTTAGTTCATTAAGAGTCTGATTGTCGCGCGTCAATTTTGGCTTTAACTGTGTCATAGGTACTTGTAATTGTGTATTATGTATAAAAAGGGGTGAACAATAGTGTTAAGATTTTATATGTAAAGAAAAGAAATTGTGGGAACATTTTATTTTATTATTATTAACAAATACACTCAGGTTCCATTATAAAATGGTTGCCAGAATCCATGGAATGAAACTGCAATATATGTGGAACGGCGTTATAAATATCCCAAAGTGCACTGCACTATTTAACAATACTTTATCCGGTTGAAGTACCGTAAACAAACACGTGACAATGTGTGATTAATGTGACAGACCATTGTTTGTCAGTGTAAATCAATTAAAAGTAATGTTGTTTATAACAATAAGAAGTTGTTATCATCTCAGTCTGAAATATCAAGGTGTAATTAATGCACAAATATATGGTTACAGTTTGGAAAAATGTAATGAGGTCACAAACACTTGGGGATTTAATTGAGATATTTTATCAATTTATCAATTATTATACTGCGAGTTTTTTTATAAATCTTGTTGAAAATATCAGTTTTAAATTCTGGAGCCATAGAAAAAACACGTTATAGCGAGTTTCGTGTTATATCAGACCGCGTTATAACGGGACCCAATTGTATTGTCATTTGTTTTGTTTTATTGACTCATTAACCAATATAGAAAAAAAGAGTGGCATTAACTAAACCATATTGCATTGGACAGTGATTGACTAATACAAGTGATTTACTTACTCAAGTGATTGACTAACACAAGTGATTGATTAACACACTCCTGCATGGTTTTCAATATTTTTGTATTTTAAAAAGAAACAAATTGCAACATATTTGGAGTTCATTTGTTCCACCTTAACAAATTGTAACATTTCATATCAAAGTTGAGACATCATTCCAGTCTATGGTTATGACATCATTGTACCAAACAATGATGTAATTATACCAAATAATGACATCATCGTCTATATATATTTGAGAGGCTGAGATAGATGTAAATGTTTATGGTGGGAGGGGTAGTTTGGCGTCTGTGTATATAGAAACTACAACCTGCCATACATTATTTCAGAAACACAATAACCAAATTAGAGTTGTATAAAAAAAATTTGGGCTTTAATATTTTTATTAACCAAACTTTAATTTGATTTTCAACACCAAATGTTCAATTCCCGATTAAATATATACCTTTTATAAAGAAAAAAACATGGAAATTAAGCAGTCTTGCCTGGTTATAATGTCAAAAGTGTGATCCTATTAACTAATCAGTTGTCAGTTGACTGTTATATTAGCTGACCAGTGTATTAAATGATCATTATTAGCTGATCATTGGGTTAATTGATCTTTGGTTTAGCTGATCATTGTGTTAACTGATTATTATGTTAGCTGATCATTGTGTTAACTGATTATTATGTTAGCTGATCATTGTGTTAACTGATTATTATGTTAGCTGATCATTGTGTTAGCTGATCATTATGTTAGCTGATCATTGTGTTAACTGATTATAATGTTAGCTGATCATTGGGTTAGCTGATCATTATGTTAGCTGATCATTGTGTTAACTGATTATTATGTTAGCTGATCATTGTGTTAGCTAATCATTATGTTAGCTGATCATTGTGTTAACTGATTATTATGTTAGCTGATCATTGTGTTAACTGATTATTATGTTAGCTGATCATTGTGTTAACTGATTATTATGTTAGCTGATCATTGTGTTAACTGATTATAATGTTAGCTGATCATTGTGTTAGCTGATCATTTGGTTAGCTGGGCCTTGGGTTAGCTGATTATTTGTTTACTGATTACTATGTTGGCTGATCATTGGGTTAGGTGATCATTGGGTTAATTAACTAACATTGTATTAACTGATCATTGTGTAAGCTGGTCATTGTGGCATTTTATTAATTGACCATTATGTTAGCTGACAATGATGACCGTGTTAGCTAATCATTGTGTTAACTGACATTGTGTTCGCTGATCATTGTGTGAACTGACCAATATATTTGCTGGTCAAAAGTAGAGCATTGTATTAGCTTATCAATATAAACACTAGATTACTATTGTGCCAGCTTAACATACAATTATGAGGTCTGTAATTTGTTAAGATTGCCATTTATTGTGTTACTTAATCAATGTGTTTGTAAACCATACTCTTAACTGATCATTAATTCATTATGATAGATTATCATTGTGGTTGATTTCCAGTGTGTTAGCTGACTATGGTATAAGCTTATCACAATGTTAGCTGGTCATTTTGTTACAGATAAGTTAATTATTATGTTTAACTGTCATTTTTGAAGAATGGAGCAAATGATTATGTATTATAAAAACTTAAGAAAATAATAAAACCACTATTTTTAGTTAAAAATGTTGTTTCATTTATAATTATTATTACTGATACTGCCCTAAGTTCTTTGAGAGTTTAAAATTTTTCTTTGCTCAGCATGAGCTGTTCCTATAGCAAAAATGTTGTTATTTTACTCTGAAACAATCCAATATGGCGACAACTACTTAAAATAGTATAAGATTGAGAAACTTCAAATAAATTTTCCCCCGAAACCCCTTATTCATTACTGATCAAATATCCACTTTGCGGGTCATGTGGTCCAGTGATAGAGCACAGAACCCATGATTGGAGGGTCATGACTTTACAACTGACCATATATTGGCAGTATATAACCTTATGAACAATAACCACTGACCATCTATTGACAGTATTTAACCTTATGAACAATAACCACAGACCATCTATTGACAGTATCTAACCTTATGTACAATAACCACTGACCATCTATTGACAGTATCTAACCTTATGAACAATAACCACGGACCATCTATTGACAGTTTATAACCTTATGAACAATAACCACTGACCATCTATTGACAGTATCTAACCTTATGAACAATAACCACAGACCATCTATTGACAGTATCTAACCTTATGAACAATAACCACGGACCATCTATTGACAGTATATAATCTTATGAACAATAACCACGGACCATCTATTGACAGTATCTAACCTTATGAACAATAACCACTGACCATCTATTTACAGTATCTAACCTTATGAACAATAACCACGGACCATCTATTGACAGTATATAACCTTATGAACAATAACCACGGACCATCTATTGACAGTATCTAACCTTATGAACAATAACCACTGACCATCTATTTACAGTATCTAACCTTATGAACAATAACCACGGACCATCTATTGACAGTATCTAACCTTATGAACAATAACCACCGACCATCTATTGACAGTATCTAACCTTATGAACAATAACCACGGACCATCTATTGACAGTATATAACCTTATGAACAATGACCACGGACCATCTATTGACAGTATCTAACCTTATGAACAATAACCACGGACCATCTATTGACAGTATCTAACCTTATGAACGATAACCACTGACCATCTATTGACAGTATATAACCTTATGAACGATAACCACTGACCATCCATTGACAGTATATAATCTTATGAACAATAACCACTGACCATCTATTGACAGTATATAACCTTATGAACGATAACCAAGGACCATCTATTTACAATATCTAACCTTATGAACAATAACCACTGACCATCTATTGACAGTATAAAACCTTATGAACAATAACCACTGACCATCTATTGACAGTATATAACCTTATGAACAATAACCACTGACCATCTATTGACAGTATATAACCTTATGAACAATAACCACTGACCATCTATTGACAGTATATAACCTTATGAACAATAACCACTGACCATCTATTGACAGTATATAACCTTATGAACGATAACCACTGACCATCTATTGACAATATATAACCTTATGAACAATAACCAGTGACCATCTATTGACAGTATCTAACCTTATGAACAATAACCACTGACCATCTATTGACAGTATCTAACCTTATTAACAATAACCACTGACCATCTATTTACAATATCTAACCTTATGTACAATAACCACTGACCATCTTTTGACAGTATCTAACCTTATGAATGATAACCACTGACCATCTATTGACAGTATATAAACTTATGAACGATAACCACTGACCATCTATTGACAGTATATAACCTTATGAACAATAACCACTGACCATCTATTGACAGTATATAACCTTATGAAAAATACCAAGGACCATCTATTGACAGTATCTAACATTATGAACAATAACCACTGACCATCTATTAACAGTATATAACCTTATGAACAATAACCACGGACCATCTACTAACAGTATATAACCTAATGAACAATAACCACGGACCATCCATTGACAGTGTATAACCTTATGAACAATAACCACAGACCATCTATTGACAGTATCTAACCTTATGAACTATAACCACGGACCATATATTGACAGTATCTAACCTTATGAACAATAACCACTGACCATCTATTGACAGTAAATAACTTTATGAACAATAACCACGGACCATCTATTGACAGTATCTAACCTTATGAACAATAACCTCGGACCATCTATTTACAGTATCTAACCTTATGAACAATAACCACGGACCATCTGGTGACAGTATATAGCCTTATGAACAATAACCACGGACCAACTTATGACAGTATATAACCTTATGAACAATAACCACTGACCATCTGTTGACAGTATCTAACCTTATGAACAATTACCACGGACCGTCTATTGACAGTATCTAACGTTATGAACTATAACAAGGGACCGTCTATTTACAATATATAACCTTATGAACAATAACCACGGACCATCTATTGACAGTATCTAACCTTATGAACAATAACCTCGGACCATCTATTGACAGTATCTAACCTTATGAACAATAACCACGGACCATCTGGTGACAGTATATAGCCTTATGAACAATAACCACGGACCATCTAATGACAGTATATAACCTTATGAACAATAACCACTGACCATCTGTTGACAGTATCTAACCTTATGAACAATTACCACAGACCGTCTATTGACAGTATCTAACCTTATGAACTATAACCAGGGACCGTCTATTTACAATATATAACCTTCTGAACAATAACCACGGACCATCTATTTACAGTATCTAGCCTTATGAACAATAACCAGGGACCATCTATTTACAGTATCTAACCTTATGAACAATAACCACGGACCATCTATTGACAGTATATAACCTTATGAACAATAACCACTGACCATCTATTGACAGTATCTTACCTTATGAACAATAACCACGGACCAACTATTGCAGTATATAACCTTATGAACAATAACCACTGACCATCTATTGACAGTATCTAACCTTATAAACAATAACCACTGACCATCTATTGACATTATATAACCTTATGAACAATAACCACGGACGATCTATTGACAGAATATAACCTTATGAATAATAATCACGGACCATATATTGACAGTATCTAACCTTATGAACAATAACCACAGACCATCTATTGACAGTATCTAGCTTTATGAACAGTAACCACTGACCATCTATTGATGGTATATAACCGTATGAACAATAACCACGGACCATCTTTTGACAGTATCTAACCTTATGAACAATAACCACCGACCATCTATTGACAGTATCTAACCTTATGAAACAATAACCACTGACCATCTATTGACAGTATATAACCTTATGAACAATAACCACAGACCATCTATTGACAGTATTTAACCTTATGAACAATAACCACGGACCATCTATTGACAGTATATAACCTTATGAACAATAACCACTGACCATTTATTTACAGTATCTAACCTTATGAACAATAACCACTGATCATCTCTTGACATTATCTAACCTTATGAACAATAACCACTGACTATTTATTGACAGTATATAACCTTATGAACAATAACCACTGACCATCTGTTTACAGTATCTTACCTTATGAACAATAACCACGGACCAACTATTGCAGTTTATAACCTTATGAACAATAACCACTGACCATCTGTTTACAGTATCTTACCTTATGAACAATAACCACGGACCAACTATTGCAGTTTATAACCTTATGAACAATAACCACTGACCATATATTGACAGTATCTAACCTTATGAACAATAACCACCGACCATCTATTGACATTATATAACCTTATGAACAATAACCACGGACGATCTATTGACAGTATAAAACCTTATGAACAATAACCACGGACCATATATTGACAGTATATAACCTTATGAACAATAACCAAGGACCATCTATTTACAGTACCTAACCTTATGAACAATAACCACTGGCCATCTATTGACAGTATCTAACCTTATGAACAATAACCACTGACCATCTATTGACGGTATATAACCTTATGAACAATAACCACGGACCATCTATTGACAGTATCTAACCTTATGAACAATAACCACAGATCATCTATTGACAGTATATAACCTTATGAACAATAACCACGGACCATCTATTGACAGTATATAACTTTATGAACAATAACCACTGACCATCTATTGACAGTATCTAACCTTATGATCAATAACCACGGACCATCTATTGACAGTATATAACCTTATGAACAATAACCACGGACCATCTATTGACACTATATAACCTTATGAACGATAACCATGACCATCTATTGACACTATATAACTTTATGAACAATAACCACTGACCATTTATTGACAGTACCTAACCTTATGAACGATAACCACGGACCATCTATTGATAGTATATAACCTTATGAACGATAACCACTGACCATCTATTGACAGTATATAACCTTATGAACAATAACCACGGACCATCTATTGACAGTATCTAACATTATGAACAATAACCAAGGACCATCTATTTACAATATCTAACCTTATGAACAATAACCACTGACCATCTATTGACAGTATATAATCTTATGAACAATAACCACTGACAATCTATTGACAGTATATAACCTTATGAACGATAACCAAGGACCATTTATTTACAATATCTGACCTTATGAACAATAACCACTGACCATATATTGACTGTATATAACCTTATGAACAATAACCACTGACCATCTATTGACAGTATATTACCTTATTAACAATAACCACTGACCATCTAATGACATTATATAACATTATGAACAATAACCACTGACCATCTATTGACAGTATATAACCTTATGAACAATAACCAGTGACCATCTATTTACAGTATCTAACCTTATGAACAATAACCACTGACCATCTATTGACAGTATAAAACCTGATGAAAAATACCACGGACCATCTATTGACAGTATCTAACATTATGAACAATAACCACTGACCATCTATTGACAGTACATAACATTATGAACAATAACCACGGACCATCTATTGACAGTATCTAACCTTATGAACTATAACCACGGACCATATATTGACAATATCTAACCTTATGAACAATAACCACTGACCATCTATTGACAGTATATAACTTTATGAACAATAACCACAGACCATCTACTGACAGTATATAACCTTATGAACAATAACCACAGACCATCTATTGACAGTATCTAACCTTATGAACTATAACCACAGACCATATATTGACAGTATCTAACCTTATGAACAATAATCACTGACCATCTATTGACAGTATATAACTTTATGTACAAATAACCACAGACCATCTATTGACAGTATCTAACCTTATGAACAATAACCTCGGACCATCTATTGACAGTATCTAACTTTATGAACTATAACCACGGACCATCTGGTGACAGTATATAGCCTTATGAACAATAACCACAGACCATCTATTGACAGTATATAACCTTATGAACAATAACCACTGACCATCTGTTGACAATATCTAACCTTATGAACAATAACCACGGACCGTCTATTGACAGTATCTAACGTTATGAACTATAACCAGGGACCGTCTATTTACAATATATAACCTTATGAACAATAACCACGGACCATCTATTTACAATATATAACTTTATGAACAATAACCACGGACCATCTATTTACAGTATCTAACCTTATGAACAATAACCAGGGACCATCTATTTACAGTACCTAACCTTATGAACAATAACCACCGACCATCTATTGACAGTATAAAACCTTATGAACAATAACCACAGACCATCTATTGACAGTATCTAACCTTACGAACAATAACCACTGACCATCTATTGACAGTATATAACCTTATGAACAATAACCACTGACCATCTATTGACCGTATCTAACCTTATGAACAATAACCACCGACCATCTATTGACATTATATAACCTTATGAACAATAACCACGGACGATCTATTGACAGTATATAACCTTATGAACAATAACCACGGACGATATACTGACAGTATCTAACCTTATGAACAATAACCACGGACCATCTATTGACAGTATCTAACTTTATGAACAATAACCACTGACCATCTATTGACGGTATATAACCTTATGAACAATAACTACGGACCATCTTTTGACAGTATCTAACCTGATGAACAATAACCACCGACCATCTTTTGACAGTATATAACCTTATGAACAATAACCACTGACCATCTTTTGACAGTATATAACCTTATGAACAATAACCACCGACCATCTATTGACAGTATCTAACCTTATGAACAATAACCACGGACCATCTATTGACAGTATATAACCTTATGAACAATAACCACTGACCATCTATTTACAGTATCTACCCTTATGAACAATAACCACTGATCATCTCTTGACATTATCTAACCTTATGAACAATAACCACTGACTATTTATTGACAGTATATAACCTTATGAACAATAACTAAGGACCATCTATTGACAGCATCTAACCTTATGAACTATAACCACGGACCATATATTGACAGTATCTAACCTTATGAACAATAACCACTGACCATCTATTTACAGTATCTAACCTTATGAACAATAACCACGGACCATCTATTGATAGTATATAACCTTATGAACAATAACCACGGACCATCTATTGACAGTATATAACCTTATGAACAATAACCACGGACCATCTATTGACAGTATATAACTTTATGAACAATAACCACTGACCATCTATTTACAGTATCTAACCTTATGAACAATAACCACGGTCCATCTATTGACAGTATATAACCTTATGAACAATAACCACGGACCATCTATTGACAGTATATAACCTTATGAACAATAACCACGGACCATCTTTTCACAGTATCTAACCTTATGAACAATAACCACGGACCATCTATTGACATTATCTTACCTTCTGAACGATAACCACTGACCATCTATTGACAGTATATAACCTTATGAACAATAACCACTGAAAATCTATTGACAGTATATAACCTTATGAACAATAACCACGGACCATCTATTGACACTATATAACCTTATGAACAATAACCACGGACCATGTATTGACAGTATCTAACCTTATGAACAATAACAACTGACCATCTATTTACAGTATCTAACCTTATGAACGATAACCACTAACCATCTATTGATAGTATATAACCTTATGAACGATAACAACTGACCATCTATTGACAGTATCTATCCTTATGAACGATAACCACGGACCATCTATTGACAGTATCTAACATTATGAACAATAACCACTGACCATCTATTGACAGTATCTAACCTTATGAACAAAAACCACTGACCATCTATTGACAGTATCTAACCTTATGAACAATAACCACTGACCACCTAATGACAGTATCTAACCTTATGAACAATAACCACTGACCATCTATTGACGGTATATAACCTTATGAACAATAACCAAGGACCATCTATTGACAGTATCTAACCATATGAACAATAACCACGAATCAATAATTGACAGTATATAACCTTATGAACAATAACCACGAACCATATATTGACAGTATATAACCTTATGAACAATAACCACTGACCATCTATTGACCGTATCTAACCTTATGAACAATAAGCACTGACCATTTATTGACAGTATATAACCTTATGAACAATAACCACGGACCATCTATTGACAGTATCTAACCTTATGAACAATAACCACTGACCACCTTTTGACAGTATCTAACCTTATGAACAATAACCACTGACCATCTATTGACGGTATATAACCTTATGAACAATAACCACGGACCATCTATTGACAGTATCTAACCATATGAACAATAACCACGAACCAATTATTGACAGTATATAACTTTATGAACAATAACCACGGATCATCTATTGACAGTATATAACCTTATGAACAATAACCACTGACCATCTATTTACAGTATCTAACCTTATGAACAATAACCACTGACCATCTATTGACAGTATCTAACCTTATGAACAATAACCACTGACCATCTATTGACAGTATATAACCTTTTGAACAATAACCACCGACCATCTATTTACAGTATATAATCTTATGAACAATAACCACGAACCATCTATTGACAGTATTTAACCTTATGAACAATAACCACGGACCATATATTGACAGTATATAACCTTATGAACAATAATCACGGACCATCTTTTGACAGTATGTAATCTTATGAACAATAACCACGGACCATCTATTTACAGTATCTAACCTTATGAACAATAACCACGGACCAACTATTGCAGTTTATAACCTTATGAACAATAACCACTGACCATCTATTGACAGTATCTAACCTTATGAACAATAACCACCGACCATCTATTGACATTATATAACCTTATGAACGATAACCACTGACCATCTATTGACAGTATATAACCTTATGAACGATAACCACTGACCATCTATTGACAGTATATAACCTTATGAACGATAACCACTGACCATCTATTGACAGTATATAACCTTATGAACGATAACCACTGACCATCTGTTGACAGTATATAACCTTATGAACGATAACGACGGACCATCTATTGACAGTATATAACCTTATGAACAATAACCACTGACCATCTTTTGACAGTATATAACCTTATGAACAATAACCACGGATCAACTATTGACAGTATATAACCTTATGAACGATAACCACGGACCATCTATTGACAGTATATAACCTTATGAACGATAACCACTGACCATCTATTGACAGTATATAACCTTATGAACGATAACCACGGACCATCTATTGACAGTATATAACCTTATGAACAATAACCACGGACGATCTATTGACAGTATATAACCTTATGAACGATAACCACGGACCATCTATTGACAGTATATAACCTTATGAACGATATCCACGGATCATGTATTGACAGTATATAACCTTATGAACAATAACCACTGACCATTTATTGACAGTATATAACCTTATGAACAATAACCACGGACCAACTATTGACAGTATATAACCTTATGAACAATAACCACGGACCATCTATTGACAGTATATAACCGTATGAACAAAAACCACGGACCATCTATTGACAGTATCTAACCTTATAAACAATAACCACTGACCATCTATTGACAGTATCTTACATTATGAACAATAACCACGGACCATCTATTGACAGTATCTAAATTTATGAACAATAACCACTGACCATCTATTGACAGTATCTAACCTTATGAACAATAACCACTGACCATCTATTTACGATATCTAACCTTATGAACAATAACCACTGACAATCTATTGACAGTATATAACATTATGAACAATAACCACGGACCATCTTTTGACAGTATATAACCTGATGAACAATAACCACGGACCTTCTATTGACAGTATCTAACCTTATGAACAATAACCATGGACCATCTATTTACAGTATATAACCTTATGAACAATAACCACGGACCATCTATTAACAGTATATAACCTTATAAACAATAACCACGGGCCATCTATTTACAGTATCTAACCTTATAAACAATAACCACTGACCATCTATTGACAGTATCTAACCTTATGAAACAAAACCACGGACCATCCATTTACAGTATCTAACCTTATGAACAATAACCACTGATCATCTATTGACAGTATCTAAACTCATGAACAATAACCACTAACCATCTATTGACAGTATAAATCCTTATGAACAATAACCACTGACCATCTATTGACAGTATCTAACCTCATGAACAGTAACCACTGACCATCTATTGACAGTATATAACCTTATGATCAATAGCCACGGACCATCTATTGACAGTATCTAACCTTACTAACAATAATCACGGATCATCTATTGACAGTATCTAACCTTATGAACAATAACCACGGACCATCTATTGACAGTATCTAACCTTATGAACAATAACCACTGACCATCTATTGACAGTATCTAACCTTATGAACAATAACCACTGACCATCTATTGATGGTATATAACCTTATGAACAATAACCATGGATCATCTATTGATAGTATATAACCTTATGAACAAAAACCACGGACCATCTATTTACAGTATCTAACCTTATGAACAATATCCACCGACCATTTATTGACAATATCTAACATTACGAACAATAACCACGTACCATCTATTGACAGTATATAACCTTATGAACAATAACCACGGACCATCTATTGACAGTATCTAACCTTATGAACAATAACCACGGACCATCTATTGACAGTATCTTCCCTTACGAACAATAACCACGGACCATCTATTTACAGTATCTAACCTTATGAACAATAACCACGGACCATATATTGACAGTAAATAACCTTATGAACAATAACCATTGACCATCTATTGACAGTATATAACCTTATGAACAATAACCACGGACCATCTATTGACAGTATCTAACATTATGAACAATAACCACTGACCATCTATTGGCAGTATATAACCTTATGAACAATAAACACGGACCATCTACTGACAGTATATAACATTATGAACAATAACCACGGACCATCCATTGACAGTATATAACCTTATGAACGATATCCACGGACCATCTATTGACAGTATATAACCTTATGAACGATAACCACTGACCATCTTTTGACAGTATATAACCTTATGAACGATAACCACTGACCATCTATTGACAGTATATAACCTTATGAACGATAACCACGGACCATCTATTGACAGTATCTTACATTATGAACAATAACCACGGACCATCTATTTACAGTATCTAACCTTATGAACAATAACAACGGACCATCTTTTGACATTAAATAACCTTATGAACAATAACCACTGACCATCTATTGGCAGTATATAACCTAATGAACAATAACCACGGACTATCTATTGACAGTATCTAGCCTTATGAACAATAACCACTGACCATCTATTGACAGTATATAACCTTATGAACAATAACCACGGACCATCTACTGACAGTATATAACCTTATAAACAATAACCACGGACCATCCATTGACAGTATATAACCTTATGAACAATAACCACAGACCATCTATTGACAGTATCTAACCTTATGAACAATAACCACGGACCATATATTGACAGTATCTAACCTTATGAACAATAACCACTGACCATCTACTGACAGTATATAACCTCATGAACAATAACCACGGACCATCTATTGACATTATCTAACCTTATGGATAATAACCTCGGACCGTCTATTGACAGTATCTTACCTTATGAACATTAACCACTGACCATCTGTTGACAGTATATAGCCTTATGAACAATAACCACGGACCATCTATTGACAGTATATAACCTTATGAACAATAACCACTGACCATCTGTTGACAGTATCTAACCTTATGAACAATAACCACGGACCATCTATTGACAGTATCTGACCTTATGAACAATAACCAGGGACCGTCTATTTACAATATCTAACCTTATGAACATTAACCACGGACCATCTATTTACAGTATCTAACCTTATGAACAATAACCAGGGACCATCTATTTACAGTATCTAACCTTATGAACAATTACCACGGACCATTTATTGACAGTATATAATCTTATGAATAATAACCACTGACCATCTATTGACAGTATCTAACCTTATGAACAATAACCACGGACCATCTATTGACAGTATATAACCTTATGAACAATAACTACTGACCATCTATTGACCGTATCTAACCTTATGAACAATAACCATGGACCATCTATTGACATTATATAACCGTATGAACAATAACCACGGACGATCTATTGACAGTATATAACCTTATGAACAATAACCACTGACCATCTATTGACAGTATCTAACCTTATGAACAACAATAACCACCGACCATTTATTGACAGTATCTAACCTTATGAAAAATAACCACTGACTATCTATTGACGATATATAACTTGATGAACAATAACCACGGACCATCTATTGACAGTATCTAACCTTATGAACAATAACCACCGACCATCTATTGACAGTATCTAACCTTATGAACAATAACCACTGACTATGTATTGACAGTATATAACCTTATGAACAATAACCACTGACCATCTATTGACAGTATCTAACCTTATGAACAATTACCACAGACCATCTATTGACGGTATATAACCTTATGAACAATAACCACGGACCATCTATTGACAGTATCTAACCTTATGAACAATAACCACGGACCATCTATTGACAGTATCTAACCTTATGAACAATAACCACGGACCATGTATTGACAGTATATAACCTTATGAACAATAACCACGGACCATCTATTGGCAGTATATAACCTTATGAACAATAAACACTGACCATCTATTGACAGTATTTAACCTTATGAACAATAACCACTGACCATCTATTGACGGTATATATCCTTATGAAAAAGAACCACGGACCATCTATAGACAGTATATAAACTAATGAGCACCAATAAAACCACGGGCCATCTATTGACAGTATAAAACCTTATGAACACCAATAAAACTACGGGCCATCTATAGGCCATCTATATACAACCTTATGAACAATAACATCGGACGATATATTGGCAGTATATAACCTGATACAAAATAACCATGGACTATCTATTGAAAGTGTTTAACCTAATGAACAATAACTACGGACCATCTATTGATAGTACACAACCTTATGAACAATAACCACGGATCATCTATTGACAGTATAAAACCTTAAGAACACTTATAGAACCACGGACAATCTATAGACAGCATATAACCTGATGAACACCAATAAAACCACGGGCCATTTAATGACAGTATACAACCTTAAAAAACACCAGTGAAACCACTGATCATATGTTCGCAGTATGTAACCTTATGAACAATAACCACAGGCCATCTATTGGCAGTATATAACTTTTTGAACAATAACCACCTACCATATATTGACTGTACACAACCTTATGAACAATTATATTGGCAGTATATAATCTAATGAACAATAAGCACGGACCGTCTATTGACAATACATAACCTTATGAGACACAACCACGGATCGTCTATAGACAATATATAACATAATGAACAATAAACACGGACCATGTATTGACAATATATAACCTGATCAACAATAACCACCGACCATCTATAGACAGTATATAACCTTATGAATAATAACCACGGACCGTTTATTGATATTATATAACCATATGGACAATAACCAAAGACCATCTACAGACAGTACGTAACCTGATGAATAATAACCACGGAACGTTAATTGATATTATATAACCTTACGGACAATAACCACCGACCATCTATAGACAGTACGTAACCTGATGAACAATAACAACGGATCATCTATAGGCAGTACATAATCTTATGAACACTAATAAAACCATGGACCATCTGTAGACAGTACATAATCTTATGAACACCAATAAAACCACGGGCCATCTATTGACAGTATATAATCTTATGAACACCAATAAAACCACGGGCCATCTATAGACAGTACGTTACCTGATGAACAATAACAACGGGCCATCTATTGACAGTATATAATCTTATTAACACCAATAAAAACACGGACACTCTATTGACAGTATATAATCTTATGAACACTAATAAAACCACGGGCCATCTATAGACAGTACGTAACCTGATGAACAATAACAACGGGCCATCTATAGACAGTATATCACCTTATGAACATCAATAAAACCACGGGCCATCATTTGACAGTATATAATCTTATGAACACCGATAAAACCATGAGCCATCTACTGACAGTATATAATCTTACGAATACCAATAAAACCACCGACCATCTATAGACAGTACGTAACCTAATGAACAATAACAACGGGCCATCTATAGACAGTATATAACCATATGAACACCAATAAACCACGGGCCATCTATAGACAGTATATAACCTGATGAACACCGATAAAACCGTGAGCCAAATACTGACAGTATATAACCTTATGAACACCAATAAAACCACGGGCCATATATAGACAGAATATCACCTTATTAACACCAATAAAACCACGGGCCGTCTATATACAGTAAATAACCATATGAACACCAATAAAACCACGAGCCATCTATAGACAGTATATAACCATATGAACACCAATAAAACCACCGGTCATCTATAGACAGTATAAAACTTAAGAACACCAATTAAACCACGGGCCATCTATAGACAGTATATAACCTTATAAACACCAATAAAACCACGGGCCATCTATAGAAAGTGTCAAACCTTAAGAACACCAATAAAACCACGGGCCATCTATAGACAGTATATAACCATATGAACACCAATAAAACCATGGACCATCTATAGACAGTATATAACCATATGAACACCAATAAAACCAAGGATCATCTATAGACAATATATAATCTTTTGAACACCAATATAACCACAGGCCATCCACTGACAGTATATAACCTTATGAACACCAATAAAACCACGGGCCATCTACTGACAGTATATAACCTTTTGGACACCAATTATACCACGGGCCATCTATAGACAGTATATAACCTTTTGGACACCAATAAAACCACGGGCCATCTATAAACAATATATAACCTTTTGAACACCAATAAAACCACGGGCCATCTACTGACTATATAACCGTTTGGACACCAATTATACCACGGGCCATCTATAGACAGTATATAACCTTTTGAACACCAAAAAAACCCACGGGCCATCTACTGACAGTATATAACCTTTTGTACACCAATTATTCCACGGGCCATCTATAGACACTATATAACCTTTTGAACACTAATAAAACCACGGGCCATCTACTGACAGTATATAACCTTTTGAAAACCAATTATACCACGGGCCATCTATAGACACTATATAACCTTTTGAACACTAATAAAACCACGGGCCATCTACTGACAGTATATAACCTTTTGAAAACCAATTATACCACGGGACATCTATAGACAGTATATAACCTTTTGAACACCAATAAAACCACTGGCCATCTATAGACAGTATATAACCTTTTGAACACTCATAAAACTACGGGCCATCTATAGACAGTATATAACCTTTTGGACACCAATTATACCACGGGACATCTATTGACAGTATATAACCTTTTGTACACTAATAAAACCACGGGCCATCTATAGACAGTATATAACCTTTTGAACACCAATAAAACCACGGGCCATCTATAGACAGTATATAACCTTTTGTACACCAATAAAACCACGGTCCATCTATAGACAATATATAACCTTTTGTACACCAATAAAACCACGGGCCATCTATAGACAGTATATAACCTTTTGTACACCAATAAAACCACGGGTCATCTATAGACAGTATATAACCATATGAGCACCAATAAAACCACGGGTCATCTATAGACAGTATAAGACTTAAGAACACCAATTAAACCACGGGCCATCTATAGACAGTATATAACCTTTTGTACACCAATAAAACCACGGGCCATCTATAGACAGTATATAACCTTTTGTACACCAATAAAACCACGGGCCATCTATAGACAGTATATAACCATATGAGCACCAATAAAACCACGGGTCATCTATAGACAGTATAAAACTTAAGAACACCAATTAAACCTCGGGCCATCTAAAGACAGTATATCACCTTATAAACATCAATAAAACCACGGGCCATCTATAGACAATATACCACCTTATAAACATCAATAAAACCACTGGCCATCTATAGACAGTATATCACCTTATAAACATCAATAAAACCACGGGCCATCTATAGACAGTATATCACCTTATAAACATCAATAAAACCACGGGCCATCTATAGACAGTATATCACCTTATAAACATCAATAAAATCACGGGCCATCTATAGACAGTATATAACCATTTCAACACCAATAAAACCACGGGCCATCTATAGACAGTATATAACCTTTTGAACACCAATAAAACCACGGATCATGTATAGACAGTATAAAACCTTATGAACACCAATAAAACCATGGACCATTAATAAACAGTATAAAACCTTATGAACACCAATAAAACCACGGGCCATCTATTAACAGCATATAAGCATATGAACACCATTAAAACGACAGGCCATGTATATATACGTAAATATACAGTTCAATGATGTATCGTTAGAGGAGCAGAAATGCACAACCACTCGTCTCTGGTTATATATTGCATTAATTTACTACGTGTAGTATATTGATTGGAAAATATATCTGCATATAAACTGGTTTCTACTTGGATTTAATCCCTATACAACAATATTTACACCGAATTCAGTGGAAATGTTCATTTTAAACTGAATAGTATTGTATAATTATTGAGTTGTTTTTGTCTCTTACAATTTGTAAAAAAAAAATCAATTTTGTTTATTACTTTGTCTTTCATTTTATACACTGTATTTAGTTGGGTACATTTGTTTTATGTGTTTGTACTGCGTCACTTTTTCAGTTATATCGTGACGCATGGTATGATACCCCACCCAGTCACATTACACTGACACCGGGTCGACCAGGCCTAAAATTATCCTCAAATTGCTGAGCGCCAAGCGAGGAAGATTCTAGTACCGTTTTTCAAGTCTTTGGCATAACCCGGCCGGGGAATGAACTCATGATCGTCCGCATGCGAGGTGGGCGCTCTACCACTAGACCACCGTTGCGGTTATATTCAGGTAATAATCTATGTAGTATTTAACTACTACGACTGGGGCCAGGGCGCAGACTCTATTGGAATTTCATATGTAAATATGTCAATACTGTCTGAGCTAGTGAAGCCATTTGTGGAATATATTGAATTGGGTGATTTTACTGAACCAGAAATGAATTTGTTGGTTCAAACACAAATTAACAAATGTACTTAACCCTTTACTCCATAGATACGCGTTTTCCCGCACCAACCACAGAAAGCATTTGAAAACAGCGCAAGAAGAGTTCAGACTGCTCGTAACGAGCAATCTGAACACTTCCTGCACTGTTTTCCACTCTGTCAGTTAATATAAACATAATTCACCCAATAATTCAAAAGCCTTCTATATCAGAGGTGTCCAAAGGCGTCTTCATTAGAGGTGTCCAAAAGCGTCTATATGGTGTAAAGGGTTAACTTACATGTACTTCCAATCATATCCAATGATACGATTTTAATCTAAATAAAGTCACTGATGTATTTCGCTTGACTTTGCTGGACGTTGTTGATATAACCCAGGGTAATTAATGCGAGTCACGTCTATTAGGAGTTGTTGACATTTCCTAATACATGTAGTGTAGCTTCTAACAGAGAATATTTACCATTATATAGTGTCTATTGTTTACTTTCGTCAATAGAAAGTCAATTATGTCATTCCCAGGCACTAGCATACTCGGAGAGGTGTTCCGAATGCAATGTTCATCAAGGAATGAAATTGAACTATTAAAATTTAAACAAGCACACGGACACAATAACCAGAGAGTTTTATAAAAGTTTTGATATGCAAAATATGCAGATGTTGTTTTTTTTTGAAAATATTGTTTTTCCTTTTTGGATAATATTCGCCCAGAAACGATGTGAATAAGACAAGTGGAGATTTAAAATAGTAACTCCGTCGATGTACCAATCGCACAGGTGTAACGTCGCAATTACATTAACACGTTTTATCTATAGAAAAAAACATCATCATTATATTTACATTCTGTCGTGAAACACCAACCTTTCTTATAAAAACACAATGAACCCGTTCTTTACGTTTCTCTATTTTCTGTGCTGTGGTGTATTTTCACTTCCGGTGGCATCGTTCGATATTTTATTTTCCCATCTTGTTTTGACACAGTATCAAGTTCCCGGCAACGACCTGGTCGTCTTTAAAGCTCTCCCGAAAGTTGACATTGATCAGTGTTTAGATCATTGCAAACGAAGAGATGCTTGTACTTTTATAAATTATCACGTGCTCGCGCATGTTTGTTTTATGATTCGTTCACGTGGATCGACTGTTCCTGCTGTGTCCGTCAGACGAGACGCCAGATATATCTTTGGAGATAAAACCCAGTGGAATATGGTAAGTAGCAACGTTGTTGTTTGATTACTTTTTATCTGGCATTGTTTCGTCGATCGTTGAAGAGACATCACTGATCTTTTTAGGATTGCATGCGGTATAGTATATGTTATAATGCAATCCTATTTAGTCTATAACACTATTTTAACACTTTTGTTATGCTTTCGATATCCTTATTGTAATATGAATTTTTGTGTTCATGAGAAGAGCTTTTATTGTTGTTTATATTATCACACTCCGTTCTGAAATCTCTAACCACAACCATACACACTCATCAACGTACTTTGGACTGAACGTCTCACACCATAATTACATTTCCCATAGGCCTCCATTGTAACATTTATCTTCAAAACACAGTGAAAAAAAAACCTGCAGCGTATATCTGGGCTCAAATTCTTCAGTGGTTCAAGATCTGCAATTATAAAGAAATAAACCATACTTTGACCAGATGTATATTTTTAATTCAATAGTTTTGTGATACCTAAAGAAACAATTTCCAGAAATATAATATGTTAACAACTAGTATTCGTCCACGGTTTCCTTCGAACCATCAATTCTAAAATGACACATAATTGTCTAGAAATCTCGTCTCAGCATCAAATTTTCAGTGGCAATTCCAACTGTAGGTCCGGAGTATTCAAGGCAGATAATAGTGGTATGGGTCCTAAATGTGCGTCCTTCATGACCGAGGTGTCTAACGTACAGTCGTCTGCTCACCGCTGAGGTAAAAAACTATGTGAGAAAGTTTGCCTTGACATTTGTACATTTGAGTACTCGCAGAATTATCCTACGCCACATTTTACATTGAAATTAGCCCAACAATATAATATCACAATTTTATGACATTTTTAAACATCATCTGATTTCCAAACGATACATAAACTACATACATTAATACGTATTTCAAGATTACCGACGGAAATACATCTGATACACCAATAATGTGTACACATGTGTATACATATGTATATAATATGTATACATGTGTATATAATGTGTATACATGTATATATAATGTGTATACATGTATATATAATGTGTACACATGTGTATATTATGTGTATACATGTGTATGTAATGTGTATACATTTGTTTATACTGTGTACACATGTATATATGTGTATGTAGTGTGTACACATGTGTTTATTATATGTATACATGTGTATATAATGTGTATACATGTGTATATAATGTATATACATGTCTGTTGAATATGTGATCTTTTTGTTTTTAGGATGCTTACAGTAGCTGCAATCAATGCTCAAACATTGACGAATGTGTGATAAAACCCGGAAACGTCTCCTGTGTGGTATCACGTGAGTTTTATGCTGCTGAAATTATCATAATTCTAATATTTCTACTGTATTATTACTGTTACCATTACCAGCTTAGGTGAACTATTAAAATTATCATCATCATCGAAGTCGTCATCATTATCATCATTATAGGTATTGTCATCATCATCATCATCATCATCATCATCATCATCATCATCACAGTGGCCATCTTCATAAACATCATCAGTACGTTGATTTGCGCGGTTTTTTGTAATATTTGCTTATTTTATTAAAATAAGAATGGTTTTACGCCATTTTCAACACATTACAAGTCACATGTACATGTGTACATTAAAACGGCATTAAACCATATTTCCTCCATCCATGAATGTAATAAACATTTAAAATACGTTTGTCTCTATCGCATCAAATACAGCGTCGATGGTGGTTTAGTGGTAGAGCGTCCACCTCGCATGCGGAAGGTCGTGGGTCTAGTGGTAGAGCGTCCACCTCGCATGCGGAAGGTCGTGGGTCTAGTGGTAGAGCGTCCACCTCGTATGCGGAAGGTTGTGGGTCTAGTGGTAGAGCGTCCACCTCGCATGCGGAAGGTCGTGGGTCTAGTGGTAGAGCGTCCACCTCGTATGCTGAAGGTCGTGGGTCTAGTGGTAGAGCGTCCACCTCGTATGCGGAAGGTCGTGGGTCTAGTGGTAGAGCGTCCACCTCGTATGCTGAAGGTCGTGGGTCTAGTAGTAGAGCGTCCACCTCGCATGCGGAAGGTCGTGTGTCTAGTGGTAGAGCGTCCACCTCGTATGCTGAAGGTCGTGGATCTAGTGGTAGAGCGTCCACCTCGCATGCGGAAGGTCGTGGGTCTAGTGGTAGAGCGTCCACCTCGTATGCTGAAGGTCGTGGGTCTAGTGGTAGAGCGTCCACCTCGCATGCGGAAGGTCGTGGGTCTAATAGTAGAGCGTCCACCTCGTATGCGGAAGGTCGTGGGTCTAGTAGTAGAGCGTCCACCTCGTATGCGGAAGGTCGTGGGTCTAGTAGTAGAGCGTCCACCTCGTATGCGGAAGGTCGTGGATCTAGTAGTAGAGCGTCCACCTCGTATGCGGAAGGTCGTGGGTCTAATGGTAAAGCGTCCACCTCGTATGCGGAAGGTCGTGTGTTCGACCTCCGGCCGGGCCGTACCAAAGACTTGAACAATGGTACTAGAAGCTTCCTCATTGGTTTGATGCGCTCAGCATTTCGAGTATAGTTCTGGTCGGCCCGGCGTCAGTGTAATGTGACTGGGTGTGGTATCATACCATGCGCCTGCGCCATGATACTCCAGTGTGGCAACGCTCGGAATATTTTCCTAAGAAGACACCGATGCGATATGACTGAAAGTGATGTTAAACACTTAACAACCATCATATATTCTATTTCATCCTGCCCTGCCCTGCCCTGCTCTGCCCTCTGCCCTGCCCTGCCCTGCCCTGCCCTGCCCTGCCCTGCCCTGCCCTGCCCTGCCCTGCCCTGCCCTGCCCTGCCCTGCCCTGCCCTGCCCTGCCCTGCCCTGCTCTGCCCTGCCCTGCCCTGCCCTGCTCAACAAGTGTTGAAAGCGCTAAGCATCATACAACTGCTAGTTGTTCCTGCCAGAGCTGCATTTGCTCCCCTGTTTAAATATACAGTGCCTCTCTTTGTTAAAGTTGAAATTTCGATTTACATATAAAAAGTCACCGTTTAAAAACTGTACCTTCTAGTCCACATAAGTAAATAAATTAAATGAAACTAACTTGGATAAGACGACTTTTATTTGATGGAAAAAATGTATGAAAATCCATGAACAAATGTATCCCTTTACCACAAAGATGTTAATTTTTTGGTAATGATTTTATGAACAATAATTTACATAAAATAGGCAATCTGTTCTGGAAAGATGTTTATGAAAGTCTTAATTTATTAATATCTGCTACAAAACCATTGTCATGGAAACAATTTTTAACTCAACCTCAATGGTACAACAATAACCTTAAGATAGGAAGGTCAAGTGTTTTTTACAAAATATGGTATGATAAAGGCATAATAGTGATCAATGATCTGATAAATGAAAACGGTAATCTTCTGTCCTTTAAATCATTTGAAGAAATTTTTTCTGTTAATTCAAATTTTATAGAATATGAAGGCATGATTTCCGCAGTACGTACTAACCTTCAAACTCTCAAGTTTACTCACCTAGCAATAAAATTAGAAAATCCTGTCAGCCCAATTATAGTTTCTGTTATAACAAGTACAAAGAAAGGTTTTCGAGTTATTAATGATGTACTTAATAGGTCCAGTGTATTACCAACATCCATTGCTAAATGGAATCAATACGGACTAAATATAGATAAGGAATGGAATAAATTATTTAAAATACCATTAAGTTGCACTAAAGACACCAAGCTACAATGGTTTTAGGTCAAAATAAATCACAGAATTACTGCTACAAATTATTTATTGACAAAAATGAAGATAAAAGACGATAGTTCTTGCACTTTTTGTAAATAGCATATAGAAAATATTACGCATCATTTTTGGGAGTGTAAATATACAAAGACATTTTGGGCTAATTTTGAAACTCTGTGCACTGACCAAAATATAAACATTCAACCAAAATGGTCTGTGAAAGATATTATCTTTGGGTTAATTAAATATGACAGTGTTCTAAATAAATTAATACTTCATGCAAAATATTACATTTATAAATGCATGTTAGATGGAAGACAACCAGTTTTCAACAATTACAAACCACAAATAAAATATTTATACCAAATTGAAAAAATAACAGGGTCAACTGTTACTCATAACTGTTGCCTAGACCAATCATCAATTAAATGAAATATGTTTAAACAAACTGCCAAATGTGTTCCTTGTTGTTTCTCTTTTCCTTTTTTTTGTTCTCAATTGAAAAAGCGGTCACATCTCCAAAAGAAATATTTTGCCTTTTTTTTATTGTTATTTTTTGTACTGTAATTTTTTTATTATATAATTCGTATTGTTAAACCGTTTGGAATACCTGTCAGAAATAAAACTTGGTATAATAATTCTTTTATTTGTGATATTAAAGGCTGGGTTTTCGGGGGGGAAATGTCTTACTTTTACATGGTGAAAAGTCAAATGTATGAATTAAAAAGATCTCTGTAATAATTTTTGTTTGTCTTGATCATTTATTCTTAATATAATTATATCTTATTCTTCTTGCTACTTTTGTCTTTTGATTAATTAAGAACTATATCATGTTAAAAATAACGTTAAAATCAATCATTGTGGTGGAGATCTTCTATATAATTGTAATGACATAAAAAAAACTCCCCATTTATATAGTTTGTATAATATGCATTGTTTTGTTTGTGTTTTTTATTTGCTCCATGTTATACATACTTACAATATATATATAAAAACGTGCATGTCAATTATTTGTACGGTTTGTTGGGGGATAGCACACCCCGATCCCCACAGACCTATTACGGGGGGATTAAATTGGTCACCATATTTTTGGTGACTGAAATTAAAAAAAAAAATGTGCTCAAACATTGCTGTTATTTATTGAATAAATGTCATCGTAACTTTTAACTCTTTATGTCGATTACTTAGCACCGAACACAATGAAGGCAGTCCCTTGTCTCTGCTGGTCGCCAAGTCACTATTTGTTTAGTTTTATATATATTTGTGCAAGTACGTTTGTTCATGAACGACGACTTCATGATTGCCAACAAAGAATTGTTCAAGCATATTTAACGTCATAACTACATTGATGAGGTTAATGATCTATTTGCTTATCTGAGTGCGGACGATTTGGCCAACTGTGTTGATACAGTTAGACAACTGCAAATACAAATTAATGTGATTTAAGATGTTTGTAATAGAGCTGGTGTGTTTGTTAATATACAGAAAACAAAGATAAGTCACAGACCATTGTCCTATTCATTTTTCATTAAATTTCGATAATTTACAGATGTATACAACTGATAATTTAACATATGAAAAAAAAGTTTGGGACAACTCTGATCCAAAGGTGTTTCAAAACATATTAGAGGAACGAAAGTACTTATTTGATGAAATATCCCAGAAGTTGATATCAAACAGCATTGATATTAACTCGCGTATAGAGAATTTTTCTGAATTAGTATATAACATTTTTTATCAAGACGAACGGACGTACTTTTAATAGTAACCCGAAACGTAAGCCTATTAAAAAGGCATCTTGGTTTAATGATGAATGTAAAAATCTTAAAACTTTATTTTATGACAATAAGAGACTATATAAAATGGATCCTACGGAAGATAATAGATTACGTTTATTAACTATGTAGAAATGATTTTGCGAAAGCAAAGAGAAAAGCAAAATATATTTATTTTAAAAAAGAAAAAACAAATTTGTCAAAATTAAGTAAAAGCAATAAAAAAACATCAAACGAAAAAAGGTAAAAATTATTCTGATGTTAATTTGGATGACTTTTTCGAACAATTTAAAACTCTTTCAAATACAGCTCAAAGTCGGAAACATTTTTAACGAGGCACAATTTGGCTTTCGCGATATTCACAGTACTACAGATTTTACATTATTTTGCATTCAATAATTCAAAAGATTTTGATTAAAAAAATCAAAATTATATTGTATTTTCGTGGATTATATGAAGGCGTTCGATACAGTTATTCACGATGCCCTTTGAATTAAGCTAGTCCAATCCGGTATAAGTTGTAAGATGGTTAACATAATTAAAGCAATTTACGGCAACGTTAAATCATGTGTTTAGTTAAATGAGTTGTCGTTCTCAAATTTCTTTGATGTATCGCTAGGTTTAAAACAAGGGGAACCACTCTCTCCGCTTATGTTTATTCTATTTGTTAACGATATAAGAACTACTATTGATCTTAACGAATAAACCGATAAAGTTGTAGAACAGTTATCTTTATATATGTTACTTTTTGCTGATGATATAGCATTGTTAACAACAAATCCACTTAGTTTACAAAAACAAATTGATAATTTATTTCAATATTCAACTAAATGTGGATTAAAAATAAATGTAGATAAAACAAAAATTTGTATCTTTGAATAAAGAAAACAACAACATAACCATGCATGGTTTATAAATAACGAAAAATAGAAATTGTTGATAATTTCTGCTACTTGGGTATTAAATTCCATTAAACTGGAAATATGTCACATGCTGTAAAGGCATTATCAGATCAAGCACTCAGAACATATAACAGTTTACTTTCAATATTCACTAGGGTTAAATTAGATATCAAAACTAAATTATCTTTATTTGATTCTATGGTTATACCAATTCTATTTTTCGGATCGGAATTTTGGGGTATTTATGAATATAAGGAATTAGAAAAATAACATATTAAGTTTTGCAAAAGTATCTTAGATTTTAAACCACAAACTCCTAACGTAGCTGTATTAGGTGAACTAAGGAGATTTCCATTATCTGTTATCTGTAAACAACGTGCTATAAGCTATTGGACAAAAGTTATGAAAATAACCAATTCTATTCAATTTAAAGTTTTTAATGAACAATGTACTTTACAAAATACCTGCTGTTGGGCTGGTAGAATACACATGCTTTTAAATCGACTGGGATTTGGGGATATTTGGTTGAAACTATATATGATATAAATGTAATTATGCAATATGGATTGGAAGGCTATATAGCCTAATAAAACATTTGTCATTGTCACTGCGTTTAATGAAACACGTTAAAATGTAAGATGTAAGTACACAATTTTGTGTCTGCTCCATATTTAATAAACTACTTGACACATTTTGAAATGACACGGCACAAATGTTCACTATAAACAGGCGATGTGTAACACGCAAGACGTCTATAGCTCAAAGGCAAATGTCACACTTAGTGGTTAAAGGTCAGAAATACGTACAACATTTCGTATCCGCTCCAAATCTTGTAAATCACTCGAGACAATTTGAAATAACATTGCACACATGTTCACCATAATCAGACGATGTGTCGCACACAAGACACATGTCTGTAGGTCAAAGGTCAATATCACACTTAGAGGTTAAAGGTCAGAAATACAGTCAAACCTGTATTAGTCGTCACCTCTATTAAGCAGCCACTTGCCTTAAGCAGCCACATTCGCTATTTCCCATTTCTTTGTTTTCAGAGCAAATGTACATGTATTAAGCAACAACCTGTCTTAAAAGGCCACTTTTGCTCCTTCCATTGACTGGCTGCTTAAGACAGGGTTGACTGTACGTACAACATTAGGTATCCGCTCCACATTTTGAAAATCACTTGAGACATTTTGAAATGACGTGAAACACATGTTCATCATAATCAGACGATGTGTTGCACACAAAACCCAGGTACGTAGGTCAAAGGTCAATGTCACATTTAGATGTTAAATGTCAGAAATACGTACACAATTTAATTCCAAACTATTCTACTTGGTACATTCTTTGATAACGCGTGTTAATTATCACCCGTACAAATTGAATTCATTAATTCATTCATTAATTAATTAATTAATTCATTCATTCATTCATTCATTCATTCATTCATTCATTCATTCATTCATTCATTCATTCATTCATTCATTCACTCACTCACCCATTAATCAATTAATTAATAATTAAATCATTAGCGGTTATAGAATAGGGCCCGGGTATATTCGAGTGAATGATTTAATTAATTGATTAAATCATTAATTAAATCATTAATTAATTAATAAACAAATTAATTAATTCATTCATTCATGCGAATATACCCGGGTCCTACTCTATAGCCGCTATCGGCAATGTAAGATCATTTATTGATAATTTATATTATTTATATCAATGAATAAATTATTGACATTCATTCATTAATGAACTAATAACATCAAATGACGTTACGAACTAAATTTTAGTATCAAAAAATACTTTAGTATTTTGTGATATTAAACTTTCAAAGTATTGATATCATAAAATAACCCGACATCATTAAATAAGTTTGCGAAATGCATTTAATGAGATCCATAAATCAATTCTACATGTATTGAATTAATATCAAAAACTATGCATTAACAATAAAAAATGATAGTTACAGAATATGATAAAATAAGTTCAACATTCGTGTTTCGTCTTTCGATGGCAACCCCAAACCTTTTAAGCCTCCAGTATTAAAGAGTTACATATTGATATATCGAATACCAAAATAAGTTCTAGCTGCTAACAAATTCATAGATTGTATAACCAATACAAATAAAGGTTTCATATTTTACAGTCTGCCCCTTTCCTCCGGAAGTGCCGAATACAGAAGTATTGGGAAACGTGAACAACGTGGGAAGTATCCTGCTGTATAAATGTACCGCTAACTTCACCATGGAAACAAATGCTATGACGTCATCAGTCGTCTGCAAGTCCGATGGCACGTGGTCAGATGTAGATTTTTTCTGTCAGCCCATAACGACGTGTATGCCATTGTTTGTTTATACGTGTTCAATACAGACGTGTTAATAATTCGTTTTAGGTTACGTTAAACATTTTATTTTCTTGTTATCATATCAAAAAAATGACAAGAAGACGACGTGACCACAACTACGATGTATCCGTTTAAAACTACAAAAAAGAAAAAAAGAAAGAAAGAAAAAAAAAGAAAGAAAAAATTAGAAAAACAAAAACAAATAAAAAAAGAAGGAACAAAGAATACAGACAAGTTGTCTGTTTTACTTTCAGTGCTGTGATTCATATGGCATATACTTCATTTCCGGTTTTCCACGATGACAGACTATATTCTCGGAATAACCACAGTTAATTACTTTTAGTCAATCAAATATCTTACCGTCCTGCGTGTTGGTAGTTATACACTGGTTCAGCCACATCGAGGGCTTGGCAATTGTTTTGAAAAAAAGAAATCCATAACAGACAAACAAACTGACATTTTGGAAATATTCATAAGGGATTCTCATATTTCTTTATCATGTATAGGACTCACACCACTATTATCTCCCTTGAGTACTCCGGTCAGATGAAGGTGGTAGAAACTTTAGTTTGCTTTTCATTCCTTTCTCAGGGCTCTGTATTGCATTGATTTATTTTTTTCCAAACCATATGTTAAATGGTCAGTATTTTAGAAATCATCACTGAAAATTTTATGCTGATGCGAGATTTCTGGACGATTCTGTGTCATTTCAGAATTGTCACAGTTGATTCGGAGCGCATCGTGAGCGAATAGTTGACATATTATTACTCTGGAGATTGATAAGTATCACAAAAGCATTGAATTTAAAAAAAAATAAACCTGGTCAATGTATGATTTTTCTCTTTATGATTGCATATCTTGAACCAGTAAAGAATTTGAGCCCATTCACATGCTGCAGATTTTGCGTTTTTTCCATTGTGTTTGGGACATAAATGTTACAATGGAGCCCTATGAAAAATATAATAGTGGTGTGAGACGTAAAGGCGTAAAATGTATTACCGCCACTGATAAAAAGGCATAACTCTGTTGTTATATTTTGTATGTAATCTATTTTTAGCAACGACGTCATCCACGACGACCACGCCCAAGTTGGTGCCTGCACCTGTCTGTCCAAGCGCTCTTGATAGTTACGAGAAGGTGTACTTGTCAGACGGAACTGTTCTTACCTACATGTAATGCAATACTTATATCCATTCTTAAATATCTTTATCTATTTTCATATTTAAATTGATTTGTATCGCATCGATTGTGAAACAAGTTTGCAGCTTAGACAAATCACACTCAAAGTCTTCCTGGGTTGAACCAGTACTAAGCATATGCGGGTAAAACGTCTTGCTCAAGGACACCACACATAGCCGTGACGGAAGACAATGTAGCATCTTTATGTCGTGCGTCTGCCTGATAAAAACAAATTCTATGTTATCTAAATACCGCAGCGATGGTCTAGGGCAGAGCATCCGCCTCGCATGCGGAAGGCCATGGGTTCGATCACCTGCCAGGTCATGCAAAATAATTGAAAATTATACTAGAATCTTCCTCGTTTGTAGCTCGGCATTGAGAGGTTAGTTATATCTAGATCTGGTCGAACCGGTGTAAATGTAAAGTGACTGGATGGAATATCATACCATGTGTCTGCGGCATGATACTTCACCGCGGCAGCGCTTAGAATACTGTCTCAAGTAGACACCGTCATACCATGTGTCTGCGGCATGATACTCCACTGTGGCAGCGGTTAGAATACTGTCTCAAGTAGATACCGTCATACCATGTGTCTGCGGCATGATACTCCACTGCGGCAGCGTTTAGAATACTGTCTCAAGTAGACACCGTCATACCATGTGTCTGCGGCATGATACTCCACTGTGGCAGGGCTTAGAATACTGTCTCAAGTAGATACCGTCATACCATGTGTCTGCGGCATGATACTCCACTGCGGCAGCCTTCTATATAAGGGGTGTCCAAAGGCGTCTATATTAGAGATGTCCAAAGGTGTCTATATGAAGTAAAGGGTTGACAAAAAAGTTTCTGAAAGCGACGCTTAACACCATACAACAACCTTGTTATTAAAGCAGTGGCCGAGAGATTGAGAGATTGGAACTTGTCCGTAGCGGCATGTATTTCGGCAAAAAGGATGAAATGCATATACTTTTATATATATATTTATACATATACTTAGACTTACCTTGAATTTGCGAACTTTCATGTTGTTGATTTAATATAATTTATCCGAAACATGCCCTATCATATATCTAAGTATATTTTGATTATGTTTTAGCCATTTATTATATAGTTCGCAACAGTTTTCAGAACAAGCAGTTAGGGTGTAGGAATTATTGACAAAAGGACCTCTTCGCTCATTTTCTTTTTCAAAATACATGATGGTACAATTAGTTAAAGACAATTGTAATCATAAACTGAACGGAACAGCTAAACCGCCACCTGGTATTCTATGTACCTGACATTTTATGTTTTTTCTCAAAAAGTACTGAAGTAATTTCCTTGAAATTTGAACTTGAATAAGAAAGAATATTGTTATGTTAAATCCTTACATAATTGTCTTTTATGCGTTAAACACATTTTGATAGTGCTACTTAATATTTTGTCAAGATATCAAAATACAAAGTTGGCGGGTTAACTACTCCGTTCAGTACGTATTTCTCTTTTAATAGTCACATTTTTAATTTCACATAATTATTTACGTATCAATTAGTTTCGTGTTCTCCATGTGTAATTTATAGAATGACTAGAAGAAGAACTTCTAAGCATTATGCTTTCGGTCTTATCCCTTTTCTGTTATTACAACCGGGTCCGATTAGCTCATTCGTTGGCGCGTCTGACCGTCGTGAGTTCGAATCCCCGCTCGGCCACACTCTCCGTGATGTTTGATGTTTGATATACGACATTGCGTCTCATTATCATTCGTCTCTCACCGCTGATTCAAGTGAGAATGTTATCAGTTACTTGTGGAGACGGGGTGTGCTCGAGTATTGGTTAATCCCAGGAAACAGTGGATCGGTTAAGTGATCGTCTGTTAGCCCTCAATGGCATAAAAATGACGCTAAATATTCAATCAGTCAATCAATCAATCTGTTATTACAGAACTGTTCTGTTCTATTATTGTTCACCAGTGTTTCGTTCACACATTGTATATATATTCAGAAAAACTAACACACACGATGGAACACCGGATGCTGCAACACCAAAATTAGCATATGGTGTTAATCTACTGCGAATATTAAAGAGAAACATGAGCAAAATGGTTTTTGTGTCTCTAGCAAACAGTCTGATTTATAAACTAAAACCTAAGAATACAATAGAGTATTCTTGTTTAAACTCCTTCTGTACACAAAATGATCACACGCATTTATATGGATGGGAATCATTTCGGAACTGTTTCCGTGGAAATTTTACGACACATATAATTGTTGTGACCCTCACGACGACGGTTGGGGATTTTCTTTATAAATTGAATAAGTACATATTCGTTATTATACTATGTTTTACTAGACTCGTCAAAAGAACAGACCAGACATCTTCTTAGAACCGAGATTTGTTCGATAGAATGATTCTTTTGATATGAAGACGAAAAGAAAAATAAATTAAAATAATGTATGTAAGCATATTACTATAACATAAAGGGAGCTAATAGATATATTGCTCAACACTTTTAATTGTGTACATTGACAATAAATGATGCTTATAATTGCATGCTTTCTATTACACGTATGTGACGTTATTTTACTTTCATTACAGGGTAGTAACGACACCGTATGTACAGCAAAACGCCATGCTGAACTGTCAAAACACACAAAACGGTACATTAATGGCGGTTCTGACCTTGGCAAAGATGAATTTTATGTTTTTTCTTATGGACTGTTCAGGTAAATATGGTTTCTTTTTCACAATTAATGTTCAGAGAATGGAGCATATATATGACGGGGAGTGGTTGGCGAATGATGTAAATGTGTAGCTATGATGGATAGGTGTGTGACAGATTATCATTTGTATACAAAGTAAATGAACAAAGGTGGCCTTCAAAATTCATTTAATAAAATTAAAAACACTGGTATTTAATAAAAGAAATTTATTTTTCCAATCACTTAACATGTAAACAAATGCAAATCAATTGTTATCTATCTATTGATATATGTTTTATATTTGTAACACTGTTGTCACTTTTCACTGTATATGATATAAATATAATTATGTATTATGGGCCGGAGGCCTTGATTACTTGATAAAACATTTGTCATTGTCATTGCCATTAATGTCACAGATAGTAATACGGTAGCCATAAGAAAATGGAACAAATGTGTGACACGAAATCATAAAGGAGCCGTTAGGAAATAAAGGAACAACATGGCTAGTAATCATAAAGGAGCCGTTAGAAAATAAAGGAACATTATTGCTAGTAATCATAAAGGAGCCGTTAGAAAATAAAGGAACATTATTGCTAGTAATCATAAAGGAGCCGTTAGGAAATAAAGGAACATTATTGCTAGTAATCATAAAGCAGCCGTTAGAAAATAAAGGAACAATATTGCAAGTAATCATAAAGCAGCCGTTAGAAAATAAAGGAACAATATTGCAAGTAATCATAAAGCAGCCGTTAGAAAATAAAGGAACAATATTGCAAGTAATCATAAAGGAGCCGTTAGAAAATAAAGGAACAATATTGCTAGTAATCATAAAGCAGCCGTTAGGACATTTTAAAAACACACCAAAGAAATAGAATTTCTATGGAGAAAGATGAAGAAATAAGTTCTCCATCGGTAGCGAAAATTTGATATAGATATTCTAAGAATTTTTTTTCTTATTTCTTACTTTAAAAATGGGCTAAAAATGAGGACATAATCACCAAAAACAAACTTAAAGCGTAAAAAATCTTCAGTCATTTCTTTTGAACGGTTGTATTTCAAAGATTAAAAAAAAACACCAAATGTGACACCTGAAATTTAGACAAGCGTCTGCAGTTTGCAATCTCTGTTTATATGTCTCTGTCTATATGTCTCTTTTTAAACCAAGATCGCAGCGTAATCTAGTGGTAGAGAGTCTGCCTCAATTGCGGAAAGTCGTGGATTCGATCCCCGATTGTATCATACCAAAGACTTAGTTCTAGGTTTGGTCGCTCCGGTGTCAGTAGAAGGTGACTGGGTGGGGTATCATACCATGTGTCTATGCCGTGATACTCCTGTGTGACAGGCTCAGAATAACGTCTCAAGTAGACACCGTCGCGATATCACTGAAAAGTTGTTGAACGCGACGCTAAACACCATACAGCAACAACAACAACAACAACAACAACAACAACAACAACAACAACAACAACTGTTTTAACCAATTCAATGTATAAATTACAGCTGTTCCTACTGTTGACTACTGGATAGACGGAAGTAATTCCGCCGCTTCTGACCCTGGAGCGCCCGATGCCTGGAAAACGTCGACAGGAGAACAATTACCAATGTCAAAAGACTTCTGGACAAATAAAACACCGAATAATGTTAACGTGGAACATTGTGTTCGGCTGAGAGCATCGCGCGGTCACAAACTTGACAACAGGGAGTGTTACTACACATTTTTCTCATTGTGTGAAAAATAAATATTTGAGTTTGAACACGCTGGTGGTAATGTAAACACTACATACTTGTGTATGCATGTATTCAATTGTATGGATTTTTATCATGTTTTTTTATTAAATGAAGGAGAATTTGTTTTTAATTTTGGTTTCACAATATTTAAAAGATGTAATTTAGATTTTATTTCAATATTATCTATTCTCACCAGCGACATTGTTTGTTGTACAAGCTGTTCTATTATTTAGTTTATTTTTATATCATATCAATTGTAAATAAATTATTTAAACCTTTGTTTGATGCTGTCATGGGTAGATAAAATGCTAAGCTCACATATTTGCGCGCGCACGCTTATATTCGTATTCCAAGTTTAATTATATAAAGAATGACTATAACTTCAAGCAGCCCTACGATCGCAGACCTTGATCTACATTCAATATTGGTCTACGATCGCAGACTTTGATCTACATTCAATATTGGTCTACGATCTAAGACCTTGATCTACATTCAATATTGATCTACGATCGCAGACCTTGATCTACATTCAATATAGGTCTACGATCTAAGACCTTGATCTACATTCAATATAGGTCTACGATCTAAGACCTTGATCTACATTCAATATTGGTCTACGATCTCAGACCTTGATCTACATTCAATATTGGTCTACGATCTCAAACATTGATCTACTATCAATATTGGTGTAGGATCTAAGACATTGATCTACATTCAATATTGGTCTACGATCTCAGACCTTGATCTATATTCGATATTGAATTACGATCGCAGACCTTGATCTACATTCAATTTTGGTCTACGATATCAGACCTTGATCTATATTCATTGGTCTACGATCTCAGACCTTGATCTATATTCAATATTGAATTACGATCGCAGACCTTGATCTATATTCAGTATTGGTCTACGATCTCAGACCTTGATCTATATTCAATATTGAATTACGATCGCAGACATTGATCTACATTCAATATTGAATTACGATCGCAGACCTTGATCTACATTCAATATTGATCTATGATCTCAGACACTGATCTATATTCAATATTGAATTACAATCGCAGACCTTGATCTACATTCAATATTGGTCTACGATCTCAGACCTTGATCTATATTCAATATTGAATAACGATCGCAGACCTTGATCTACATTCAATATTGATCTACAATAACAGACCATGAACTACATTCAATATTGATCTACGATCGCAGACCTTGGTCTATATTCAATATTGATCTACGATCGCAGACCTTGATCTATTTTCAATATTAGTTTACGATCTCAGATCTTGATCTACATTCAATATTGGTCTACGATCTCAGACCTTGATCAACATTCAATATTGGTCTACGATCTAAGACCTTGATCTATATTCAATATTGGTCTACGATCTCAGACCTTGATCAACATTCAATATTGGTCTACGATCTAATACCTTGATCTATATTCAATATTGGTCTACGATCGCAGACCTTGATCTACATTCAATATTGATCTACGATCTAAGGACTTGATCTACATTCAATATTGATCTACAATAACAGACCATGAACTACATTCAATATTGATCTACGATCGCAGACCTTGGTCTATATTCAATATTGATCTACGATCGCAGACCTTGATCTATTTTCAATATTAGTTTACGATCTCAGATCTTGATCTACATTCAATATTGGTCTACGATCTCAGACCTTGATCAACATTCAATATTGGTCTACGATCTAATACCTTGATCATTATTCAATATTGGTCTACGATCGCAGACCTTGATCTACATTCAATATTGATCTACGATCTAAGACCTTGATCTACATTCAATATTGATCTACGATCTAAGACCTTGATCTACATTCAATATTGGTCTACCATTTCAGACCTTGATCTAAATTCAATATTGGTCTTCGATCGCAGACCTTGATCTACATTCAATATTTATCTACCATTACAGACCTTGATCTACATTCAATATTGGTCTACCATTACAGACCTTGATCTACATTCAATATTGTCTACATCGCACACCTTGATCTACATTCAATATTGATCTACGATCGCATACCTTGATCTACATTCAATATTGATCTACCATTACGGACCTTGATCTACGATCGCAGACCTTGATCTACATTCAATATTAATCTACAATTACATACCTTGATCTACATTAAATATTGATGTACGATCGCGACATTTATCTACATTCAATAGTAATCTACCAGTACAGACTTTGATCTTCAACCAATATTGGTCAACGATCTCAGAACTTGATCTTTATTCAATATTGATCTCCGATTAAAGACCTTGATCTACATTCAATATTGATCTCCGATTAAAGACCTTGATCTACATTCAATGTTGATCTTTATTTGCAGACCTTGATCCACATTCAGTATTGAATAACGATAACATACCTTGATGTACATTCAATGTTGATCTACGATAACAGACATTTATGTACATTCAATGTGATCTATGATTGCAGACCTTGATCCACATTCAATAGTGATCTACGATTGCAGACCTTGATCCACATTCAGTATTGATCTACGATAACATACCTTGATGTACATTCAATGTTGATCTACGATCACCGACCTTGATCTACATTCAATGTTGATCAACGATCGCAGACCTTGATCTACATTCAATATTGATATACGATGGCAGACACTGATATGCATTCAATGTTGATCTACAATTGCAGACATTGATCTATATTCAATAGTGACCTCCGATTAAAGACCTTAATCTACATTCAATATTGATCTACAATCACAGACCTTGATCTACAGTCAATATTGATCTACTATCACAGACCTTGATCAACATTCAGTATTGATCTACGATTGCAGACATTAATTCACATTCAATATTGATCTACGGTAACAGACATTGATGTACATTGAATGTTGATCTACGACATTACACCTTGGTGTACATTCAATGTTGATCTATGATTGCAGACCTTGATGTACATTCAATGTTGATCTTCAATTGCAGACCTTGATGTACATTCAATGTTGATCTACAACAACAGACATTGGTGTACATTCAATGTTGATATATGATTGCAGACCTTGATGTACATTCAATGTTGATCTTCAATTGCAGACCTTCATGTACATTCAATATTTATCTGCGACAACAGACCTTAGTGTACATTCAATATCGATCTACGGTTACAGACCTTGATGTACATTCAATGTTGATCTACGGTTACAGACCTTGGTGTACATTCAATATCGATCTACGGTTACAGACTTTGATGTACATTCAATGTTGATCTACCAGCACATACCTTGGTGCACATTCAATATTGATCTGCGGTTACATACCTTGATGTACATTCAATGTTGATCTACGGTTTCAGACCTTGTTGTACATTCAATATCGATCTACGGTTACAGACCTTGATGCACATTCAATATTTATCTGCGGCAACATACCTTGGTGTACATGCAATGTTGATCTATGATTGCAGACCCTGATCTACCTTAATCTTGATCTACGATTACATACTTAGATCTACGACAATGTTGATTGACTAGTACATTGTTTTGAAATAGAGGTAGATCTGCATGTATGCTGGTTTCTACTTGGACTCCGTCCCATTACATTTGTTACACATTATTCAGAGAACATGTTCATAATAAACAAAAGAATATTGAACATATTGTTGTTTATGTCTCTTACCATGTTTTTTTTTTTAATTTTTTTGGATTTTCATTTCAAACACTGTATCCAAATACTGTATTCAAATATAAATAGATATTAATCCGCAGTGCTGGAGCCAAGGCGGAACTTTTACTAATAAATCTATCGGAATTCTTTGTTTGTAAACTTCATATGTAAACATGCCAATACTTTTTTTCTGATCTGGTGACGTAATTTGTAGAATATATTGAATTGGACGGAAGTAAAATTGTTTATTCAAAAACAATTTAACAAATGTACTTTAGCTGATTTCCTGTCATATCCATTCATATGATTTAAATTAAAATCAAGCCATTTATATATTTCGCTTGGCTTTGTTAGACGTTGTTGATATAACCCAGATTGAATAATGTGAGTCACGTCTATAAGGAGTTTTAGACATTTCTCATAAGTGCAGATTTGGAACAGAGAATAATTCCCAATGTAAAGTGTCTATTGTTTACTACCGCCGAGAGAAAATCAATTCCGTCATTCTTAGGCATAAGGATACCCGGAGAAGTGTTCCGAATGCAATGTCAATTATGGAATGAATTAGAACTATTTCAATATAAACACGCACACAATAACTAGAGAGTTTTTATAAAAGTTTTGATATGGAAAATATGGAGATGTTATTTTGCTCTTCTCTGGATAATCTGCGCCAATATCGATGTTAATAAGACAGGTGAAGATTTAAACTATTCCGGCGAAGAACCAGCGCACATGAGTAAGGTCGCAATTACATTTAACACGTTTTATATGATGTTAAACTTTGGGATTATTACATGAATAAGAATTATTATTATTATTATTATTACATTTTGTCGTGAAACGCCAAACTTATAAAAACACAATGAACCCGTTTTTTGCGTGTCTCTATTTTCTGTGCTGTGGTGTATTTTCACTTCCGGTGGCATCGTTCGATATTTTATTTTCCCATCTTGTTTTGACACAGTATCAAGTTCCCGGCAACGACCTGGTCGTTTTTAAAGCTCTCCCGAATGTTGACATTGATCAGTGTTTAGATCATTGCAAACGAAGAGATGCTTGTAAATTTATAAACTATCACGTGCTCGGGCATGTTTGTTTTATGATTCGTTCACGTGGATCGACTGTTCCTGCTGTGTCCGTCAGACGAGACGCCAGATATATCTTTGGAGATAAAACCCAGTGGAATATGGTAAGTACATGTTTTATGTTGTTTTGATTTAAAACTTTCATCTGACTGCCTCGTCGATCGTTGAAGAGGCATCACTGATATTTTTAAGTTTATTTGTGGTATGTTTGTATAATCCTAAATATATCGCTATCTTAAAACTTGTGTTGATTTCTTTAAGTATCCGCTCCTGTAATAGTCTTTTGTGTTCATGAGTTTTATATGTGTCTTCTTTATTTAAGGAATTATATGCAGAAAGACAGGAAACTTGCATCTCTCTACTAAATGTTGATTAAACAGCATGTCAAGATTTAATATTTGGGCAAATTAATCATTCAAATTTTAACTGATTTATTTTACATAAAAAGTTAGGTGTAGGCACCTTAGATGTTTTATAATGGTTTAAACACGCAAAATATCTTGAATTTAAAATGTTGAAGTTTTAAGCATAATTCTTAGTATTTATCTTGACTTTTTTAGTTGCAGTATACACATTTTGTAACCATACTTCAACAATAGTAAACACACTTTTCTGGGAACTGTCTCGTTTTGTAGAGGATTCTGTTGTGCAAAGAAAGAATTTTGATTTGTATATCTGAGATGAATTGAAATTACAATATTCGAAAACGAGATTTCGCAAGCTTTTGTGTGAATACGCGAGGGTTCATAACATCTCAATCAGTTGCTTTTCCTTCTCTATATACATGTACGTCCTTGACTTAACCGTACCCCGTTCTAAAGTTTCTTACCATACAAATTCGTCCACTTATTCTGGACTGAATCCGCTTTCTCTGTAAACCCGACCCAGTCGTCTAATGACCCCTTACCCCACATGGCCTAGGTTCTGGATTTGAGCCCTGCTTGGTAAAAAAATATGTTAAAAAGTTCTACTCTACTTGATATTTGTACATTTGAGAACTCTCAAATATTCCATACGCCAATATTTGCATTGTTATTAGCCCACCAACATCATGAAATTATGAATTTATGAATTTGAAACATTTTCAACATCAAAAAGATTATGTTTATTTATCGCTAAAAAGATATGCAACTGTATCATTGTATGTTTGAATGCGTTCAATATAGAAAAAAACAAAACAAAACTTTGAGTGAAACTTAACACACTCTCGAACACTAGAAATTCAACGTTACAAAAACTGTCTTCATTAATAAGCAGTTCTAAACAACCTAATATACACCATTACATGTTATACACGTATGTTGAATATGTGATATTTTTGTTTTTAGGATGCTTACAGTAACTGCAGTCAATGCTCAAACATTGACGAATGTGTGATTAAACCCGGAAACGTCTCCTGTGTGGTATCACGTGAGTTTTAGGCTGCTGAAATTATAATATAATTTTTCTGATATTTCTATTATTACGGTTACTGTTTCTAGTAGGCGTACTATTACCATCATCATCATCATCATCATCATCATCATCATCATCATCATCATCATCATCATCATCAATAACAGTGGCCATCTTCACAAACATCACCAGTACGTTCATTTGCAGGGCTTCTGTTATAGTAAGCACATTTTAATGAAATAAGAATGGCTGTACGTCGTTTTCAACCCAATACAAGTCACATGTATATGTGGCATCTAGCTTTATTGATAGAGAAAGAACTCATAATAAATCTGAGTAAAACACCGTCTTTCGACAAGAAAATTAAAATGTCTCTGTCTCAGAAACACAGGACTTAAATTGGCAATTTCATTGTCAATACGTAATGGAGGTGAAAATACTGCTCCATTTTCCTCCCCCGTTTCCCGCTTTCCTACTTTCACACGATTAACTTTTTTCGTAATGATGGTGAAAATGTTATTCCGTTTTCATCCCTCGCTTCCCGCGATCCCTATTTTCACACGACTGACTTTGGTTCGTAATGATGGTGAAAAAGCTATTCCGTTTTCATCCCTCGCTTTCCGCGATCCTATTTTCACACGACTAGCTTTGGTTCGTAATGATGGTGAAAAAGCTATTCCGTTTTCCTCCCCCGTTTCCCGCGATCCCTATTTTCACACGACTGACTTTGGTTCGTAATGATGGTGAAAAAGCTATTCCGTTTTCATCCTTCGCTTCCCGCAATCCTTTTTTCACACGACTAACTTTGTTTCGTAATGATGATGAAAATGCTGTTCAGTTCTCATCCCCAGCTTCTCGCGATCCTATTTTCACACATCTAATTGAGACCTAAAATAACGTTTCGGAAACGCAATTGTTAATAGTTATATTCTATTCACATCTCCCTAATAATAACCTGGACGGCGTTTCACAAAAAAAAAACTTACGATAAAAATCGCCGTAAGTCAGTTTGACAATTACATCTTGTTTGTTTAAATTTTGATCGACATTTAAAATTATTATATTTCCAGAAAGTATATATCATTTTTTACATGGTTTTAGCAATTTTAGATTCATTTTGCTGAATTTTAAAAAAACTATGAATAAGTGTTGGTTTACGTTTACGATGATTTTTTATGTAAGTTTTTTATGTGAAATGCACCCATGATTATGCATGCATTGTTGATACATCATTAAAAGAACGCGAAAGGATTTAGTTGGTGGTCAAAGCCGGAAAGAATCCTAATTTCGGCAATAGCGCCATATACTGTTAATGCTGCCACTCACAGTAATACTGTTTTCTGCTCGTTCGCCTCATTGGCGTTCATTTACTTAATCGCCTAAACTATTTTTACCAAATATGATTCTTTCAATTTGCTCTGGACTGCAATTAAATATGGCTCCGTTACCAGAGTGACATTTAAAGCCTAACATATATCATATGGCATAAACAACGTTTCCTCAAATAATTGCATATTCAGTGTTACATGAGTTCACATTACTAAAAAAGATACAACAACAATGTGGAGCGCATGGACCAGTGGTAGAGGCATAGTGCCACCATTGCAAAAAGGAAGTGCTTCCGTGGGGTAGTCGCATAATGGCGGTTGTAAATAATCCTCAATTCTTCTTCTTTAAAAATGCATTTTCCTATTTTTAATGCTCACTTTTTTATTTGAATGGCATTATTGATGTATTTTGAACATTTTGATGGCATTGTCATGTTTGAATTGTGAATTTAGAAAAAAAAAATGATGCTTGGAAATTGGGGTATGAATTCATGATTTCGGAAGTCTACTTTCACTTTGTCACCAGTGTACACACTGAGCAGAAAAAAAATCTCTTATATGACACATGACCCCTACTTTTCTCATCATATTTTGATAGTGCAGAGGTTGACAAACAGTAAAATGTAGGTTTCACTTCTTTCATTTGGGACCCTCTATGAATGACAAGCCTTCAAACTTTTATTATTTACTATAGAATAAAGAACAAAAATCAATGGTGGGGTTACACCTAGAGCACTGAACCCAAGATCGGAGGGTGGGTGCGATTATTTTTTTTTTATATAAAACCACTCTAACTGGTTACATTTGTAATTCTGAATCTAGTCGTCGTTGATAAAACAGTATAATCAACGTTGAATAAGTAGACAAAATTGTCCACTTCCGAAACCACGTTCCTGTTTTAATCTAATGTACACGTGTCTCGGCTATAGCAAATCTACCTGTTAAAAGTCAAACTCCCGTTAATGACCTTCGTTAGATGTTAGATATGCAAGTTTAATCTTTAGCTCAACTCAGTATTAGCCAATCATCTACATAAGCGTATTTTCTGTATCAACTTTTCTTCAGTCATTACAAGTTTTAGTATATAAGAGTCCAGTTTGGTCCATCGTGATATTGCTTTGTCGGCAATGACACGCGATGTCGATCAGGTCCAACGGTCCCAACGGAACACCGTAGTGTACACATAAAAGATGTTAGGAAAAGAAATTGAAAAATCTTTTTTTACTCTACAATTGAGAATTCTCCGTTGTCCTGTGACCCAAGATGGTTAACCCCGCGCCGCTGGAAGTCTTTGTTTAATCTTATCTCCGCGTCGCAGGAAGCCTTTGTTTGAGCCCATCTCAGCGCCGCTGGAAGTCCTTATTTGAGCCAAACTCCGAGCTGCTGGAAGTCTTTGTTTGAGCAATCTTCGCGCCGCTGGAAGTCTTTGTTTGAGCCAATCTCCTAGCCGCTGGAAGTCTTTGTTTATGCTTATCTCAGCGCCGCTTGAAGTCCTTTTTTGAGCCCATCTCCGCGCCGCTGAAAGTCTATGTTTGAGTACATCTCCGCGCCGCTGGAAGTCTTTGTTTGAGCCTATCTCAGCGCCGCTTGAAGTCCTTTTTTGAGCCCATCTCCGCGCCGCTGAAAGTCTATGTTTGAGTACATCTCCGCGCCGCTGGAAGTCTTTGTTTGAGCCTATCTCAGCGCCGCTTGAAGTCCTTTTTTGAGCCCATCTCCGCGCCGCTGAAAGTCTATGTTTAAGCCCAGCTCAGTGCCGCTGGAAGTTTGATTGAGCACAGTTCCGTGTCGCTAGAAGTATTTGTTTCAGTCCAGCTCCGCGCCGCTGGAAGTATTTGTTTGAGCCCAGCTCCGCGCCGCTGGAAGTATTTGTTTGAGCCCAGCTCCGTGTCGCTGGAAGGTTTTGTTTGAGCCCATCTCCGCGCCGATAAAAGATTTTCTTTGAGCCCAGCTCCGCGCCGCTGGAAGTCTTTGTTTGGGCCCAGCTCCGTGCCACTGGAAGTATTTGTTTGAGCCCAGCACCGCGCCGCTGGATGTCTTTGTTTGAGCCCAGCTCCGCACTGCTGGAAGTCTTTGTTCGATTCCAGTTTTGCGCCGCTAGAAGTCCTTGTTTGACCCCATCTATGAACCACTGAAAGTCCTTGTTTGAGCCCAGCTCCGCGCCGCTAAAAGTCCTTGTTTGAGCCCAACTCCGCGCCACTGAAAGTCCTTGTTTGAACGCATCTCCGCGCCGCTGGAAGTACTTGTTTGAACCCAGCTCCGCGCCGCTGGAAGTCTTTGTTTGAACCCAGCTCCGCGCCGCTGAAAGTATTTGTTTGAACCCAGCTCCGCACCGCTGAAAGTCCTTGTTTGAACCCAGCTACGCGCCGCTGGAAGTACTTGTTTGAGCCCAACTCCGCGCCAGTGGAAGAACTTATTTGAGCCCAGCTCCGCGCAGCTGAAAGTCCTTGTTTGAATCCAGCTTCGCGCCGCTGAAAGTCCTTGTTTGAGCCCAACTCCGCGCCGCTGAAAGTCCTTGTTTGAACGCATCTCCGCACCGCTGGAAGTACTTGTTTGAGCCCAGCTACGCGCCAGTGGAAGTACTTGTTAGAACCCAGCTACGCGCCGGTGGAAGAACTTGTTTGAACGCATCTCCGAGCTGCTGAAAGTACTTGTTTAAACGCATCTCCGCGCCGCTGAAAGTCCTTGTTTGAACGCATCTCCGCGCCGCTGGAAGTACTTGTTTAAGTCCTGCACCGAGCCGCTGGAAGCCTTGTTTGAGCCCAACTACGCGCCGCTGAAAGTCCTTGTTTGAACGCATCTCCGCGCCGCTGGAAGTACTTGTTTGAACCCAGCTACGCGCCAGTGGAAGTACTTGTTTGAGCCCAGCTACGCGCTGCTGGAAGTACTTGTTTGAACCCAGCTACGCGCCGCTGAAAGTCCTTGTTTGAACGCATCTCCGCGCTGCTGAAAGTCCTTGTTTGAACGCATCTCCGCGCCGCTGAAAGTCCTTGTTTGAACGCACCTCCGCGCTGCTGAAAGTCCTTGTTTGAACGCATCTCCGCGCCGCTGAAAGTCCTTGTTTGAACGCACCTCCGCGCTGCTGAAAGTCCTTGTTTGAACGCATCTCCGCGCCGCTGGAAGTACTTGTTTGAACGCATCTCCGCGCTGCTGAAAGTCCTTGTTTGAACCCTATCCGCGCCGCTGAAAGTCCTTGTTTGAACGCATCTCCGCGCAACTGAAAGTCCTTGTTTGAACGCATCTCCGCGCCACTGGAAGTACTTGTTTGAACACATCTCCGCGCCGCTGAAAGTCCTTGTTTGAACGCATCTCCGCGCCGGTGGAAGTACTTGTTTGAGCCCAACTACGCGCCAGTGGAAGTACTTGTTTGAACCAAGCTATGGGCCGGTGGAAGAACTTGTTTGAGCCCAGCTACGCGCCGGTGGAAGTCTTTGTTTGAGCCCAACTACGCGCCAGTGGAAGTCTTTGTTTGAGCCCAGCTACGCGCCGGTGGAAGTACTTGTTTGAGCCCAGCTACGCGCCGCTGGAAGTCTTTGTTTGAGCCCAACTACACGCCGGTGGAAGTACTTGTTTGAGCCCAACTATGCGCCAGTGGAAGTACTTGTTTGAACCAAGCTACGCGCCGGTGGAAGTCTTTGTTTGAGCCCAGCTACGCGCCGCTGGAAGTACTTGTTTGAGCCCAGCTACACGCCGGTGGAAGTCTTTGTTTGAGCCCAGCTACGCACCGGTGGTAGTACTTGTTTGAACCAAGCTACGCGCCGGTGGAAGTCTTTGTTTGAGCCCAGCTGCGCGCCGGTGGAAGTACTTGTTTGAGCCCAGCTACGCGCCGGTGGAAGTACTTGTTTGAGCCCAGCTACGCGCCGGTGGAAGTACTTGTTTGAGCCCAGCTACGCGCCGCTGGAAGTACTTGTTTCAGCCCAACTACGCGCCAGTGGAAGTCTTTGTTTGAACCCAGCTACGCGCCGGTGGAAGAACTTGTTTGAGCCCAGCTACGCGCCGCTGGAAGTCTTTGTTTGAGCCCAACTACGCGCCAGTGAAAGTCTTTGTTTGAGCCCAGCTACGCGCCGGTGGAAGTACTTGTTTGAGCCCAGCTACACGCCGCTGGAAGTCTTTGTTTGAGCCCAACTACGCGCCAGTGGAAGTACTTGTTTGAACCAAGCTACGCGCCGGTGGAAGTCTTTGTTTGAGCCCAGCTACGCGCCGGTGGAAGTACTTGTTTGAGCCCAGCTACACGCCGGTGGAAGTCTTTGTTTGAGCCCAACTACGCACCGGTGGTAGTACTTGTTTGAACCAAGCTACGCGCCGGTGGAAGTCTTTGTTTGAGCCCAGCTACGCGCCGGTGGAAGTACTTGTTTGAGCCCAGCTACGCGCCGGTGGAAGTAATTGTTTGAGCCCAGCTACGCGCCGCTGGAAGTACTTGTTTCAGCCCAACTACGCGCCGCTGAAAGTCCTTGTTTGAACGCATCTCCGCGCCGCTGGAAGTACTTGTTTGAACCCAGCTACGCGCAACTGAAAGTCCTTGTTTGAACGCATCTCAGCGCTGCTGAAAGTCCTTGTTTGAACGCATCTCCGCGCCGCTGAAAGTCCTTGTTTGAACGCATCTCCACGCTGCTGAAAGTCCTTGTTTGAACGCATCTCCGCGCCGCTGAAAGTCCTTGTTTGAACACACCTCCGTGCTGCTGAAAGTCCTTGTTTGAACGCATTTCCGCGCCGCTGGAAGTACTTGTTTGAACCCTATCCGCGCCGCTGAAAGTCCTTGTTTGAACGCATCTCCGCGCAACTGAAAGTCCTTGTTTGAACGCATCTCCGCGCCGCTGGAAGTACTTGTTTGAACACATCTCCGCGCTGCTGAAAGTCCTTGTTTGAACGCATTTCCGCGCCGGTGGAAGTACTTGTTTGAGCCCAACTACGCGCCAGTGGAAGTACTTGTTTGAACCCAGCTACGCGCCGGTGGAAGTCTTTGTTTGAGCCCAGCTACGCGCCGCTGGAAGTCTTTGTTTGAGCCCAACTACGCGCCAGTGGAAGTCTTTGTTTGAGCCCAGCTACGCGCCGGTGGAAGTACTTGTTTAAGCCCAGCTACGCGCCGCTGGAAGTACTTGTTTGAGCCCAGCTACGCGCCGCTGGAAGTACTTGTTTGAGCCCAACTACGCGCCAGTGGAAGTACTTGTTTGAACCAAGCTACGCGCCGGTGGAAGTCTTTGTTTGAGCCCAACTATGCGCCAGTGGAAGTCTTTGTTTGAGCCCAGCTACGCGCCGGTGGAAGTACTTGTTTGAGCCCAGCTACGCGCCGGTGGAAGTCTTTGTTTGAGCCCAGCTGCGCGCCGGTGGAAGTACTTGTTTGAGCCCAGCTACGCGCCGCTGGAAGTCTTTGTTTGAGCCCAGCTACGCGCCGGTGGAAGTACTTGTTTGAGCCCAGCTACGCGCCGGTGGAAGTACTTGTTTGAGCCCAGCTACGCGCCGCTGGAAGTACTTGTTTCAGCCCAGCTACGCGCCGGTGGTAGTACTTGTTTGAGTCCAGCTCGGCCCAGAGGCAGGTTACTTGTAAAATTACATGGGTTAACACAGATTCATTCTGATGTCTTCCTCTATCAATAAGATTGGAAACCAAACAAACATGGCATGTGTTAAAAATGGCATTTAACCATACCATCCAAGATTAATATCTCAAAATTTAATAAACATTTAAAATACGTTTGTCTATATCGCGCCACCTCGCATTTGGAAAGTCGTGGGTTCGACCCCCGGCTGGGTCATAACAAAGACTTGAAAAATAGTACTAGAAGCGTCCTCGCTTGGGGCTCAGCATTTAGAGGATAGTTTTAGGTCTGGTCCTCTCCGGTGTCATTATAATGTGACTGAATGGGTATCATACCATGTGCTTGCGGTATAATTCTTCAGTGTGGCAGCGCTCAGAATGCTGTCTTAGTTAGACACCGTCGCAATATGACTGAAAGTGACGTTAACAATCCTCCTCCATTCCATTTCATTCTTATCTATTTTATTATATTCTATTTCTGAAATATTGTTAAAAGCGACTCTTATTATCATACAACAACTATTAGTTAATCCTGCTGCCAGGGCTGTATTGACCCTTACAATGACCCCCTACATTGACCCCTGCATTAAAACTGAAATTTCAATTTTTATATAAAAAGTCACCATTCATTAACTGGATTCTAGCGCACATAAAAAAAAATTGTGTCGTCAAACCTTTTGTCTATTTATTGAATAAATGTCATTAACTGCTTAGCACGGAACACAATGAAGGCAGCCTTTCATCTCTGCTGGCCGTTAAGTTAACGTTTGTTTAGTTTTAGGTTTGTTAATGCATGCAATTGCGTTTGTTTATATAAGACGACCGTATTGCTAATAGATAATTGGCCATGCATACGAAACATGCCATTACTACGTTTAATCAATTCATGTATTCATTCATTCATGTATTCATTCATTCATTCATTCATTCATTCATTCATTCATTCATTCATTCATTCATTCATTCATTCATCCATTCATTGATTCATTTGTCCGTCCGTCCGTACGTACGTACGTCTGGAGCGGCAGTTGTGGTTGCGTTTCCAGTTCAGAATGGCATTGTGTGTTTTTTGGTACTTGTAGGGTGCAATGTTTACCCCACAAGTGCGAAAATGCGTCCAAATGGCATTGTGGGGTTAATTCCATTTTTTTCACATTTTTCTTTCACTTTTTTTTCACCTTTTTTCAGTCTTTTTAAGTGTCATTAGGGTTGGATCTCAAGGTTTGTGACATTAGGGTTAGAAAGAAAATAGGTTTTGTTTTGTTTTATGAAATAAAAAAAATGTTTTATAACATACAAAAACCGCACCCCACAACATCACTTCCACCAGAACGTCCATCCATCCATCCATCCATCCATCCATCCATTCATTTCACACCACGACATTAAAGGAATATACCGGGGTCCAACTCTACATTTAATGATATCAATACATGCTGAATAAATAGCAAAGCACCCATAATCCATGCAAAACAATAAAAAGGATAGTTATAAAGATAAGATATTCGTGTGTCGTCTTTCGATATTCAGCATGAAACTAACTTCAACCCGAAACTTTCTCAGCCTCCAGTATCGAAGAGTTACATATTAAGATATCGGAAACCAAAATAATTTCTAATTTATAACAAATTTATGGTTTTGATATTACCATTGCAAATTTGAATTTTATATTTTATAGTCTGCCCATTTCCCCCGGAAGTGCCAAATACAGAAGTGTCTGGAAACGTGAACACCGTTGGAAGTATCCTACTGTATAAATGTGTCGCTAACTTCACCATGGAAACGAATGCTAGGACGTCATCAGTCGTGTGCAAGTCCGATGGAACGTGGTCAGATATAGACTTTTCCTGTCAGTCTATAGCGACGTGTATGTCATTGTTTTCATGCATATACGTGTTCAATACTACGGTGTCCAGTTGGGGCCATCACGACATATTTATTAGATTAAATAAAAGCGAAACAACGAAACTGCGATGGTGAAAAGTCGAAACTACGATGATGAAAGTTGAAACAACGATTTTTTGCCATCATAGTTGCAACTTTCACCACCGTAGTTTCGTCTTTTCACCATCATAGTTCCAAGTTTTCACCACCGTAGTTCCAACTTTTCACCACCGTAGTTTTGTCTTTTCGCCATCGTTGTTTTGACTTTATTTAGGTAAATGAATATGCCATGATGGCTCCATTTGGACACTGTACAAAACAGTCATGTTGATAAATTGTTTTACGTTACGTTAAACATGTCATTTTCTTGATATAATATCGCAAAGATGACACATAAAGACGTCATGTCCACAATGTCCCATTAAAGACAAAATATAAATAAGAAAGAAAAAAAGAAAACAAACACATTGTTTGTTTGTTATTTTGCAGTGCAGTGATTTATATGAAAAATACTTTATTACCGATGTCCCAGGAAGTTATTTTAAGTTTGTAGAACTAATAACACATAGAAGCAATTCAATGGATTCATGTATGTATATATATCATTCGAAATCATCAATTCTTAACAATAAAATAAGAATAAGAATGAGAATGAAAATTAAGAAAGTGTTCATTGAAACATGCATTGACGCGTATTTTTTTTTTGAACAATAATTATTGTATTAAAATGTTAATATACATACAATCTTTTAATACAATTGTTCAATACAAAATCTTCTATTCGTAACGTTTGTAATAGCATAACAACCAATATATATTTAAAAAATGAACACAGAAGCCGATTTAATTATAAACATTAACTCATAATTGCATTGTTGCTTATATAAACTGTCTGCCATCTATACATGTATTATTCATTTGTGGTTTAGTATATAAAGATTTATGGGCAACCCGCCACCCAGCATCAGATATACTTGACAGTTTATGTATTTTCTTAGAAAGTAACAAAGCAATTTCCTTGAATTTTGGACTTGAATAAGAAAGAACATTAAGGCTATCTAAAATCAATACATGATTGTCTGTTAATGTAACATACAAATTTTGATTATGCTACTCAAAATAGAACGAATATATTAGAAATACAAACGTCGCATGTTAGCTGTTTAGTTCAGAATATCTTACCGTCAAGTTAGTTGGTAGTTATGTACTGGTTCAACTGTCTTCCGTCGAAAGCTTGGCAATTGTTTGAAAAATGTAATCCATGACAGCGCTTAAATTTCGAACTGACAGTTTGGAAATAATAATAATGAAAAATCATTTCTTTTCATAGACGTACGAATTGTATTACCGCCACTGATAAAAGCGGCATAACTCTATTGTTATATTTTGTGTATAATCTATTTTTAGCAACAACGTCATCCACGACGACCACGCCCAGGACGGTGCCTGCTCCTGTCTGCCCAACAAATCTTGATAATTACGAGACGGTGTACTTGTCAGACGGCACTGTTCTTACCTACATGTAATGCAATACTTATATCCATTCTTAGATATTTTTATTTATTTTTATATCTAAACTGATTTGTATTTGCATCGATTGTGAAACAAGTTCTAGCATCTTGGACGAATCTAGAAACCTCCCTGGGTAGTACCAGTTCTTAGCATATGCGGATAAAGTGTCTTGCTCAAAAACACCAAACATAGCCGTGACGGAAAACCATGTAGCATATCTTCATATCGTATGTCTGATCAAAATATTAATCATTGGTATTAAAATACAGCAGCGATGGCCTAGTGGTAGAGTATCCGCCTTGCATGGGGAATGTCGTGGGTTCGATCCCCGGCCTGGTCATTTCCACTTGGCAAAAAGTACAAGAAGCTTTCTTGCTTGGTGCTCAGCATTAAGAGGATAGTTCTAGGTCTGGTCAACCCGGTGTCGTTATAGAATGTTTGGGTGGGGTGTCATGCTATGTGCTGCGGCATGATGAACCAGTCTGATAGTGATTAGCCACCCTCGCGATATGGCTGAATAATTATTGAAAGTGAATATAAACACCATACAGCAACAACCTTGTTATTAAAGCAATGGCCAAGAGATGGGGGTATGGGAAATTGTCCGTAGCGACATGTGTTTTGACGAAAATTATGAAATGCATATACCTGGACTTACATGGAATTTACGAACTTTCATATTATTGACTTTTGTTGCTACCTGCTCTACCACTTAATGTATAATTTACCCGAAACTTACCCTCTCTAGTATCTAAGTATGTTTTGATTATGTTTGAACCATTTATTATATAGTTCACAACAATCTTCAAAAGAAACATGTAAGGGTTTTCGAAATATTGACCAAAAAAACCCCAAAACACTTCGTTTATTTTCCTCATTAATAAACATGATTGAACAACCCGTTAAACACAATTGTAATCATATCTTTCTCTTTTCATTATCATTTATCTATGTTCACATATATATGTATAAATTAGTTTACTTTTTGCCATATGTAATTTAAAGTACGACTAGGAGAAGAACATCATAAGCATTATGCTTTCGTTCTTACCCATTTTCTATTATTGTTCATCAATGTTTTGATTACACATTGTATATTATAACACGTATTTTCAGAAATTAATGATTTTTAAACTCAATAATACATGAATTCAGAATATGCATCTTGTGTTGTTCCATCGTTGATATTAACAACCAAAATGGTTCTTGTTTCATTATCAAATATTCTGATTTATAAATAAAAACTGCGAAGAATATGATTTATATTTTTAACGTTTTCTGTTTATATGGGGTAAACAGATGACAAAACTTTATAGTGGCCGCTGGAGATATTAGGTGGGTATATTGCCAATTGTTATGTAAGGTTTAGCCAACCACCTTCTCCAGATGTTACCACGTGACCGTACAATATGTAGAAGTTTATTGGATCCAATAAATTTTATATTGTACAGTTGAAAATTAAAGATGGCGGCTGAAAAACAAAAGGAAATAAATTTAGTAGAAATTTCAAGGATAAAAACAAACGACAAAATGTTCCGCATGACGATGACGTTGAGAAAAATCCGAACAGCTGTCACTGCAGCTACCGCTCTTTGTCTGCCGCTTTGAACCCACGGTTTATTTATTTAAAAGGATCTTGATTTTTTTTGCTCTTTTAATAAATTTCTTTCAGATTGAGGTATAGAATAAAAAGATTATTTTTCAGTGTTTTGTACAATTTGGGAATATATTCTACTCGTACATTCGTATTCCCACAGTGTACAAAACACTGTAAAATAACCTTATATTACGTTTTGTCATCAAAGAAAGGCAATGGATGCGGGTATATATATTTATGTCTTTATCGTAGGGTATATAAAGTAATGAAATACTAACATTTAAGTTGTTTAATCCGACATTTCTATAACACTTAAAAAGGTGATTTTCATTACAGTGTAGTAACGACACAGTATACACAGCCGAACGCCATGCAGAATTGCCAAAATACACAAAATGGTACATTAATGGCTGTTCTGACCTCGGCAAAGATGAATTTTATGTATTTCCTTATGGACTGTGCAGGTAAAATATATTTCAATTAATTGTCAGAGTACGGAGCATATATACGACGGGTAGTGATTGGCGAATGGTGTAAATGTGTTGCTATGATGGGATAGGTATGTGGCAGATGATCATTTGTATAAATGAACAAAAGGTGGCCTTCAAAGAATTGAGTTAAATATATCACAGATGATCATAAGGTATCTATAAGAAATTGAAACAAATATGTGACACGTAATAATAAAGTAATCATTAGACAATGGAGAAAAGATAGGGAAAACCGTCATAAAATAGTCATTAAGAAATAAAGCAAATACGTGGCAAGCAATAATAAAGTAGTCATTAGGAAATAAAGCAAAACCGTGACAAACAATAATACAGTAGTATATTATGAAAAAAAGCAAATACCTGGCAAGCAATAATAAATTAGTCATTATGCAATAAAACAAAAACGAGGCAAGCAATAATAAAGTAGTCATTATGAAATAAAACAAAAAAAAGGCAAGGAATAATAAAAGAGTCATTATGGAATAAAGCAAATACGTGGCAAGCAATAATAAAGTAGTCTTTATGAAATAAAGCAAAAACGAGGCAAGCAATCATCAAGTAGTTATCATGAAATAAAGCAAAAACGTGACTAGTAATAATAAGACAGTCATTATGAAATAAAGCAAATACGTTGCAATTAATTATAAAGTAGTCATTAGGAAATTAAGCAAACACGCGGCAAGCAATCATGAAGTAGTCATAAGGAAATAAAGCAAAAACGTGGCAAACAATGATAAAGTAGTCATTATGAAATAAAACAAAAACGTGACAAGCAATTGTAAAGTAGTCATTTTGAACGAAAGCAAATACGTGGCAAATAATAATAAAGTAGTCATTAGGAAATAAAGCAAATATGTGGCAAGCAATTATAAAGTAGTCATTAGGAAATAAAGCAAAACCGTGACAAGCAATAATATATTAGTCATAATGAAATAAAGCAAATACGTGGCAATCAAGAATAAAGTAGTAATTATGAAATAAAGCAAAAAGGTGACAAGAATCATAAAGTAGTCATTATGAAATAAAGCAAAATTTTTACAAAAAAATATACAGTAGTCATTATGAAAAAAAGCAAATACGTGGCAAGCAATAATAAAGTAGTCATTATGCAATAAACCAAAAACGAGGCAAGCAACAATAAAGTAGTCATTATGAAATAAAGCAAATACGTGGCAAGCAATTATAAAGTAGCCATTATGAAATAAAGCAATACGTGGCAAGGAATCATAAATTAGTCATTCAGAAATAAAGCAAAAACGTAGTAAGCAAGCAACCATTAAATAGTCATTAGGAAATTAAGGAAAAACGTAGCAAGCAATCATAAAGTAGTTATTAGGAAATAAAGCAACAGCGTGGCAAGTAATCATAAAGTAGTCAATAGGATATGATCCAAAAACGAGGCAAGTAATCATAAAATAAGCATTAGGAAATAAGGCAAAGACGTAGGTAGCTAACAATCATAAAGTAGCCATTAGGATATAAAGCTAAAACGTAGCAAGATTCATAAAGTAGTCATTAGGAAATAAAGCAAAAACGTGACAATTATCATAAAGTAGTCTTTAGCAAATAAAGCAACAGTGTGACAAGCAATCATAAAGTAGTCATTTGGAAATGAAGCAAAACAAGGTAAGTAATCATAAAGTAACCATTAGGAAATGAACCAAAAATAGGCAAGTAATCATAAAGAAGTCATTAGAAAATGGAGGCAAGCAATCCTAATGTAGTCATTAGGAAATAAAGCAAAAACGCGGCAAACAGTCATGGAGTAGTCTTGAGCAAATAAAGCAAAAACGTGGCAAGCAATCATAAAGTAGTCTTTGGGAAATGAAGCAAAACGAGGCAAGCAATCATGAAGTTACCATTAGGATATTAAGCAACAGCGTGGCAAGTAATCAAAAAGTAGTCTTTAGGAAATGTAGCAAAACGAGGCAAGCAATCATAAATTAGTCATTAGGATATGAAGCAAAACGAGGCAAGCAATCATATAGTAGTCTTTAGGAAATGAAGCAAAACTAGGAAGGCAATCATAAAGTAGTAATTAGGAAATAAAGGAACAGTGTGGCAAGCAATCATAAAATAGTCATTAGGAAATGAAGTAAAACGAGGCAAGCAATCATAAAGTAGTCTTTAGGAAATGAAGCAAAACGTGGCAAGCAATCATAAAGTAGTCATTAGGAAATAAATCAACAGTGTGGTAAGCAATCATAAAATAGTCAATAGGAAATAAAGCAAAAACGAGGCAAGCAATCATAAAATAGTCAAAAGGAAATGATGCAAAAACGAGGCAGGTAATCATAAATTAGTCATTAGGAAATAAAGCAACAGCGTGGCAAGTAAATTTAAAGTAGTCATTAGGAAATGAAGCAAAACGAGCCTAACAATCATAAAGTAGTCATTAGGAAATGAACCAAAAACGAGGCAAGTAATCATAACGTAGTCATTAGAAAATGGAGAATAAACGAAGCAAGTAATCCTAAAGTAGTCATTAAGAAATAAAGCAAAAACGTGACAAGTAATCATAAAGTTGTCATTAGGAAATAAAGCAACAGTGTGACAAGTAATCATAAAATAGTCAAAAGGAAATGAAGCAAATACGAGGCAAGTAATCATAAAGTAGTCATTAGTAAATAACGGAACAGCGTGGCAAGAAAATATAAAGTAGTCATTTTGAAATGAAGCAAAACAAGGCAAGTAATCATAAAGTAGTCATTAGAAAATGGAGGTAAAACAAAGCAAGTAATCCTAATGTAGTCATTAGGAAATTAAGCAAAAACGCGACAAGCAGTCATGAGGTAGTCTTGAGCGAATAAAGCAAAAACGTGACAAGCAATCATAAAGTAGTCTTTGGGAAATGAAGCAAAACGAGGCAAGCAATCATGAAGTTACCATTAGAAAAATAAAGCAAAAAACGGGGAAAGCAATCATAAAGAAGTATTTAGGAAATGATGCAAAACGAGGCAAGCAATCATAAAGTAGTCGTAAGGATATAAAGGAACAGCGTGGCAAGTAATCAAAAAGCAGTTTTTAGGAAATGAAGCAAAACGAGGCAAGCAATCATAAACTAGTCATTAAGATATGAAGCAAAACGAGGCAAGCAATCTTAAAGTAGTCATGAGGAAATAAAGCAAAACTAGGTAAGCAATCATAAAGTAGTAATTAGGAAATAAAGGAACAGTGTGGCAAGCAATCATAAAATAGTCATAAGGAAATGAAGTAAAACGAGGCAAGCAATCATAAAGTAGTCTTTCAGAAATAAAGCAAAACGTGGCAAGCAATCATAAAGTAGTCATTAGGAAATAAAGCAACAGTGTGGTCAGCAATCATAAAATAGTCAAAATGAAATAAAGCAAAAACGAGGCAAGTAATCATAAAGTAATCAAAAGGAAATGATGCAAAAACGAGGCAGGTAAACATAAAGTAGTCATTAGAAAATGGAGATTGAACGAGGCAAGAAATCCTAATGTAGTCATTAGGAAATAAAGCAACAGTGTTACAAGCAATCATAAAAAAGTCAAAAGGAAATGAAGCAAAAACGAGGCAAGTAATCATAAAGTAGTCATTAGTAAATAACGGAACAGCGTGGCAAGTAAATATAAAGTAGTCATTTTGAAATGAAGCAAAACAAGGCAAGTAATCATAAAGTAACCATTAGGAAATGAACCAAAAATAGACAAGTAATCATAATGTAGTCATTAGAAAATGGAAATAAAACAAGGCAAGTAATTCTCATGTAGTCATTAGGAAATAAAGCAAAAACGCGGCAAGCAGTCCTGATGTATAGTCTTGAGCGAATAAAGCAAAAACGTGGCAAGCAATCATAAAGTAGTCTTTTGGAAATGAAGCAAAACGAGGCAAGCAATCATGAAGTAACCATTAGGAAAAATAAAGCAAAAAACGTGGAAAGCAATCATAAAGTAGTATTTAGGAAATGATGCAAATCGAGGCAAGCAATCATAAAGTAGTCATTAGGATATAAAGGAACAGCGTGGCAAGTAATCAAAAAGCAATCTTTAGGAAATGAAGCAAAACGAGGCAAGCAATCATAAACTAGTTATTAGGATATGAAGCAAAACGAGGCAAGCAATCATAAAGTAGTCATTAGGAAATAAAGCAACAACGTGGCAAGCAATCATAAAGTAGTCTTTAGGAAATAAAACAAACTATGCAAGCAATCATAAAGTAGTAAAAAGGAAATAAAGGAACAGTGTGGCAGGCAATCATAAAATAGTCATTAGGAAATGAAGTAAAACGAGGCAAGCAATCATAAAGTAGTCTTTAGGAAATAAAGCAAAACGTGGCAAGCAATCATAAAGTAGTCATTCGGAAATAAAGCAACAGTGTGGGAAGCAATCATAAAATAGTCAAAATGAAATAAAGCAAAAACGAGGCAAGCAACCATAAAAAAGTCAAAAGGAAATGATGCAAAAACGAGGCATGTAAACATAAAGTAGTCATTAGGAAATAATGCAACAGCGTGGCAAGTAAATTTAAAGTAGTCATTAGGAAATGAAGCAAAACAAGCCAAGCAATCATAAAATAGTCATTATGAAATGAACCAAAAACGAGGCAAGTAATCATAAAGTAGTCATTAGAAAATGGAGAATAAACGAGGCAAGAAATCCTTAAGTAGTCATTAAGAAATAAAACAAAAACGTGGCAAGCAATCATAAAAAAGTCTTTTGAAAATGAAGCAATACGAGGCAAACAATCATGAAGTAACAATTAGCAAATAATGCAAAAACTTGGCAAGCAATCATAAAGTAGTCTTTAGGTAATAAAGCAACAGCGTGGCAAGTAATCATAAAGTAGTCTTTAGGAAATGAAACAAAACGAGGCAAGTAATCAAAAGTAGTCATTATAAAATGGAGGAATAACGAGGCAAGTAATCCTAAAGTATTCATTAGGGAATAAAGCAAAAACACGGAAAGCAATCATCAAGTAGTCTTTTGCAAATTAAGCAAAAACGTGGCAAGCAATCATAAAGTAGTCTTTAGTAAATGAGGCAAAACGAGGCAAGCAATCATGAAGTAACCATTAGGAAATGAAGCAAAAACGAGGCAAGCAATTATAAAGTAGTCTTTAGGAAATGATGCATAACGAGGAAAGCAATCATAAAGTAGTCATTAGGAAATAAAGCAACAGCATGGCAAGTAATCATAAAGTAGATTTTAGGAAATAAAGCAAAACAAGGCAATCAATCATAAAGTAGTCATTAGTAAATAAAGCAACAGCGTGGCAGGTATCATAAAGTCGTCTTTAGGAAATGAAGCAAAACGATGCAAGAAATCATAAAGTAGTCTTTAAGAAATGAAGCAAAACGAGGCAAGCAATTATAAAGTAGTCATTAGGAAATAAAGCAACAGTGTAGTAAGCAATAATAAACTAGTCATTAGGAAATAATGCAAAAACGAGGCAAATAATCATAAAGTAGTCATTAGGAAATAAAGCAACAGCGTGGCAAGTAAATATAAAGAAGTCATTAGGAAATGAAGCAAAACGAGGTAAACAATCATAAAGTAGTCATTAGAAAATGAAGCAAAACGTGGCAAGTAATCATAAAGTAGCCAATAGGTAATGAACCAAAAACGAGGCAAGTAATCATGAAGTAGTCATTAGAAAATAGAGAAAAAACGAGGCAAGCATTCATGAAGTAGTCTTGAGCAAATAAAGCAAAAACGTGGCAAGCTATCATAAAATAGTCTTTGGGAAATGAAGCAAAACGAGTCCAGCAATCATGAAGTTACCATTAGGAAATAAAGCAAAAACGTGGCAAGCAATCATAAAGTAGTATTTAGGAAATGAAGCAAAACAAAGCAAGCAATCATAAAGTAGTCATTAGGATATAAAGCAACAGCGTGGCAAGTAATCAAAAAATAGTCTTTAGGAAATGAAGCAAAACGAGGTAAGAAATCATAAACTAGTCATTAGGATATGAAGCAAAACGAGGCAAGCAATCATATAGTAGTCATTAGAAAATAAATCAACAGCGTGGCAAGCAATCATATAGTAGTCTTTAGGAAATGAAGCAAAACTAGGCAAGCAATCTTAAAGTAGTAATTAGGATATAAATCAACAGTGTGGTAAGCAATCATAAAATAGTCAATAGGAAATAAAGCAAAACCGAGGCAAGCAATCATAAAATAGTCAAAAGGAAATTATGCAAAAACGAGGCAGGTAATCATAAAGTAGTCATTAGGAAATAAAGCAACAGCGTGGCAAGTAAATTTAAAGTAGTCATTACGAAATGAAGCAAAACGAGCCAAACAATCATAAAGTAGTCATTAGGAAATGAACCAAAAACGAGGCAAGTCATCATAAAGTAGTCATTAGAAAATGGAGAATAAACAAGGCAAGTAATCCTAAGTTAATCATTAAGAAATAAAGCAAAAACGTGACAAGTAATCATAAAGTAGTCTTTTGAAATGAAGCAATACGAGGCGAACAATCATGAAGTAACCATTAGTAAATAAAGCAAAAACGTGGCAAGCAATCATAAAGTAGTCTTTAGGAAATGAAGCAAAACAAGGCAAGAAATCAAAAATTAGTCATAACAAAATTGAGAAAATACGAGGCAAGTAATCCTTAAGTAGTCATTAGGAAATAAAGCAAAAAGGCGGCTAGCAGTTATGAAGTAGTCTTTTACAAATTTAGTAAAAATGTTGCAAGCAATCATAAAGAAGTCTTTAGGAAATGAAGCAAAACGAGCAAGCAATCATGAAGTAACCATTAGGAAATGAAGTAAAAACGTGGCAAGCAATCATAAAGTAGTCTTTAGGAAATGATGCAAAACGAGGAAAGCAATCATACAGTAGTCTTTAGGAAATAAAGCAACAGCATGGCAAGTAATCATAAAGTAGTCTTTATGAAATGAAGCAAAACGAGGCAAACAATCATAAAGTAGTCATTAGGAAATAAAGCAACAGCTTGGCAAGTAATCATAAAGTCGTCTTTAGGAAATGAAGCAAAACGATGCAAGCAATCATAAAGTAGTCATTAGAAAATAAAGCAACAGTGTTGCAAGCAATTATAAAATATTCATTAGGAAATGAAGCAAAACGAGGCAAGCAATCATAAAGCAGTCTTTAGGAAATGAAGCAAAACGAAACAAGCAATCATAAAGTAGTCATTAGAAAATAAAGCAACAGTGTGGCAAGCAATCATAAAATAGTCTTTAGGAAATGAAGCAAAACGAGGCAAGCAATTATAAATTAGTCATTAGGAAATAAAGCAACAGTGTGGTAAGCAATCATAAACTAGTCATTAGGAAATAAATAAAAAACGAGGCAAGTAATTATAAAATAGTCAAAAGGAAATGATGCAAAAACGAGGAAAGCAATCATAAAGTAGTCATTAGGAAATAAAGCAACAGTATGGCAAGTAAATATAAAGTAGTCATTAGGAAATGAAGCAAAACGAGGCAAGTAATCATAAAGTAGTCATTAGAAAATGAAGCAAAACGTGGCAAATAATCATAAAGTAACCATAAGGTCCTATAATAGTCATTAGAAAATATAGCAAAAAAGTGGCAAGCAGTCATGAAGTAGTCTTTAGCAAATAAAGCAAAAACGTGGCAATCAATCATAAAGTAGTCTTCGGGAAATGAAGCAAAACGAGGCAAGCAATCATGAAGTAACCATTAGGAAATAAAGCAAAAACAGGACAAGCAAACATAAAGTAGTCTTTAGGAAATGAAGCAAAACGAGGCAAGCAAGCATTAACTAGTCATTAAGAAATGAAGCAAAACGAGACAAGCAATCATAAAGTAGTCTTTAGGAAATGAAGCAAAACGAGGCAAGCATTCATAAAGGAGTCATTAGGAAAAACGCAACAATTTGGCAAGCAATCATAAAATAGTCAATAGGAAATAAAGCAACATCTTGGCAAGCAATCGTAAAGTTGTATCTAGGAACTGAAGCAAAACGAGGCAAGCAATCATAAAATAGTCATTAAGAAATAAAGCAACATCGTGGCAAGCAATCGTAAAGTTGTATCTAGGAACTAAAGCAAAACGAGGCAAGCAATCATAAAATAGTCATTAGGAAATAAAGCAACATCGTGGCAAGCAATCGTAAAGTTGTATCTAGGAAATGAAGCAAAATGAGGCAAGCAATCATAAATTAGTCATTAGGAAATAAAGCAAAAAAGCAAAGTAGTGGATAAAGTAGTAAATGGATCAAATTTGATATACATGTAGATATTTTAAGAATATTTGTTTCTTATTTCTTTCTTTAAAAATGGTTTAAAAATGAGAATATGATAATTAAATAAATTCTTCATTTCTTTAAATTTTAAAATGAAAAGTTCACCACCAATGATACAATCATGCCCTTTCTTTTGATACAAAAATCATAAATATATGTTGCTTTGTTCAGAAGGAGTTGTGTTTCAAAGATTTATACCATCTTTGTATAAATGTCTCCTTTTTAACCAACTCAATGCATCAATTACAGCTGTTCCTACTGGTGATTACTGGATAGACGGAAGTAATACCGCCGCTTCTGACCCTGAAGCGCCCGATGCCTGGAAGACGTCGACAGGAGAACAAATGCCAATGTCAAAAGACTTCTGGGCAAATGGAACACCGAACTTAGTTAATGTGGAACATTGTGTTCGGATGAAATCTGCAGTCGGTTACAAATTTGACAACAAGGATTGTTACTTCACATTGTACTCAGTCTGTGAAAAATAGATATTTGAATTTTGACACGCTGGCAATAATGTATACACAACACATTATACTGAACGAAACAGCTAACCCGCCATTTTTGTATTTCCAATATCTTCGTCAAAGTACGGAATAGCGTAATTATAATTTGTATGTGACATTAACAGACAATTGTGTATTTTTACATAGCCTAATAGCTTCTTATTTAAGTCAAAACTTCAAGGAAATCGTTTCAATATTTTTTGAGAAAATACATAAAATGTCAGGTATATAAAATGTCAGGTGCCGGGTTAGCTGTGCCGTTCAGTATGGTATATACATATAAACAAATGAATGTATTTTTATAGATCATGCTATTGTGCTATTTTATCAAGTGAAGGAGAGTTTGTCTTAAATTTTGGTTTCACAATATTTTAAACATGCTAATTGGATTTCATTTAAATAAGTTTCTATTCTCACCAGCGACATTGTTTGTTGTACAAGCTGTTCTTTTATTTAGCTTATTTCATATCATATCCGTTTTATAAACCTGTGTTTAATAGACACTTTCATTGCCGTCCTAGGTAAAACCATTGCTAAAATCATATCCCCGGGTGACAATGCCGTTAATCTCCATCCATCACACGGCGGAAATTACGCCAGCTTCGCGTCGTTTTATATGAACAGAACAGAATAACAACGTCCAATAAAAACAGAGTTTACAAAATGAATACTCTTCAACGGTGATAAATGGAGAGTATCATAATTGAATAACCGTGGGTATTCGACGATGGCATGCATACGTGTAGCACATTTCTATTCTTAACTGAAATTACTTCTGAGTTCTATTTCAGCATGTTTCGTCTTTTGGTAATCAGGGCATAATAAAAATACCATTTTAGGCATAATACCACCATTGGAAATGCATCCGTGGGATAGTCGCATAATGGCGGTTATCAATAATCCTTGTTCCTTCTTCTTTAAAATGCATTTTCCTTATTCTAATGCTCATTTTTTAAATTTCCAATGGCATAATTGATGTGTTTTGAACAGTTTGAAAACATTGTCATGTGTAGAAAAAAAAAGATGCTTGGTAACTGGGGTATGAATACATAATTTCCGAAGTTTACTTTCACTTTGTCAACACATTGAAAAGAAAAAAATATATATTGGGTAACACATGACCCCTACTTTTCTCATCATATTTTGGTAGTGCAGAGGTTGAACACAAGCAATGGGATGTAAGTTTCACTTCTTTCGGTTGGATCTCTCTATGAATGACAAGCCTTCAAACTTTTTTTATTTGCTTTAGAATAAAGAACAAAAACCAATGTTGGGCTTACACCTTCACTGTAGAGTAAAGAATAAATTTCAACGCTGGGTTTACACCTTTACCATAAAATAAAGAACAAAAATCAATGTTGGGCTGACACCTTTACTGTAGAGTAAAGAACACAAATCAATGTTGGGCTGACACCGTCACTGTAGAGTAAAGAACAAAAATCAATATTGGGTTTACACCTTCACTGTAGAGTAAAGAACAAATTCCAATGGTGGGTTTACACCTTTACTGTAGAGTAAAGAATAAATTTCAATGGTGGGTTTACACCTTTACTATAGAATAAAGAACAAAAATCAATGTTGGGCTCACACCTTTACTATAAAATAAAGAACAAAAATCAATGTTGGGCTGACACCTTCACTGTAGAGTAAAGAACACAAATCAATGTTGGGCTGACACCGTCACTGTAGAGTAAAGAACAAAAATCAATATTGGGTTTACACCTTCACTGTAGAGTAAAGAACAAATTCCAATGGTGGGTTTACACCTTTACTGTAGAGTAAAGAATAAATTTCAATGGTGGGTTTACACCTTTACTATAGAATAAAGAACAAAAATCAATGTTGGGCTCACACCTTCACTGTAGAGTAAAGAACAAAAATCAATATTGGGTTTACACCTTCACTGTAGAGTAAAGAACAAATTCCAATGGTGGGTTTACACCTTTACTGTAGAGTAAAGAACAAATTCCAATGGTGGGTTTACACCTTCACTGTAGAGTAAAGAACACAAATCAATGTTGGGCTGACACCGTCACTGTAGAGTAAAGAACAAAAATCAATATTGGGTTTACACCTTCACTGTAGAGTAAAGAACAAATTCCAATGGTGGGTTTACACCTTTACTGTAGAGTAAAGAATAAATTTCAATGGTGGGTTTACACCTTTACTATAGAATAAAGAACAAAAATCAATGTTGGGCTCACACCTTCACTGTAGAGTAAAGAACAAAAATCAATATTGGGTTTACACTTTCACTGTAGAGTAAAGAACAAATTCCAATGGTGGGTTTACACCTTTACTGTAGAGTAAAGAACAAATTCCAATGGTGGGTTTACTCCTTTACTGTAGAGTAAAGAATAAATTTCAATGGTGGGTTTACACCTTTACTATAGAATAAAGAACAAAAATCAATGTTGGGCTCACACCTTCACTGTAGAGTAAAGAACAAAAATCAATATTGGGTTTACACCTTCACTGTAGAGTAAAGAACAAATTCCAATGGTGGGTTTACACCTTCACTGTAGAGTAAAGAACAAAAACCAATATTGGGTTTACACCTTCACTGTAGAGTAAAGAACAAATTCCAATGGTGGGTTTACACCTTTACTGTAGAGTAAAGAATAAATTTCAATGGTGGGTTTACACCTTTACTATAGAATAAAGAACAAAAATCAATGTTGGGCTTATACCTTCACTGTAGAGTAAAGAACACAAATCAATGTTGGGCTGACACCTTCACTGTAGAGTAAAGAATAAAGAACAAAAATCAATGTTGGGCTTATACCTTCACTGTAGAGTAAAGTAAAGAACAAAAATCAATGGTGTGCTTACACCTTCACTGTAGAGTAAAGAACAAAAGACAATGGTGCGCTTACACCTTCACTGTAGAGTAAAGAACAAAAATCAATATTGGGCTTACACCTTCACTGTAGAGTAAAGAAAAAAACCAATGGTGGGTTTACACTTTCACTGTAGAGTAAAGAACAAATCTCAATGGTGGGCTTACACCTTTACCATAGAATAAAGAACAAAAATCAAAGTTGGGCTCACACCTTCACTGTAGAGTAAAGAACAAATCCCAATCGTGGGTTTACACCTTTACCATAGAATAAAGAACAAAAATCAATGGTGGGTTTACACCTTCACTGTAGAGTAAAGAACAAATCCCAATGGTGGGTTTACACATTTACCATAGAATAAAGAACAAAAATCAATGTTGGGCTCACACCTTCACTGTAGAGTAAAGAACAAATCCAAATGGTGGGTTTACACCTTCACTGTAGAGTAAAGAACAAATCCCAATGGTGGCTTTACACCTTTACCATAGAATAAAGAACAAAAACCAATGTTGGGCTCAAACCTTCACTGTAGAGTAAAGAACAAATCCCAATGGTGGGCTTACACATTTACCATAGAATAAAGAACAAATATCAATGTTGGGCTCACATCTTCACTGTACAGTAAAGAACAAAAATAAATGGTGCGCTTACACCTTCGTATTTGTAACAAAAATGAGAAGGATTCGCAAGAATTCCTCACAAGTGTGAATAATTCGTTTCTTTGACATTTACGGTTCAACACACGTTTACCATAGAAAATAACAAGACGCAAATGTGAATTTCGCCCTTACTATAGTGTAAAGAACAAAACTCAATGGTGTCTTTACACCTTCATTATAGTATAAAGAACAAAACCCAATGGTGGGCTTATGCCTTTACTATAGAATAAAGAACAAAAATCAATGTTGGACTTACACATTAACTATAGAATAAAAAACAAAACTCAATGGTGGGCTTGCATCTTTACTATAGAATAAAGAACAAAAATCAATGGTGGGCTTACATCTTTACTATAGAATAGAATAAAGAACAAAAATCAATGGTGGGCTTACATCTTTACTATAGAATAAAGAACAAAAATCAATGGTGTGCTTACACCTTTACTATAGAATAAAGAACACACATCAATATTGGCCTTTCACCTTAACTATAGAATAAAGAACAAAAATCAATGGTGGGCTTACATTATTACTATAAAAGAAAGAACAAAAATCAATGGTGGGCTGACACATTTACTATAGAATAAAGAACAAAAATCAATGGTGGGCATACATCTCTACTATAGAATAAAGAACAAAAATCAATGTTGGACTTACACATTTACTATAGAATAAAGAACAAAAATCAATGGTGGGCTTACACCTTTACTATAGAATAAAGAACAAGACTCAATGGTTGGCTTACACGTTTACTATAGAATAAAGAACAGACATCAATAGTGGCCTTTCACCTTAACTATAGAATAAAAAACCAACATCAATGGTGGCCTTTCACCTTAACTATAGAATAAAGAACAAATATCAATGGTGGGCTTACAACTTTACTATAGAATAAAGAACAAAAATCAATGGTGGGCTGACACCTTTACTATAGAATAAAGAACAAAATTCAATGGTGGGCTGACACCTTTACTATAGAATAAAGAACAAAAATCAATGGTGGGCTTACATCTTTACTATAGAATAAAGAACAAAAATCAATGGTGGGCTTACATTATAACTATAAAAGAAAGAACAAAAATCAATGTAGGCTTACACCTTTACTATAGAATAAAGAACAAAAATCAATGGTGGGCTTACATCTTTACTATAGAATAAAGAAAAAAAATCAATGGTGGGCTTACATTATTACTATAAAAGAAAGAACAAAAGTCAATTGTGGGCTTATACTTTTACTATGAAATAAAGAACAAAAATCAATGGTGGGCTTACATTTACTATAGAATAAAGAACAAAAATCAATGGTGGGCTGTAGAATAAAGAACAAAAATCAATGGTGAGCTTACACCTTAACTATAGAATAAAGAACAAAAATCAATAGTGGGCTTACATGTTTACTATAGAATAAAGAACAAAAATCAATGTTGGACTTACACCTTTACTATATAATAAAGAACAAAAATCAATGGTGGGCTTACACCTTTACTATAGAATAAAGAATAAGACTCAATAGTGGCCTTTCAACTTAACTATAAAATAAAGAACAAACATCAATGGTGGCCTTTCCCCTCAACTATAGAATAAAGAACAAATATCAATGGTGGGCTTATACCTTTACTATAGAATAAAGAACAAGACTCAATAGTGGCCTTTCAACTTAACTATAAAATAAAGAAAAAACATCAATGGTGGCCTTTCACCTTTACTATAGAATTAAAAACAAAAATCAATGGTGGGGTTACACCTTTACTATAGAATAAAGAACAAGACTCAATAGTGGCCTTTCAACTTAACTATAAAATAAAGAACAAACATCAATAGTGGCCTTTCACATTAACTATAGAATTAAAAACAAAAATCAATGGTGGGGTTACACCTTTACTATTGAATAAAGAACAAAAATCAATGGTGGGCTTATATATTTACTATAGAATAAAGAACAAAAATCAATGGTGGACTTACACCTTTACTATAGAATAAAGAACAAAAATCAATGGTGGGCTTACATCTTTACTATAGAATAAAGAACAAAAATCAATGGTGGACTTACATCTTTACTATAGAATAAAGAACAAAAATCAATGGTGGGCTTACATTATTACTATAAAAGAAAGAACAAAAAACAAAAGTGGGCTTACATCTTTACTATAGAATAAAGAACAAAAATCAATGGTGGACTTACATCTTTACTATCGAATAAAGAACAAAAATCAATGGTGGGCTTACATTATTACTATAAAAGAAAGAACAAAAATCAATTGTCGGCTTACACCTTTACTATAAAATAAAGAACAAAAATCAATGGTGGGCTAACATTATTACTATAAAAGAAAGAACAAAAATCAATTGTGGGCTTACACCTTTACTATAAAATAAAGAACAAAAATCAATGGTGGGCTTACATTTACTATAGAATAAAGAACAAAAATCAATGGTGGGCTGTAGAATAAAGAACAAGAATAAATGGTTCGCTAACATCTTTACTATAGAATAAAGAACAAAAATCAATGTTGGACTTACACCTTTACTATAGAATAAAGAACAAAAATCAATAGTGGGCTTTCATCTTTCCTATAGAATAAAGAACAAAAATCAATGTTGGACTTACACCTTTACTATAGAATAAAGAACAAAAATCAATGTTGGACTTACATCTTTCCTATAGAATAAAGAACAAAAATCAATGGTGAGCTTACACCTTTGCTATAGAATAAAGAACAAAAATCAATAGTGGGCTTACATCTTTACTATAGAATAAAGAACAAAAATCAATGGTGAGCTTACACCTTTGCTATAGAATAAAGATCAATATCGGTGGTGGGCTTACACCTTTACTATAGAATAAAGAACAAAAATCAATGTTGGACTTACATCTTTCCTATAGAATAAAGAACAAAAATCAATGGTGAGCTTACACCTTTGCTATAGAATAAAGAACAAAAATCAATAGTGGGCTTACATCTTTACTATAGAATAAAGAACAAAAATCAATGGTGAGCTTACACATTTGCTATAGAATAAAGATCAATATCGGTGGTGGGCTTACACCTTTACAATAGAATAAAGAACAAAAGTCAATGTTGGACTTACACCTTTACTATAGAATAAAGAACAAAAATCAATGTTGGACTTACATCTTTCCTATAGAATAAAGAACAAAAATCAATGGTGAGCTTACACCTTTGCTATAGAATAAAGAACAAAAATCAATAGTGGGCTTACATCTTTACTATAGAATAAAGAACAAAAATCAATGGTGAGCTTACACCTTTGCTATAGAATAAAGAACAAAATTCAATGGTGAGCTTACACCTTTGCTATAGAATAAAGATCAATATCGGTGGTGGGCTTACACCTTTACTATAGAATAAAGAACAAAAATCAATGTTGGACTTACACCTTTACTATAGAATAAAGAACAAAAATCAATAGTGGGCTTTCATCTTTCCTACAGAATAAAGAACAAAAATCAATGGTGAGCTTACACCTTTGCTATAGAATAAAGAACAAAATTCAATGGTGAGCTCACACCTTTACTATAGAATAAAGAACAAAAACCAATGGTGGGCTTACACCTTTAGTATAGAATAAAGAACAAAAATCAATGTAGGCTTACACCTTAACTATAGAATAAAGAACAAAAATCAATGGTGGGCTTTCACCTTTACTATATAATAAAGAACAAATATCGATGGTGGGCTTACACCTTTAGTATAGAAAAAAGAACAAAAATCAATGGTGGGCTGACACCTTCACTATAGAATAAAGAACAAAAAGCAATGGTGAGCTTACACCTTTACTATAGAATAAAGAACAAAACTCAATGTTGGGCTTACACCTTTCCTATAGAATAAAGAACACATATCAATGGTGGGGTTACACCTTTCCTATAGAATAAAGAACAAAAATCAATGGTGGGCTTATACATTTACGTTATAATAAAGAACAAAACTCAATGGTTGGCTTACACCTTTACTATAGAATAAAGAACAAAAATCAATGGTGGGCTGACACCTTTACTATAGAAAAAAGAACAAAAATCAATGGTGGGCTTACATCTTTACTATAGAATAAAGAACAAAAATCAATGGTGGGCTTACATCTTTACTATAGAATAAAGAACAAAAGTCAATGGTGGACTTACATCTTTACTATAGAATAAAGAACAAAAATCAATGTTGGGCTTACATTATTACTATAAAAGAAAGAACAAAAAACAATTGTGGGCTTACATCTTTACTATAGAATAAAGAACAAAAATCAATGGTGGGCTTACATCTTTACTATAGAATAAAGAACAAAAATCAATGGTGGGCTTACATCTTTACTATAGAATAAAGAACAAAAATCAATGGTGGACTTACATCTTTACTATAGAATAAAGAACAAAAATCAATATTGGGCTTACATTATTACTATAAAAGAAAGAACAAAAATCAATTGTGGGCTTACATCTTTACTATAGAATAAAGAACAAAAATCAATGGTGGGCTTACATTATTACTATAAAAGAAAGAACAAAAATTAATTGTGGGCTTACACCTTTACTATAAAAGAAAGAACAAAAATCAATGGTGGGCTTACATCTTTACTATAGAATAAAGAACAAAAATCAATGGTGGACTTACATCTTTACTATAGAATAAAGAACAAAAATCAATGTTGAGCTTACACCTTTACTAAAGAATAAAGAACAAAAATCAATGGTGGATTTACATCTTTACTATAGAATAAAGAACAAAAATCAATGGTGGATTTACATCTTTACTATTGAATAAAGAACAAAAATCAATGGTGGGCTCACATCTTTACTATAGAATAAATAACAAAAATTAATGGTGGGCTTACATTATTACTATAAAAGAAAGAACAAAAATCAATGGTGGGCTTACATCTTTACTATAGAATAAAGAACAAAAATCAATGGTGGACTCACATCTTTACTATAGAATAAAGAACAGAAATCAATGGTGGGCTTACAACTTCACTAAAGAATAAAGAACAAAAATCAATGGTGGACTTACACCTTTACTATAGAATAAAGAACAAAAATCAATGGTGGGCTTACATCTTTACTATAGAATAAAGAACAAAAATCAATGGTGGACTCACATCTTTACTATAGAATAAAGAACAGAAATCAATGGTGGGCTTACAACTTCACTAAAGAATAAAGAACAAAAATCAATGGTGGACTTACACCTTTACTATAGAATAAAGAACAAAAATCAATGGTGGGCTTACATCTTTACTAAAGAATAAAGAACAAAAATTAATGGTGGGCTTACATCTTTACTATAGAATAAAGAACAAAAATCAATGGTGGACTCACATCTTTACTATAGAATAAAGAACAGAAATCAATGGTGGGCTTACAACTTCACTAAAGAATAAAGAACAAAAATCAATGGTGGACTTACACCTTTACTATAGAATAAAGAACAAAAATCAATGGTGGGCTTACATCTTTACTAAAGAATAAAGAACAAAAATCAATGGTGGGCTTTCACCTTTACTATAGAATAAAGAACAAAAATCAATGTTGGGCTTACATTATTACTATAAAAGAAAGAACAAAAATCAATGGTGGGCTTACATCTTTACTAAAGAATAAAGAACAAAAATCAATGGTGGGCTTTCACCTTTACTATAGAATAAATAACAAAAATCAATGTTGGGCTTACATTATTACTATAAAATAAAGAACAAAAATCAATGGTGTGCTTACATTATTATTATAAAAGAAAGAACAAAAATCAATGGTGGGCTTACATCTTTACTATAGAATAAAGGACAAAAATCAATTGTGGGCTTACATCTTTACTATAGAATAAAGAACAAAAATCAATGGTGGATTTACATCTTTACTATTGAATAAAGAACAAAAATCAATGGTGGGCTCACATCTTTACTATAGAATAAAGAACAAACATCAATGGTGGACTTACATCTTTACTATAGAATAAAGAACAAAAACCAATGGTGGCTTACACCTTTACTATAGAATAAAGAACAAAAATCAATAGTGGGCTTTCATCTTTCCTATAGAATAAAGAACAAAAATCAATGGTGAGCTTACACCTTTACTATAGAATAAAGAACAAAAATCAATGGTTAGCTTACACCTTTACTATAGAATAAAGAACAAAAATCAATGGTGGGCTTACACCTTTAGTATAGAATAAAGAACAAAAATCAATGTAGTCTTACACCTTAACTATAGAATAAAGAACAAAAATCAATGGTAGGCTTACACCTTTACTATAGAATAAAGAAAAAATATCGATGGTGGGCTTACACCTTTAGTATAGAATAAAGAACAAAAATCAATGTAGGCTTACACCTTAACTATAAAATAAAGAACAAAAATCAACGATGGGCTTACACCTTTACTATAGAATAAAGAACAAAAATCAATGTTGGACTTACACCTTTACTAAAGAATAAAGAACAAAAAGCAATTGTGAGCTTACACCTTTACTATAGAATAAGAACAAAAATCAATGGTGAGCTTACACCTTTACTATAGAATAAAGAACAAAAATCAATGGTTGGCTTACACCTTTAGTATAGAATAAAGAACAAATATCGTTGGTGGGCTTACACCTTTACTATAGAATAAAGAACAAAAATCAATTGCGGGCTTACACCTTAACTATAGAATAAAGAACAAATGCCAATGGTGGGCTTACACCTTTATTATAGAATAAAAAACAAAACTCAATGGTGGGCTTACACCTTCACTATAGAATAAAGAACAAACATCAATGGTGGGCTCACACCTTTGCTATAAAATAAAGAACAAAAATCAACGGTGGGTGTACACCTTTCCTATAGAATAAAGAACAAAAATCAATGGTGGGCTTACACCTTCACTGTAGAATAAAGAACAAACAACAATGGTGGGCTGACACCTTTACTATAGAATAAAGAACAACAATCAACGGTTGGCTTGCACCTTCACTATAGAATAAAGAACTAAAATCATTGGTGTGCTTACACCTTTCATATAGAATAAAGAACAAAAATCAATGGTGGGCTCACACCTTTCCTATAGAATAAAGAACAAAAATCAATGGTGGGCTTACACCTTTCCTATAGAATAAAGAACTAAAATTAATGGTGTGCTTACACCTTTACTATAGAATAAAGAACTAAAATCAATGGTGTGCTTACACCTTTACTATAGAATAAAGAACAAAAATCAATGGTGGGCTTACACCTTTCCTATAGAATAAAGAACATAAATCAATGGTGGGCTTACACCTTTCCTATAGAATAAAGAACTAAAATCAATGGTGTGCTTACACCTTTACTATAGAATAAAGAACAAAAATCAATGGTGGGCTTACACCTTTCCTATAGAATAAAGAACAAAAATCAATGGTGGCTTACACCTTTCCTATAGAATAAAGAACTAAAATCAATGGTGTGCTTACACCTTTACTATAGAATAAAGATCAAAAATCAATGGTGGGCTTACACCTTTCCTATAGAATAAAGAACAAAAATCAATGGTGTGCTTACACCTTTCCTATAGAATAAAGAACAAAAATCAATGTTGGGCTTACAACTTTCCTATAGAATAAAGAACTAAAATCAATGGTGTGCTTACACCTTTACTATAGAATAAAGAACTAAAATCAATGGTGTGCTTACACCTTTACTATAGAATAAAGAACAAAAATCAATGGTGGGCTTACATCTTTACTATAGAATAAAGAACAAAAATCAATGGTGGGCTTACACCTTTCCCATAGAACATGATACTAATCTTAACCTTCTCAGCCTCTAATATTGAAGAGTCACGAACCTGAATATCGAAAGACGAAAAACGAATATAATAACCTCAGATAATTTCAAAATATCATCTGAAACCTGTCTGGTTTGACGTTTTCCGTGAATGTACAAATACGCATTGAAGCTTAATGCCATTTTCCTATTTTTTCAAATAAGTCGGTAAGTAGTTCATTATACAGGCAAACCTGTCTTAAACAGTCAGTCAAGGGAATAAGCAAAAGTGGTATTTTAAGAAAGGTTGGTGCTAAATACAGGTTAATTGACTATGAAAGCATAGACATGGTAAACAGCAAATGTGGTTGTTTAAGACAAGTGGCTGCTAAATAGAGGTGACCGCTTAAACAGGTTTGACTGTAACAGAATAATATAAACATGTTCGCAAAAAGTGACAGAAGTGTCGTTTTCAATCACTTGATGACGTAATGAAGGTTTCAATGCGGACAAGTGACATTGAACATTTTTACTTAACTTTCAATGTCTTCAAAAAAAACACTAAAAACGAGAAGACATGTTGCAAACAATTTAGTTTATTGTTAATCAATTTTCAAAATATTTCAAAAGTATTCATATTATCTTGAATACAATGAAATAAAGAAATCATGTCGAAAATGGGGAGACACCCTACCACGGCACATAACTCTAGCTGCACTAAAGCCAAAATACGAATAAGAGTTACTCCCCTTATATTGTTTTTTCAATATCTATTGTAATGGATTGCTCGGTCTACCTCTGCGATTCTATCGCACTATTGGCTGGTTGTTTATTTTATTATTTTTTGCTTCCTATCATTTGATTTTTTTTCTTTCACAGATGACTTGGACTCGATTTATTAGAAATATATTTCTTAATATTAATTAAACAGAATTGTTATGGGTGTGTGTGTTTGTCTCAGTCAATCAAACGTTACTTCCGGAATTAAGCTTTTTTCTACACAAAATGGCAAGACGTTTGTGTTTTAGAGAGTCAGGCGTCAAAGATGATTAAGATGATTAAGATGATAATCGGAAATCTTCACAGTATGGCTGATCATTCGAATTGGTGGGAACCAAAACAAGACGGTATTTATCACATACAGTTCAGACTACGTCACTATATACCATTCTACAACGTATAACATACGTAGTTTGACAGATCTTTGCGGAAGGACGGCGGTTCTGTTCAAATTCATTCTGAGGTCTTCCTATACCCATCAACTGAGTGTGCCATATATAACCTGAAATGTATTGAAAATGGCGTTTAATGTCTGATACACACATTGCTTTGTGATGCTCTCAACCCAATAGCTGGCCGGTGTTGCCACGGTTGGTTTCCCAGTCCGAGTATATACTTTATACAATTTTCACTAAAATATGTACCATTTTTGATATTTTGGATCTTTTTAGACCATGGACGTGCCAGTGAAATTATATATTTTGACTGTAAATGGAACGCGGATAAAATTGGGCCCAAAGTGCGAAGTGTGTCGCGAAAAGAATCGCAAAGAAATAATGAATCGTAAAATCGCTGTTTTTTGCTTATCATCGCCGAGGACTTATATATCTCTATATTAGTCCTTGTCATTGTGTAATAAATAAGTATACCAAGAAGAAAAGTGCGAATTATCGACAATCTCGGAAAATCTCGTGAAATCTCTTCATCTTCGACAGCCCCCTAATCCTTCAATGGAGTACTTACATGATGTGTCTATTCCTCTTCTTCCGCTATGGGTCCTTGTTTTATATGTTTGTATTCGGGTTGTTTATATACTGAGTAAAATTGTACATTGTACAATCCGTTACTTATCATCAGTATTAATACGCTCAAGGAATTATATAGGTACTTGGTACGCTATATCGCTATTTTTAAAATATTCATTCTTAGAAAGTTGTTTCAAGTATAATCTAAATAAATTCAAATTTAATGACACTGACTAAGGTAAACAGACGTGTACTAAAATCTCATTTGTATTGATTTGGTGCTATGTGAGAATATAGTGAATTAAAAAAAAGCCAAAAAAAAAAAAAAGACGATCGCGTTCTATTTTGAATGTATTCGTGCATTAAATAAAATGTTTACGACATGTTAACGACATATTGGTCCATCAAAGTGGCATAAAGTCCACAAATCAAAAACACTATCTCGCGTGCTTACAACCGAACCAGTAATCATCTGCAAATCAAAACGAAATCTCGTTAAGTCACGAGCGATTTGAGACAAACCCAGGTTAAATATGCAACGGAATTGACTCGAATGTCGTTTTATGTCAGGAAGTCTTCGATAATTGTATGTGTTTAATTAATAGACATTTCTTCATCGTATTTTGGCCTTAATTATTCATTCGGGACATAATCACATGGTAACACTTTTTATTAGCTTTACATTGACGAGCGTATTTTGAGGGTCATTGATTTAAAACGAAGTATGAGAAATCAATCTTTTTTTTTTTGTAGTGGGACGAAATCCCAGTTTCTTGACATCGATTGCAGACGGTAAAAAGTTTCATGATATTGTTAATGATATGATACTACAACTTCCGACCAAATGTGGATAAATATTAGTCCATTGTGACGTTTTTCAGACCAATGGGGTTAATCAGAGTCAGACGACAAATTGATTTATTGGAAGCGTTCCGCCCAGCGAGGTTTAATTATGGTCGTCTGTAAACAGAAGGTTTAGAACTATCAATCGCACGTTAAGTAATTAGAGTTTACTCTGCGCATTCATTAAGCATCGGTGAAACTGGTACCAATCGTATATGTAAGCATATATACATATTAAAATACATAGTGTAAAAGTATCGGAGGGTCACATGCCTTGGTTGTGGTGGCGATCTTATGGTGACTTTCGGTGTGTCCTATAGTGCTATGATTTCAGAATGAACGTGACTTTCAGATTGACCGAGCTGGTGGTGCTATGACTTTCAGTACGAGCAGACTGGTGGCGCTACGACTTTCAGTACGACCAGGTTGGTGGTAATAAGACTTTCGGTACGACCAGGCTGGTGGCGCTATGACTTTCAGTACGACCAGGCTGGTGGTGTTATGACTTTCAACACTACCGGGCTGGTGGTGCTATTACTTTCAATGTGACCAGGTTGGTGGCGCTATGACTTTCAGCACGACCAGGCTGGTGGTGCTATGAATTTCACTACGACCATGTTGGTGATGCTATGTCTTTCAGTATCACCAGACTGTAGGTGCTATGACTTTAAGTACGACCGGGCTGGTGGTGCTATGACTTTCACTACGACCAGGCTTGTAGTGCTATGACTTTCAGCACTACCGGGTTGGTGGTCCTATGACTTTCACTACGATCATGTTGGTGGTGCTAAGACTTTCAGCACGACCAGGCTGGTGGTGCTATGACTTTCAGTACGACCAGGTTGGTGGTGCTATGACTTTCAGCACAACCAGGCTGGTGGCGCCTTGACTTTCACTACGACCATGTTGTTGGTGCTATGACTTCAGCACGACCAGGCTGGTGGTGCTATGACTTTCAGCAGACCAGGTTGGTTGTGCTATGACATTATGTACGACCGGGTTGGTGGTGCTATGACTTTCAGTACGACCAGGCTGGTGGTGCTATGACTTTCAGTACGACCAGGTTGGTGGTGCTATGACTTTCAGCACAACCAGGCTGGTGGCGCCTTGACTTTCACTACGACCATGTTGTTGGTGCTATGACTTCAGCACGACCAGGCTGGTGGTGCTATGACTTTCAGCAGATCAGGTTGGTTGTGCTATGACATTATGTACGACCGGGTTGGTGGTGCTATGACTTTCAGTACGACCAGGCTGGTGGTTCTATGGCTTTAAGTACGACCATGTTGTTGGTGCTATAACTTTCAGCAGACCAGGCTGGTTGTGCTATGACTTTCAGCAGACCAGGTTGGTTGTGCTATGACATTATGTACGACCGGGTTGGTGGTGCTATGACTTTCAGTACGACCAGGCTGGTAGTGCTATGACATTAAGTACGACCAGGTTGGTGGTGCTATGACTTTCAGTACGACCAGGCTGGTGGTGCTATGACTTTAAGTACGACCATGTAATTGATGCTATGACTTTCAGCAGACCAGGTTGGTTGTGCTATGACTTTAAGTACGACCGGGTTGGTGGTGCTATGACTTTAAGTACGACCGTGCTGGTGGTGCTATGACTTTAAGTACGACCATGTAATTGATGGTGCTATGACTTTAAGTACGATCATGTTGGTGGTGCTATGACTTTAAGTACGACCGGGCTGATGGTGCTATGACTTTAAGTACGACCAGGTTGGTGGTGCTATGACTTTAAGTACGACCGGGTTGATGGTGCTATGACTTTAAGTACGACCGGGCTGGTGGTGCTATAACTTTAAGTACGACCGTGCTGGTGGTGCTATGACTTTAAGTACGACCATGTTGTTGGTGCTATAACTTTCAGCAGACCAGGCTGGTTGTGCTATGACTTTCAGCAGACCAGGTTGGTTGTGCTATGACATTATGTACGACCGGGTTGGTGGTGCTATGACTTTCAGTACGACCAGGCTGGTAGTGCTATGACATTAAGTACGACCAGGTTGGTGGTGCTATGACTTTCAGTACGACCAGGCTGGTGGTGCTATGACTTTAAGTACGACCATGTAATTGATGCTATGACTTTCAGCAGACCAGGTTGGTTGTGCTATGACTTTAAGTACGACCGGGTTGGTGGTGCTATGACTTTAAGTACGACCGTGCTGGTGGTGCTATGACTTTAAGTACGACCATGTAATTGATGGTGCTATGACTTTAAGTACGATCATGTTGGTGGTGCTATGACTTTAAGTACGACCGGGCTGATGGTGCTATGACTTTAAGTACGACCAGGTTGGTGGTGCTATGACTTTAAGTACGACCGGGTTGATGGTGCTATGACTTTAAGTACGACCGGGCTGGTGGTGCTATAACTTTAAGTACGACCGTGCTGGTGGTGCTATGACTTTAAGTACGACCATGTTGGTGGTGCTATGACTTTAAGTACGACCAGGTTGGTGGTGCTATGATTTTAAGTACGACCGGGCTGGTGGTGCTATGACTTTAAGTACGATCGTGCTGGTGGTGCTATGACTTTAAGTATGACCAGGTTGGTGGTGCTATGACTTTAAGTACGACCAGGTTGGTGGTGCTATGACTTTAAGTTCGACCGGGCTGGTGGTGCTATGACTTTCAGCATTACCACTGAAGCATTTTCTGTTCCCAATGGTGGTACAGAAATGGTGTACTATGCCTTTATTGCATGTACTCACAACTTCAATGTCGGAGAGTGTAAATGTTTTGGGTTGGGTTATGTTAATAAATAAAAAAAATAGTAAAACAGATGTTGCTGTTCATGAACAGTGTTTCACATTAATTTGCTTGTTTCTTTGTATTAATTGTCCATAATTGTCCATAATTGCCCATAATTGTCTATAATTTTCGTTTGACTTTAGTAGTCTAAGGCGTTTGCTCGCCACTGAGGTCGCCGGTTCGAGTTTATCTCGGAAGAACCATATGGGGATGTCCGGCTATTTGGTTGAGATATAGCAAAAGGAGTACACAGACATTTGCTTCTCAGTATTGTTTTGTGGGCGGAGACCAATAGTTATAGTATACGTATATACTAAATTTAAACAAAAGTCTGTTAGATAAAATAGATGAAAGTAAAATGTTTGTGTTTTATTGTATGCAACATTTAAGGACCATAAACACAGTCATGTAAGTTACTGTATGGTCAGCACGCCTTAGACTCGTGGGATCTTATCCGCAACATCTTGAAGTACGATCAACACTCTATCCACAACACCACAATTATGCTTATAAAGTAGTATTGATATTAACTTAACCAGGTTCATGGTGCAACGTGCGCGATGGTAAAAAATATGCTTTTAATTACCGTAATTGGGTATGTTCGTTAGACGTCCGAATAAAAAGTGTTTTTTTTTCTTTTTTAAAAAGCACAAAACTTAACATGGTGTACATGTAATTATATAATACCAGCATAAATAGTATTATATAATAGCCGCATAAATATTATTTTTTAATATCAGCATAAATATTATTATGTAATACCCGCATTAATGTTATCATATAATATCAGCATAAATAGTATTATATAATATCAGCATAAATATTATTATATAATACTCGCATAAATGTTATTATATAATACCCGCATTAATGTTATAATATAATACCCGCGTTGATATTCTTATATATAACCCGCATAAATATTATAATATAATACCAGCATAAATGCTATTATATAGTACCCGCTTAAATGTTATTATATAGTACCCGTATAAATATAATTATATACTACCAACATTAATGTTATTATATAGCACCCGCATAAATATAATTGTATAATACCCGCATAAATGTTATTATATAATACCCGCATAGATGTTATTATAAAATCCTCGCATTAATATTAGTTTATAGTACCCGCTTAAATGTTATTATATAGTACCCGTATAAATATAATTATATACTACCAACATTAATGTTATTATATAGCACCCGCATAAATATAATTGTATAATACCCGCATAAATGTTATTATATAATACCCGCATAGATGTTATTATAAAATCCTCGCATTAATATTAGTTTATAATACTGGCATAAATGTTATTATATAATACCAAAATAAATATTATTATATAATACCAGATTAAATATTATTATATAATACCCGCATAAATGTTATTATTGTATAATACCCGCATTAATATTATTATATCAGCATTAATATTATTATATAATACCCGCATTAATATAATTATATAATATCAGCATAAATATAATTGTATAATATCAGCATTAATATTTTTATATAATACACGCATTAATATTATTATATAATATCAGCATAAATATTATTATATAATTTCAGCATAATTATTATTATATAATACCTGCATTAATATTATTATGCAATATCAGCATTAATATTATTATATAATATCTGCATTGATATTGTTATGTAATAATCTCATTAATATTATTATATAATACCCGTATAAATGATATTATATACTACCCGCATAAATATTATGATATAATACCCGCATTAATGATATCATATACTACCCGCATAAATATTATAATATAATACCCGCATAAATGATATTATATACTACCCGCATAAATATTATAATATAATACCCGCAAAAATGATATTATATACTACCCGCATAAATATTATAATATAATACCCGCAAAAATGATATTATATACTACCCGCATAAATGATATTATATACTACCCGCATAAATATTATAATATTATACCCGCATAAATGATATTATATACTACCCACATAAATATTATAATAAAATACCCGTATAAATTATATAATATATTACCCGCATAAATTATATTATATACTACCCGCATAAATGATATTATATAATACCTGCATAAATGATATTATATACTACCTGCATAAATGATATTATATAATACCTGCATTAATATTATTATATACTACCCGCATAAATGATATTATATACAACCCGCATTAATAGTATTGTATAATACCCGCATAAATGATATTTTATAATACCCGCATTAATATTATTATATACTACCCACATAAATGATATTGTATACTACCCGCATGAATGATATTATATAATATCCACATTAATATTATTATATAATACCCACATAAATGATATTATATACCGCATAAATATAATTATATAATACCCACATAAATGATATTTTATAATACCCGCATAAATATTATAATATAATACCCGCATAAATGATATTATATACTACCCGCATAAATGATTTTATATACTACCCGCATTAATATTATAATATAATACCCGCATAAATGATATTATATACTACCTGCATAAATGATATTATATACTACCCGCATAAATATTACAATATACTACCCGTATAAATTATATAATATACTACCCGCATAAATATTATAATATACTACCCGCATAAATGATATTATATACTACCCGCATAAATGATTTTATATACTACCCGCATAAATGATTTTATATACTACCCGCATAAATATTATAATATAATACCCGTATAAATTATATAATATACTACCCGCATAAATATTATAATATACTACCCGCGTAAATGATATTATATACTACCCGCATAAATATTATAATATAATACCCGCATAAATGATATTATATACTACCCGCATAAATGATATTATATAATACCCGCATAAATGATATTATATACTACCTGCATAAATGATATTATATAATATCCGCATTAATATTATTATATAATACCCACATAAATGATATCATTGACTACCCGCATTAATATTATTGTATAATACCCGCATAAATGATATTTTATAATACCCGCATTAATATTATTATATACTACCTGCACAAATGATATTGTATACTACCCGCATGAATGATATTATATAATATCCGCATTAATATTATTATATAATACCCGCATAAATGATATTATATACTACTCGCATTAATATTATTATATAATACCCGCATAAATGATATTATATAATACCCGCATTAATATTATAACATAAAACCCGCATAAATGATATTATTTTACCGATTTTTGTTTCTATGTGAAAGTGGAACAGCCTTGAAAACATCCACTCCCGTTCACGTTATATCGCCTTTTTTGACGTTGTTAATACCACTTTATTGAAGTAAACATTAAACCTTTATTTGTGTGCATAGAACATATACTGGATAAAACACATTAGCCTTACAGGGGAAGAGGGCATTCTTTTGTTGGTAATGAACCGCGATATATAAATTATCACTCAAATAAAACCTTCCAATCTTTAGAAAAAGTTTTGAAAAATGCAAATAATGAAACATTTCACGTCGAAGTTAAAAATTACATTAGGAACTTATGTACATAAAGGCAAACAAAACTGTGCTAATATGACCAGGACGCCAACTGTTAAGAATTACAGAAAGAAAAGAGAAACATTTACTGTTGTTAATGTAGGAAATAAATTGTGTCTTACAAATATTAATGGCATCGCCATTTGTCCATTTGTATGGCAATTTTTCATTAAGCTGTTAAACGTAATTCTAAAAAATCATGCAGAGAATTTATGTATGTTTTAAATAGCGTAATTTAAGATGAGAAAAAGGGAGAAAATATTTCACGACATATGGTTTAATGTATATTAATCAGAGGAGGGGTGGGGGTGGGGGGGGGGGGGGGGGGGGGTGGTATCTGCTCCAAATATTGTTTGATGTATAACATTGTAATCTTGATATTATTGGTTTTAAATGTTATTCAGAGGGCCTCATTGAAAATAAGATTTATAATGTATAATAAAACTTAATGAATTTACCATCTTTAAATTATTATTACTATTATTATTATTATTATTATTATTATTATTATTATTATTATTATTATTATTATTATTATTATATACATTTGCTGTATGTAGTACACTGGTTTCTCGTACCGTTTCCAATTTCTCTTGAAGCATCGGAAAACTCTCTCCGTATATGTTAAAGTTGATATTCTCCGTATATGTTAAAGTTGATATTCTCCGTATATGTTAAAGTTGATATTCTCCGTATATGTTAAAGTTGATATTCTCCGTATATGTTAAAGTTGATATTCTCCGTATATGTTAAAGTTGATATAAGACACTTGACGGATATTCAAAAATGTTTTTAAGGAGACAAAACTGAATAAGCGGTGCGGTAATGGAATGGATAGAGTATTGACTGTTTACACCAGGGTTTTCGGTTCGATCCTCAGCCCAATAAAGTGATTCTTAAAGATTAACAATCAGTACTGGTTCTACCAAGGATTCGAGAGCGGTGCATAATACGTATAAACTCTGGGCGTGAATTCATCAACAATTTGTATCTGAGAATCGAATCTTGCATTTTTGTAAAACCCTGTAAACATACAATAAAGGGTAAGAAATGTAATTCTGTAACGTTTTCTGTTAAATAATCATTAACACTGTCTGTTTCTGCAATTAGATATAGCAATGTGCGTGTTAAATACTAGTAGTTATTTGAATCTTATTTGTTTTACATTTAAAGTCTGGGTCTAAACCCCAGACTCAAAATATTGAAGCATTTAGGTCCAAACCTTTCGTCACAATTGAGCTCAAATGATTAAGTTCATGATAAACTAAAAGTGAATAAATCTAAATTGACAAAAACAAGTATATCCATTGCAACGATGAGTTAAAAAGGGACATAACTTTGTATACGAAGTTACGCCCCTTTTCGACTAATTACTTAAAGTCGTAATGCGTAAAAATGACAGATTTTATTCTCTAACGAGCATTGTGCATTTAGTCGAAATAGAAACAAAAGTAATGGTCTGCACACATACTGAATTACCTTTCCATAAATAATTTCCATGAATAGAGTTAAGTGAAAGTTTGTGTAAAATTGCCGAATGTTTCTTTAAGATGGAGTTATGGAAGATTGCAGTATAACATGTACATTTAAATATGTCAATGTGATTGACTGTAGGTATATTTTGCCAATTTCAAAGAAGTATCAAAATATTTCTTTTCGGAAACTAGGCGGATTGGTCACCCTTCCCCTCATTACGGCCCCATAATTACGCCAGTGCCACATGCTGCCGCTTTAAATATGCCAATATCATGGCTACTAAGAATACTCCGGTGTCCCGTTGGGGGCCAACATGCCATATTTATTAAATTAAGTCAAGTCGAATCAACGAAACAACTAAACTACGATAGTGAAAAGACGAAACTACGGTGGTGAAAAGTCGAAACAACAATGGTGAAAAGTCGAAACAACGATAGTAAAAGTCGAAACAACGATAGCAAAAGTCGAAACAACAATGGTGAAAAGTCGAAACAACGATAGTAAAAGTCGAAACAACGATAGCAAAAGTCGAAACAACAGTGGTGAAAAGTCGAAACAACGATAGTAAAAGTCGAACCAACGATAGCAAAAGTCGAAACAACAGTGGTGAAAAGTCGAAACAACGATAGTAAAAGTCGAAACAACGATAGCAAAAGTCGAAACAACAATGGTGAAAAGTCGAAACAACGATAGTAAAAGTCGAAACAACGATAGCAAAAGTCGAAACAACAGTGGTGAAAAGTCGAAACAACGATAGTAAAAGTCGAACCAACGACGGTGAAAAATCGTCACAACGAAATAACAAATGGTGAAAAGTCGAAACAATGGTGATGAATAGTCGAAACTACGATGATTTCGTTATTTTAACTTGACTTAATTTAATAAATATGACGCGATGGCCCCCAGCGGCTGAAAAGTCAAAATCACGAGGGTTTCGTTGTCTCGACTTAACTTAATCTAATACTATGCCGCGATGGCCCCAACGGGACACCGTAGAATAACGTTAAGGTTTTCTATAAGACGCAGTTTATCACGGTCAAGTACACGTTATCACGTATGTCAGTGTTTATGTTTGAAGTGTAACACACCTAGTACATACAATAATTCGGAATTCTATAGATGGTTATAACATCAGCGACTCATTACTGTGACACTGTATACCAACAAATTAGTTAATAATAAACCAATATTGAAATCATTGCTTGATAAACTGGTCTGGTCATTTTGCATTGTCAGACTATTCCGTATATAATTTTGAAGACTTAGCATTCAGTAACGCATTTTCTTACATATCACACATACATGCGTGTGTGTATGTAACTTCAATTAATATAAACATGCATGTTGCATGTTCATGTACGTGCATGAATTGTTAGCCCATGTACAAATAACATTGCGTACACATCATGCCAAAGTGGTTAACCATTAAACCGTGAAACCGACTGTTCCAATATAAAACAATAAACATAAAATATATTACGTTGAGGTTCCACCGAGATTTGAGCGTATGATTCAGAGCCCTGAACGCTAACCATTACACCATAGAACCGACAGCTTCAGTATATAACAATAAACATAAAATATATTGCGTTGAGGTTCCACCGAGATTTGAACTCGGATCGCAGGATTCAGAGTCCTGAGTGCTAACCATTACACCATGGAACCGATAGCTTCAGTATAAAACAATAAACATAAAATATATAACGCTGAGTTTCCACTGAGATTTGAACTCAGAGCGCAGGATTCAGTCCCGAGTGCTAACCGTTACACCATGGAACCGATAGCTTCAGTATAAAACAATAAACATAAAATATATTGCGTTGAGGTTCCACCGAGATTTGAACTCGGATTGCAGGATTCAGAGTCCTGAGTGCTAACCGTTACACCATGGAACCGATAGCTTCAGTATAAAACAATAAACATAAAATATATAACACTGAGGTTCCACTGAGATTTGAACTCAGAGCGCAGAATTCAGTCCTGAGTGCTAACCGTTACACCATGGAACCGACTGTTTCAATAGACAAAAACAACAAAGAATATATTAATAGATTAAGGTTTCACCGACATTTGAGTTCCATCCATCCATCCATCCATCCATCCATCCATCCATCCATCCATCCATCCATCCATCCATCCATCCATCCATCCATCCATCCATCCATCCATCCATCCATCCATCCATCCATCCATCCATCCATCCATCCATCCATCCATCCATCCATCCATCCATCCATCCATCCATCCATCCAACTTCGACTGAAGGACTGTTCATAGCGACCCCGAACAACGTAAACCACAGTACATACTTATAAAATTAAATAGATTATTAAATGACAAATCATGACCATAAACCGCATATATGTGACTTTTAAAATACTTAATTCATTCGCCTCAACTTTTTTGTTCAATTTTTCAGAGTTCATCGAGCGATCTATTGTTAGCGAATAATAGCTGACTATTTTAATGCGCTTTGTAATCCAATTGTGGACTCAGGGGATAAGATTACAGATTATTTGTTCATTTTTTGTGTGGATTATTCGCATTAGCGCTTGCTGCAACAATGGCCTTTGAAAAAACATGTTTGGGTTTTACAACGGATTTGTATGAAACGCAAAGAAAACGTACAGATTGCGGTCAAAGTTAAAGCAACACTGTTAACACATAAAGAAAAGCAAATGTTTAAACAAACGCACCGACAGCTAATTATATAGTTATTCATGTTGTTCTATTTTTAACAATTGCCGCGTGTTTTTTTAAACAAATACATGGTAATGACTAATTAAAGTAAAGATAACAGCCAACAGTTAGTATATAGATTCCCCGCACATGCACACGTTTAGATGGCATATGACTAAATACATAGCTATTGGTCTCAAGTGTCTGTAATTTATTATGTCTATATGTTCAACAGTGCGAGCGTTTCATACGTATAGACAGGTCGTATGTTTCGGATGATGTGACCAAAATGTCACTTGTTTCAGACACTATATCAAACAGTTCATATGTTTCAGACACTATGTCCAACAGTTCATATGTATCAGACACTATGTCCAACAGTTCATATGTATCAGACAATATATCTAACAGTTCATATGTATCAGACACTATGTTCAACAGTTCATATGTATCAGACACTTTGTTCAACAGTTCCTATGTATCAGACATTATGTCCAACAGTTCATAAGTATCAGACACTATGTTCAACAGTTCATATGTACCAAACACTATGTTCAACAGTTCCTATTTATCAGACACTATGTTCAACAGTTCCTATGTATCAGACACTATGTCCAACCGTTCATATGTATCAGACAATATATCTAACAGTTCATATGTATCAGACACTATGTTCAACAGTTCATATGTATCAGACATTATGTCAAACAGTTCATATGTATCAGACACTATGTTCAACAGTTCCTATGTATCAGACACTATGTCCAACAGTTCCTATGTATCAGACACTATGTCCAACAGTTCCTATGTATCAGACACTATGTCCAACAGTTCCTATGTATCAGACACTATGTCCAACCGTTCATATGTATCAGACAATATATCTAACAGTTCATATGTATCAGACACTATGTTCAACAGTTCCTATGTATCAGACACTATGTCAAACAGTTCCTGTGTATCAGACAATATGTCCAACCGTTCATATGTATCAGACAATATATCTAACAGTTCATATGTATCACACATTATGTCCAACAGTTCATATGTATCAGACACTATGTCCAACAGTTCATATGTATCAGACACTATGTCCAACAGTTCATATGTTTCAGACACTTTGGTCAACCGTTCCTATGTATCAGACACTATGGTCATCAGTTCATATGTACCAGACACTACGTTCAACAGTTCATATGTATCAGACATTATGTCAAACAGTTCATATGTATCAGACACTATGTTCAACAGTTCATTATGTCCAACAGTTCATAAGTATCAGACACTATGTCCAACAGTTCCTATGTATCAGACACTATGTCCAACAGTTCCTATGTATCAGACACTATGTCCAACCGTTCATATGTATCAGACAATATATCTAACAGTTCATATGTATCAGACACTATGTTCAACAGTTCCTATGTATCAGACACTATGTCCAACAGTTCATATGTATCAGACACTATGGTCATCAGTTCATATGTATCAGACACTATGTCCAACAGTTCATATGTTTCAGATACTATGTCCGACATGTCGTATGTTTCGGGTGATGTGCCTTACACTACGTTCAACAGATCATATGTCTCAGACGACATGTCTAACAAATCATATGTCTCAGGCGACATGTCTAACAAATCATATGTCTCTGACGACATGTCCAACAAATCATATGTCTCAGACGACATGTCTAACAAATCATATGTCTCTGACGACATGTCTAACAAAGCATATTTCTCAGACGACATGTCTAACAAATCATGTGTCTCTGACGACATGTCTAACAAATCATATATTTCAGACGACATGCCTAACAAATCATATATTTCAGACGACATGTCTAACAAATCACGCGTCTCAAACGACATGTCTAACAAATCATATTTATCAGACGACATGTCTAACAAATCATTTGTCTCAGACGATATATCTAACAAATCATATGTCTCAGACGACATGTCTAACAAATCATATGTTTCAGACGATATATCCAGCAAAGCATATGTCTCAGACGACATGTCTAACAAATCATATGTCTCAGACGACATGTCTAACAAATCATATGTCTCAGACGATATGTCTAACAAATCATATGTCTCAGACGACATGTCTAACAAATCATATTTCTCAGACGATAATTCTAACAAATCATATATTTCAGACGATAATTCTAACAGATAATATGTTTCAGACGATAATTCTAACAAATCATATGTTTCAGACATGTCTAACAAATCATATTTATCAGACGACATGTCATACTAATCATATGTCTCAGACGACATGTCTAACAAATCATATGTCTCAGACGATATGTCTAACAATCATGTGTCTCAGACGACATGTCTAACAAATCATATATTTCAGACGATATGTCTAACAAATCATGTGTCTCAGACGATATGTCTAACAAATCATGTGTCTCAGACGATATGTCTAACAAATCATATGTCTCTGACGACATGGCTTACAAATCATATGTCTCTGACGACATGTCTAACAAATCATATATCTTAAACGATATGTCTAACAAATCATGTTTCAGACGATAAATCTAACAGATAATATGTTTCAGATGCTTTGTCCAAAGTTTCTCCCTGTATAACAGTTGCCCCCTCCATAACCGCATATGTTTCAGACACCATGACCCACAATGTACTTCGATCTTACGTTGTGGTTAACAGTTGCCACATACCAAACACTTCGCTCAACAGTTCGTACTTTTCGAATGCTATATTTTGTAATTAAAAAGTTTCAGATAACACGTTAAGCATTGTAAATATTTCAAACGCTATATTTAGGAAGTTAATACGTTTCAGGCAATTTTCTTAACAGCTCGTGTGTGTAACAATAACGTACACTAGTTTTCAGAGACTTGGAAAAGTATTAAGATCAGACACTGTGCCTAATATTTACAATGAGTTAGGTCCTAGTATTTTATCAGAATTATTTTTTTTTTTTAAATCTTTGTCCAATGTAAACTTTTGTATCAGACGAAATTCTCAAAATAGTAAATCTTTATTTCCTTTTCTTCTTAATCTAATTTCACGGGAAGGTTTTAGGAAATTAATCATATTAATGAACTCCAAAAGATGGTAAACGTCTGCAGCACCTTGCTTGAATAAGGTACTGTGAGCAGACGTGACCACCTCAGTTGTGAGCAGACGCGACCACCTCAGCTGTGAGCAGACGTGACCACCTCAGCAGTATCGCCAACGGCGGAATTCGCACTAGAGTAAGCACACCTGACCATATGACCACCGCAAGTCTATATTACTCCCATATGCTATCAGTTACCATAGCAACGCAAACCATAGGTTTGAAATTAATTTTAAATGAGTTATTTTTAATGCATGTAATTGGATTTCGACGGACTATTTTTCTCCCGAGATGCACCCAGTAATGCATTATTCATGCAGTAATTATATAGAATACATCTCGGTATATGCAAACTGCTTCTGCACAAGAATTGATATGGAATTCTAAGTGTGTGGAAGCAGTGCGATAGATCAGTCGTGGAAGATAAGAAACGGTCGCGGTTGTTAACGAAACGACAGCGTTAAACACTTCGATATATAATATGTACCTCTCCTCAGCTGCTTTTACGACTACCATAAACACTTCGAGAGGTAGCATGTATTCCTTCGCCGTGGTTATGTTATGCATAATGCGGATGCCTTTAGCGCGGACCTTTGTCGCTGTTGGTCTGAATACTTTGTAAATCAAATCTCATCGTTTCTTTCTATTGTTATCAGATATAAGGTTTTTTTAGCACAAAGAAAGTTATGACAGCTAGACGTAAATAAACATGTGGTGCGTTGACAGATAGCGGTTTTCTGTTGCGGGTCAACGATTAATAATTCAAAACAACGGAACCCGATCCCGTGTTTACCTCATCTCACAATATACGTACATATACGGAGTCTGCAGTGAATGACAGACGAATTCCGATTTGAGAATCAAAACGAAAATAACAACATAAAGTTCAACAAGTCTCGTATTAAAAATCTTAATGTAAATGCCTTTTTGACACGTCACCTGTTTAAAGTTCAAATAAAAGATATCTATTTTTGTCGCAGTCAAACTTTGCGGTCAGTTTATATTGATGAAAAGAGAGCATAAGGTCAGACAAACGCTTTTTGTTAAAATAAACTGAGTATATGTTTATTAACCAAACATCAGTTAATGTGAAAGTGAAGATCAATGAAATGGATCAGTCTAAGTGTGTATATAATATATACAAACTATAACACTAAACCCGTCTATAAATGGCGGACACATTCAGATGTGTTTATTATACGGATTTTAATTTAATCGAGTTTTATGTTTCACTAGTGAGACAAAATAAATACATTTACTATTTCATAAAATGCCAAGTAGAAACAATGTTTTATTTTATAACATGTATTCAAACACATTTTATTTAATACTTTGTAATCCGATGGTAAACTAAGACGGTATAATATTGAAATTCCATTCTGGTTACATTGGTAATCAGTTATATATCGGAGTTGTCTCCCCTATATTACAGAGATGAAGTTATTCAATGTATTCACCAGAAATGATAACAATACCTACCGTACACGAATTAATTATTATGTGCTCAGCGGTACGGTTGTGTGGGTGAGTGTCAGCCGCTCGCGCCAGTGGTTACAGGCTCGAGAGCAAAATCAGCTTCCTCTGCAACCGATCTAACGTAGCGTCAAATAGTTTATACCGTACTGGGATTCCCAAAATATTGTGTTTTCAGTTAAATAAAACCAGTTTACTATTTTGGATCCCCACCACCCTCACTCCCGTGATGTTCATGCTGATTCCTCAACAAACAATCCCGGTCATGTGATTTTTAAAATGAAAACTGCAATCGGAAAATCGCTCGGCCATTTCCGCCTACGTTCGAAATAGCAAGGCGGAATTGCTGAGTGGTATTCAAATTGACAAAACTGTTGTGCCTTTGAACTAAAGGAGTCTTACTTAAATGTGACATATTACCGAATTAACTGATACATTTTTTTAAACAAGACTGATTGATTTTGATCATTAACAAAAGTCAAGTCATATCTATTGTGTCTGTTACAAAACAATAAAAAAATAAAATAACTAAGCCTTAACTGTGAAATATAACCAAAAAAATCATTAGTTTGTTCAAATAGTCACCCGTATCGGAATAGTATATAACGGCAACGTTACTATGAATAAGCGCAGATATTTGGAATCCGTGTTTTAAACATTAAACAAATAATCATTTAATGCAGACGATAACACGGCCTATCGATTTTGGGCCAAAAGGTATTTTAGCAAACCTGTCAACATCTAATGAAGAAACGGTAAACTGTCATGTTTTGTTGACACAGCGTTATGTATGTGTTTGATCTGTTCCTACCGACCTAAGACGCGGGAGAGCAGTAACTCCAGTTAAAGCAGCGCTCCACGCTGTGCTACAAATTACCACGAATGTTTTATAATTTATTTTTGTTTGAATGGGGTTTAACGCTATTTTCAACACATATCAGGTTATATATGGCATACCAAGTGTTATTTGTGGAGGAGGACCTCAGAATGAATCTGTTATTCCGCAAGTAACTTCCAACTACACATAATAAAAGACGAATCTCAGTGCCAACTACACATAATGAAAGACGAGTCTCAGAGCCAACTACACATAATGAAAGACGAGTCTCAGTGCCAACTACAAATAATGAAAGACGAATCTCAGTGCCAACTACACATAATGAAATACGAGTCTCAGTACCAACTACACATAATGAAAGACGAATCTCAGTGCCAACTACACATAATGAAAGACGAGTCTCAGTGCCAATTACACATAATGAAAGACGAATCTCAGTGTCAACTACAAATAATGAAAGACGAATCTCAGTGTCAATTACACATAATGAAAAACGAGTCTCAGTGTCAATTAAACATAATGAAAGACAAATCTCAGTGTCAACTACACATAATGAAAAAGAGTCTTAGTGTCATCTATACATAATTAAAGACGAATCCAGTTTCAGCTACACATAATGAAAGGCTAGCCCCAGTGTCATCTATACATAATGAAAAAAGAATCTCAGTGTCAACTACATATAATGACAGACGAATCTCAGTGCCAACTACACATAATGAAAGACGAATCTCAGTGCCAACTACACATAATGAAAGACGAGTCTCAGTGCCAACTACACAAAATGAAAGACGAATCTCAGTGTCAACTACACATAATGAAAGACGAGTCTCAGTGCCAATTACACATAATGAAAGACGAATCTCAGTGTCAACTACAAATAATGAAAGACGAATCTCAGTGTCAATTACACATAATGAAAAACGAGTCTCAGTGTCAATTACACATAATGAAAGACAAATCTCAGTGTCAACTACACATAATGAAAAACGAGTCTTAGTGTCATCTATACATAATTAAAGACGAATCCAGTTTCAGCTACACATAATGAAAGGCTAGCCCCAGTGTCATCTATACATAATGAAAAAAGAATCTCAGTGTCAACTACATATAATGAAAGACGAATCTCAGTGTCAACTACACATAATGAAATACTAGTCTCAGTGTCAACTACACATAATAAAAAACGAGTCTCAGTGTCAACTATACATAATGAAAGACGAATCTCAGTGTCAATTACACATAATAAAAAACGAGTCTCAGTGTCAACTAAACATAATGAAAAACGAGTCTCATTGTCAACTACACATAATGAAAGACGAGTCTCAGTGTCAACTACATAATTGTTTTATAATGGATTACGTGTCTCAGTGTCAACGTCACATAATGAAATACGTGTCTCAGTGTCAGCGGTCAGAAGGGTAATCGACTGAGCTTATCAAGCCCGGCCCACGAAGAACACTTACATATTTAGAAAAATTGCAATTCGACTGCCTGTTGTATAAATGATAAAGCCATGTCCCATATGATACTATCAGGAAAGTTACACCCCTGGTGTGCCCCTGTGTGGTCTATGTTATCATCACCCCCAATTGGGAACCCTGCTCCACGAACATCTTATTCCAAGCCAACATTCCGAGTTATCAGAGATATATATCCTAATCAAGTTGGAATTCTAAAACGCGGCTTCCTAGCATTGTTCCCTGCTCCATTAATAATTCTCACGTGTCGTTCTGTTCGGAAGATATGTAAACAGCAAATTTAATTATCCCGATGGATTGACGGGCTTTGTCTTAGGTATTATCCGATCTGTGGTTAAATGGTATCATTTTCATTTGTTAATGTTGTGCTAGTTCCACAAGGCATGTAAAACGTGTATTATTTTGATCATGGTTTTACAAAGGCTTACCCATAATCTGTTTATTACGATCGTGTGAACTTTATGACAGATTTTTTTTTTTTTAAAGTTTCACCATCTCCAATACCATGTGTCTCTGGGTTTTTTTTTGCAAAATGTATTGTTTTTGGTAAATAAATGTAACATACACACTTTTATTCTTCATCATAAAATATAACCGTTACTGTAATAAAGTTATTTCGATGAAAATCGTTGTTTTGATTAATGCTGTGCCGATATTCACTTCCGACGTGTTCGCTAATTGTTTACTTCTTTCCATAAATAATTTTTAAAGTTTTATTCTTTATTGTAGTCTCATCATGGTTAATACATCATATAAAACAATCCTTATATCTAACAAATAACCATGTCATTCTATATAGAGAATTATAAGAGACTATAATTAAAACATGTCAAAACATGTTTTTAACATTTTATCACACATCCGTTTATATATCTGCGTGTTTATTGAAACATGCATAATATTAAATGCAAACTATTTAACAATACAAGTGTTAACAGCTATATATACAGTAAAAAAAGAGAGACCGGTGCTAATCTTGACATATATTCTAAAATATTATTAAAAAGGTATAAATGATTACAATATGAGGAGAAAAAGAGTTGCTAAGGCAACCGCTATTCAAACTTAAAAAAAAATGGAATATCAATATAGATCAATTCTACAGTGAACTGATTAGCACAGATATTTTAAAATGGTTTCGTTTTAACTGATATGTTTAAACAGAACTTAATTTCACGAACACGTCACACACAGCTTCTTTTAAATAATAGCTTTGCTACAAGGTTTAGCAGTTTTTCTGCTTTAACCAAATATTTCGGTATAAGTAAGTAAGTAAGTAAATATTTTATTATAGTGACATATGTACATGTAACATAATATGCATATATACAAATTTAACAACACACCCGGCCCAATGGACCTATAAGTCACCTATACAAATAAATAATTATATTATTTCACATGGAATTATGCTTGTAATTAAATAGAATAAAAAAATAAATAATATAGACAAGGTAATTACATAACAACATATTAATTATGGCTGAAAGTCATTAGGTATATAATGTTCTTCTGTAGTTTAACAACAATCAGTTTTTTTTTCTTGCTTGCATATGTGTCTCATGTAATTGTCTAGACCATTCAAAGAAACATTATTATTATTATTTTTAGTTATTAAAAATCAAATGAATTTTAACGTCCTTCAGCAATTAAATGGCAAACTTTCTCACATATAGTTTTAGACCGAGTTGGGTTCAGATCCAAGGTCATTAGACAACCGCCTTAGTCACAGTCTTTAATCTAACGGTTTGTTAATTAATTATTGTGTAATATTGTAGAAGGATTAGAAGAAAGAAGAAGAAGACGGTGAAGAAAAAGAAGAAGAAGAAGAAGAAGACGATGAAGGAAAAAAGAAGAAGACGATGAAGAAAAAGAAGAATAAGACGATGAAGAAAAAAAAGAACAAGACGATGAAGAAAAAGAAGAAGAAGACGACGATGAAGAAAAAGAAGAAGAAAACAATGAAGAAAAAAAGAAGAGGACGATGAAGAAAAAGAAGAAGAAGACAATGAAGTAAAAAAAGAAAAAGAAGAAGACGGTGAAGTAAAAGAAAAAGAAAAAGAAGAAGAAGAAGAAGAAGAAGAAGAAGAAGAAGAAGTAGATGAAGAAGAAGAAGAAGAAGAAGAAGAAGAAGAAGAAGAAAAAGAAAAAGAAAAAGAAGAATGATATTGGTAATGATGCGCTCATTCATAAAAGAAATGAACAATTGATTATTTATTATGGGACGCATACTAAAACGTTTGCTTGTTAACTTAACTGTCTCTTGAATGAAGGAGTTTTAATACATTTTAATATATCGCATTGCCCTTATTTAGAATATTTCTGTGTTTATCTGTGTCTATATTGAATGTCTTAGTGTACCACAGACTGAGTGTTGGTGCAATCACGCACGTGCATGCGTTCGTGCATACATGGATGTCAGCAGTTAGTGACGATTCGTACCAAGAGAACTTCACTGTGTATGTAAATATTAATCATTTTTGTGCCAGTCATTCTCAACCGAAACCCGAATTTGGCACATGATTATATGATAAATTAATATTATAAATATAGAAGTGTCAAATTTGAAGTCAGGCATAATTTTAATAAATTGATTAACGTTTTCTTGTATCAAGAAAAAATAAAACCTTTTATCAAAATTGATCAATGATTTAAAATAAACAAATATAATTTTAAAACAAGTGTGTGTTGATACGACAAGCGTTTGTTAGACGCTACTCTAAGATCGATATAAGTGGAAAATTAGTATTAGAACAAACAAAATATGCCAACAAAAGCCTACACAAAAAATGCCTTTTATAAAATATAATAACATGAATTTTAATAATTTACGAAAATTGTATTTGAAAATGTATTACTATCAAAGACCTTCTGTGTTCGATTTTTTAGAGTTACTTAATTCACATAATAAAACTATATTATATAATATTTCAAGATATATAAAAGAGACATTATAAATTACAAAAAAAAAACAGTGCTTACTGTTAAGCATAGTGTTCATCCTCATTTCATTAATTTTATAAATATCATTAAATATTTTGTTGTATACTCAAATGAATTGAATATATTGTATATAGTATGTGATGTAAATCCTAATGAAATATTATGTTCTGTTCTGTTCATGAAATATCATGATTTTATATAAGATATGTAAAAAACAAATCACCGACACGCCTATATAATAAACGAAAGACGGGGGGAAGGGGGGTGGGGGGGTCAGGATAGTTGGCCACTTTTGTGGGTTCCACTAAATATAGGTGGGGACAAATATAACTAACTTTAAAATATTTTCTGAAAATGTTGTATTTTAGCAACAGTTCGGTATTCAAACGTCGGTCCGCACTACCCTCACCCTACCACGCCCTTACCTACCCACCCCCTGTCTCGTCCCCCTTTGATCCGTCAATACGAAACATACATATTGAAAAAAACACCATACACAATTAGCGTGCACGCAGTAAAAACACAACTCCAAACAATACTGGCAAACGCCCGCGATTTCACACATGATTGACGTCACGGGTGCTTTCAGTTTATTAAAACATGTCCCCTTTATCAATTTATGATAACAACAAATCCAAATATATTTCATGACAACTTTGTTTTTTTTGTGCGTTTATTTAAATTTGTATATTCAATCTGTTTGAAACTGTGACGCAAATGTTTAAGTGGATATGAAGTGTAAAGCGAGATCGGCTCGAACAAAGCACTGCAGCTGTGGTAAGTGTATTGAGACAACGCCCCCGGTAACTGGACAAAAGAAAACCTCTGAAGGGAAAGAGATATATGAATGGTAAATACATGCACTATGTTTTTTGACAGTTTCATTATTACTGTCTATGTTTGCAAGGAAGTACATATTTTAATAATATGCGTTCTTAATATTTGATTTAAAAATATAGCGACGGCTGCATTGTTGTTTTTTACTAGTCAATTTGCTATCCGTTGTCTGCTTTAAAAACAACAACAACACCACCAACATATTGACAAGTTACTTAATTATAACCCCTCCCTCTGCAAAAACACTACAGTTGTATAAAAATTAAATAGGTACAACTTTATATTATCTTTTTTTTCATGTGTATGTGTCGTACTTTGTAAATTATATGTGGCCTCGTAGAAGATTAAATGTATCCAAATGAGTTGGTGTGAATTTATATATAACTATTATTATTTTTACTATTCTAATTATTATTTTAATATCATTATTATTATTATTATTATTATTATTATTATTAGTAGTAGTAGTAGTAGTAGTAGTAGTAGTAGTAGTAGTAGTAGTAGTAGTAGTAGTAGTAGTAATAATAGGTAATAGTAGTAGAAGTAGTAGTAGTAGTAGTAGTAGTAGTAGTAGTAGTAGTAGTAGTAGTAGTAGTAGTAGTAGTAGTAGTAGTAGTAGTAGTAGTAGTAGTAGTAGTAGTAGAAGTAGTAGTAGAAGAGAAGTAGTAGTAGTAGTAGTAGAAGTAGTAGTAGTAGAATTAATAGTAGTAGTAGTAATAGTAATAGTAGTAGTAGTAGTATTGTAGTAGTAGTAGTAGTAGTAGTAGTAGTAGTAGTAGTAGTAGTAGTAGTAGTAGTAGTAGTAGTAGTAGTAGTAGTAGTAGTATAAGTAACAGTAACAGTAACAGTAACAGTAACAGTAACAGTAACAGTATTAGTAATAGTAATAGTAATAGTAATAGTAATAGTTATAATAGTAATAGCAATAGCAGTAGTAATAGTTATAGTAGTAATAGTAATAACAGTAGTAATAGTTATATTTATAGTAATAGTAAAAGCAGTAGTAATAGTAATAGCAGTAGTAATAGTTATGGTAATAGCAGTAGTAATAGCAATAGCAGTAGTAATAGCAGTAGTAATAGTTATAGTAGTAGCAGTAGTAATAGTAATACCAGTAGTAATAGCAGTAGTAATAGTAATAGTTATAATCATAGTAATAGCAGTAGTAATATTAATAGTAGTTGTAATAGAAGTAGTTATAGAAATAGTAATAGCAGTAGTAAGTAGTAATAGTAATAGATATAGTTATAGTAATAGAAGTTGTGGTACTATTATTATTATTATCATCATTATCATTATCATCATCATTATTAGATATATTATTATTGATTTGAATATAACCATCACATTATTTCAATGTCTAATGAGAAATTAAGGAGTCAACTTTTTTCTCTTTCTATGACCATTTAATGTGCCTTAAGTAATTTAGTTGTTCTCAATTTCATTTCGCAACGCTTTGATTTTAATGGCTACAAAGCCTAGATTGTTGATTTTTAACTACATGTACCCGTATTATTAAACTCTATACTGTGTTTATGACCAACCATCTTAATTTCTCCGCTCATTCCAAACAAATTTGGAACAATAGCACGTGAACACTTACCGCACTGTTTTCCACTCTGTCAGTTAATATAAACATAATTCACACAATAATTGAAAAGCCTTCTATATTAGAGGTGTCCAAGGGCGTCTACATTAGAGGTGTCCAAAGGCGTCTATATTAGAGGTGTCCAAAGGCGTCTATATTAGAGGTGTCCAAAGGCGTCTATATGAAGTAAAGGGTTAAACAATATCTTATTCACAAAATACATGGCAGTCATTCATTAATTATATTAAATTACAAGTGAAATGAATTCAGAAAAAATCTATAATAGATTACATGCAAATACATGATTACAACATCAGGATTTCAGGTTTTGGTCGATTATTATTTATTTTATGAGTCGTCGGTAATATGTACCATCCGAAACGTGTTTTAATTATATTCCTAGTACTTCTACTTCTCAGTCAGTGTTCATGTAGTTACAAGGATACCTCCCCGTTGTCATGACACCTTGAAATCCGCGGCACGCGTCATCGTTCTGTAACAATAAGCAGTCGGCATCTGGAATCACTTCCAGGCCGTCTTTTATACCTTTCTTACTATTTTCTTTGCTTTCATTTATCATCGCGAATTATGTCGTTACTTGAAGTTTTTTGTTGTTATGACATATTCTTGTGATAGCTTGCCGATTTTTCCCCTGAGGGGATGGAGGGGGAGATATAAATTGAATATGTAATGTTTGACGAATCCTTTGATCATTGGAAAGATTGACGAAAAAATATAAGACACCGACTTTTAACCGTTGATGATGAGTGCACGTATGCGTGCGTTTGGTGCTGAGGTAATGGGGACCAAATACAGATGTGCGGTTCATGGCCCGTCTCCGCAGGTCTTTCCTCGGTCGAACATCAACACGGCATCACTAACAAACGAAGTGGGGTGGGAGAACGAGGTGGCAGTGGGGGAGGCATATCTTACAATACCGTTTACAGTAGTTTTTAAAACAACAAATCGCCCATTGTTGCAAAAAAGGTACAAAGTATCTTCTTATATTATGAACACTTGGTACCTTATTTTTCTTATGGGATGAAATGTGGTTTGGACTAGGGGTAGGGAGTGAGGAGGTGAGGGGGCGGGGGTTCATTCTCCATTTCTTTATACATTTTGTAGGTTAACATAGATATATGTTTGTCAATACTGTTTAAACTTCCCAAAATGGCACCATCCATTTTAACTCTAACTAGTCAGAGAGAGAGAGAGAGAGAGAGAGAGAGAGAGAGAGAGAGAGAGAGAGAGAGAGAGAGAGAGAGAGAGAGAGAGAGAGAGAGAGAGAGAGAGGGGGGGGGGGGGAGAGGGGGAGAAGGGAGAGTAAATAACAATTTAAGAATTCATTCTAATAACAAATACAACGGACGTGTTCTTAGTGAACACATAGACACTTTTGTACCTATCGAAATATTTTGTCTTCCTTAAACATTAGCCGAAATATATATAAAACCATGCGAACAAGCAAATATCGTGAACTGCCAGCCCAGCGGCGGGGCCTCCCTATTGTAATTATGGATATGATGCTCTGGAAATATTATTGTGTTATTCGTAATAATGGCAAAAATGTACGAACTTTTTGTGGGTGATATGTGGAAGCACGTGGGACTATTACAGTTATACTTTATGGCACATGCGTATTCATGTATAATAGTATATCTGAAAACGTGTGATTGCGGTAAAATGTGTTTGTATTTCACAGCAGTCAGAGAAAAGTTTCATCAACGCGTCATCTCTGTGTATGAAATGTACCGTTATAAATAAAATAATTACCTATAATTTTAATTGTATTATATGTCGAGTTGTCGGGTTGTCGACTTACATGAAGGTATTTTGAAATGATTTAATGAGAATAAAAATTATAGAGCCATACTTAGAAGTAGAAGAAACTCCCATTTGTGCAGTAGTACTGTCTATATTTTCGTCTCATATAATAAAACATATTCATGAACGTTAAAACTTATACATTTCCATTCTAAAAGAATTATAAGAGACATTTTAAACATAAAATATGCATACAAAGCACAATTATTTGACATGTAAAATATTGCTTATCTTTAAAAACTACAATAAAGCAAGTTTTGAATTAAAAAGGGAAATGTATTTCTAAATTACTGAAAATATTTCATCTTCGCCAATTTGATGATAACTAAAATTAACCAAGGCGTTAAACACAAATCTATTTTGAAATTATTAATGGAGAGAACTGTTAA
>CM055904.1:54973359-55063359 GCA_029582155.1 Panopea generosa | reverse complement strand
TGAAATGGTTACACAACTTGAAACTAGCATAACTCATTCTACGATTCTGAAGAAATCCATACTTGACTATTTGAAAGGGGAAATGCGGATAACAAACAAACGAGTGTCGAAATAAGGAAAAAGGCGGCGACCTCTCCACACTGGTAATCCGCGCTGTACGTTCTGGCTGTGAGTTTCAGACGCGGATTAATCGAGGATAATCCGGGATAATCCGGCTTTATAACAAAGATTAAATCGTTCATTTATATGTCACACATTTAAGAGTATATATTTCCTTACCCTCGTGTCATTATAATAGGCCTTCACAGAAACGGCTATATTGTTGACGGACGAAAAGAAAATAATGACGTCGTCGGAAGCATGTCCGTGCCTTAGTGCAAAGTGATTAACGTTTTTTTCATGCATTCTGTCTGACGGCAGACGATAATTTCTGGCACTATGTAGCATTGTGGATAACATATGCTTATTTACGCCATTGTGTATACATGTATTTAGTTCGTTGTTAACTTTTTAAGGCGAAACCTTTTCTCAAATTCTCGAAAAATCGGCGCCACATTTTTGCATTCGAAAGTGTTGGTGTATATACTAGTATATTGTTATACAAAAGACAAGAGCGCTGAAGAATGATCACTCGGTGTACAAAATATTAACTATACAACTTTTAAGAACCATTGTGTCCACCCTGGATTCGCCAAAGTATAATCTTCTTGATTCAGTACAGTTGGGTTGCTTTGGCACTAAATCGTTAGAACGGCATGATATTAGATCTACTTGATAATAAAGATATTCGCCAACGGGGAGAGCAAATTCTTTTATAAGTTATGCATTCATGTTGAAACGCCATGCTGTAATTTTCACTGCAGTTTCCCATTCACAAGCATAAAACAGCGTTGTCATTTCTTTTTACTACATTAACGAACAATGCCGAATACGTCCGAAGTACGAAATTTTTAAAACCACCATGAGCATAAACGCACGCATATAGACATGGGCTCAGCTAGAAACCGTGCAATGGTGACCTAATTTTCAGTATTATAAACTGATCATTCAAAACATTCAGGTTGCATGAATACCTGTCACAATACCCCTTTACAACCACTTGGCATTGTTGTTTAAGGTCCCCATTTTATTTATTTATTTATTTCAGACGATAAAATTTCCCAATGACTCTATTCAAATCCATATAAACGTCTGACTGGCACAACTATAATGTAGAATTCTTCTTATTCATATTGATTTAAGCGATTCTTACAATTTTCTATAAAAGACCGTATCGAATATTTCGTTTCGTTTAATTTAATGACAAAAGATGTTTCGCGTTTTACATGTAACCCGTGGACCCAATCATCGATTCCATACAACGACTGACAAATACCAGCGAATGGTAAAGAGAGAAATTCAAATACGCTATATTTGTCTTTTGTGCGTAAAGTAAACATATTAAATTCTCAAATAGACACATTTGAGTCGTACATGCTGGTTTAATCTCAAAGCGCAGCATGTCCCTCTAGAGGAAGTGACACCCCGTACTGATAATCAATTAAAATTGTGGCGTAACCTTCTATTATTTTTTTTAAAATAATTTTCTAGAAATATAGTGACATTCATTTTTCTCCGGAATTAACCATAAATGGGTTTGGCTCTACGCTTTTACAGCAATCAATTGAGGCCTGTCGCGTCAAGGTCATGTATCAATACGCTTATGTAATAGTGTTCATGGAATGCCCTACAGCAGATGAAGAAGAAGATGAAGAAGAAGAGAAAAAGGAAGAGAAAGAGGAAGAATGAGAATGAGAATGAGAATGAGAATGAGAATGAGAATGAGAATGAGAATGAAGAATAAAGAATAAAGAATAAAGAATAAAGCATAAAGCATAAAGCATAAGAATAAGAATAAGAATAAGAATAAGAATAAGAATAAGAATAAGAATAAGAATAAGAATAAGAATAAAGAATAAGAATACAATAATGAAGAATATTATAAAAAGGAAGAAATAAAATAGTATACAAGCTTAAAAGCATGTATTTGCTTAACTACAGCGTAGTTAAAATAAATATTATAAGAAATTAAAATGTGGCTGGGTTTTAATTGTTTGAAGAAATATAACATATTATGCATATAAAGCGTGACGGCTGTTACATGTAGAAAGAATGAACCGTCGCAAAAAATGTTGTCAGTGGAAAACTCATATCCTACTATATCTTTTATATTCTTAAATAACATTAACTGACAGCCATTTAAGATTAAACAAATATTCAGTACCACGATTATCAATTAAGCATGCAGTTGTCATATATTTACACTGAACACGGATTTGTTTGATATCTTTTCCCTCCTGTCGTTTCTTCTACACCTTTCAAAAAACATACTTCTTGTAACATTCAGCATCATCGTTCTCTTGTCTTGATTGTCCCATTACAATTAACAGGCCCTTACCAACTCCTCGAAATATACTTCTTTCTTGTATAATCTTGTAACCGTGTAGAATAAAAAAGAAACTCACAGACTGAACTGATGTAGAATAATTACCAGAACATGATTATCTCCCTTTGACTATTATGTTGCTTTACGGTATCCCCCGACAAACGCGTGTAGTTTAAATATTATCACGGACCTAAATGTCATTTCAAATCTGAGAACATCTACCGTCCTTCTAACGTAACATGTTTTGACCATGCTTAGTTTGAACCCACGACCTTATGGTTGAGGGGTAAGTAATATTGAGACGGCGCCTTAGATGACACGGTCAGGGAAATACACGTGTTTACAGACAGACCGAAGATGGTTTGATAGTCGTGTTTCACCTTTCAATAGTTAACATGAACCCAAGTCCGACCCTCTCAGCCTCAAATATTCAATATTCGTATAATTTATACTGTTATGAGTATATGTGTATGTGCGTACCGCGTACCATTTATACTGCTATTAGTAATATGTGTTTGTGCGTATCAAGTACTATTAAAACTGCTATGAGTAAATGTGTTTGTGCATATCACGTACCATTAAAACTGTTATGAGTATATGTGTATGTGGGTACTGCGTACCGTTTATACTGCTATGAATATATGTGTATGTGTATCACGTACCAGTAAAACTGCTATGAGTATATGTGTACATGGGTACCATTTATACTGTTATGAGTATATGTGTTTGTGCGTATCACGTACCATTAGAACTGCTATGAGTATATGTGTGCATGGGTACCGCGTACCATTTATACTGTTATGAGTATATGTGTTTGTGCGTATCACGTACCATTTGTACTGTTATGAATATATGTGTTTGTGCGTATCACGTACCATGTGTACTGTTAGGATTATATGTATTTGTGCGTATTGAGTATAATTTATACTGCTTTGAGTAAACGTGTATGTTGGTACCGCGTACCATTTATACTGCTATGAATATATAGGTTTGTGCGTATCACGTACCATTGAAACTATTATGAGTATATGTGCATGTACGTACCGTGTACCATTTATAGTGGTATGGCTATATGATTTATGTACTAGTATGAAGACAAAAAGAAATATAAAAAATGCCCCATGTCTTGTAATGACTGCATAACCCCGAAAAGGGGCCACAGACGACAGCGCGTCTTCTAGCCAGGTTATTGGAAATCAGTAAAATTCAATGACCATTTTCTGTCCATTTTTAAGAATCAGTTGTGTGGATTTAGTGTACAGTTTTATTAAATAATTAAGTTTGGAACTATTACATTTAGGGTTTAGTATCATTTTGCAGACTTATAAAAAGTTGTTTAATTATAAGATTTTCTAAACGTTTCCTTTATAAATGTTTGTTTGTGCAAGTCGGTACGGTAACGACCTACTTAAATTGGTTCTTATATACAGCCATTGCACATATGAGGATTTTGAGACTTAATGTTTTAATAAAAACTTCACTAAATTGAGGCCCGGAAAATGGTGTAAGGAGAAATATACACAGTATGTTAATAGCATCATTAGTCAGAACACGTCTATATTCTGCATAATAATAATAACAAAAAAAACAAAAAACGTTACATTTTTTTTTTCTTAATGTCATTCGTTAAATACCACGACGCTTTATTCTTACCGAGATCTTAAGTTAAATCTTTAATTTGTGAAATTCATGTAGGGATCTAATGTTTCAAATGACTGAGTTTCAAATAGATAATACAACTTCTTTGTCCGGATCTCCAGCCATTATCTTAGTTAATTGACTTACGTTATCGGATAGCTACATCTTGTGAAATTTAAGACTAAACTCAGTGGCGTCTTTTGTCCAGTTTATGGCTCTGGAACAATTCAATTTGCTTATCAATGCGAAGGCTTTGTTTTAGATTTTGAACATGTTTTGGGAAATACAACGAACAAAGGATTACCGTAACGAGCCGCTATGTACCATTGTCGTAGGGTCCGTTATTTGTATAAAGTGTGTATTGGCCGTCATTTTATTATTGTTTCTGATTAAATTCTTATTTCAAGTATACGTGTGTAAGAAATATATTGAATCATGTGGTATACATTGAAATTTTAGCTTAGATTTACTTTATTTGCAAATGCATAAAATTTATAAAAAAATATATATTATTTTCATACAAGGAATTAGAGAGAAAAATATATAGATCCTTGGTGCATTCATGTATCATATACATGTATACACAAACATTTCGCTATTACAAAATAGGCAATACTTATGTCCAAGACATTGAGTCTTTTCATTGTTGTCATACCTTTGTTTTCTTCGTCATTGATCAAGTTGACTTATATTTTTGCCTTACATTTTCTAAATATTAAAGAGAAAATGAAAACAAGGCACAGATGAATTAAATGAGTAAATGAAATACGGATTTATATGTTTAAACCTAGGTTAGAGTATTCAGATATGTATATGTTATTTAACCACTGGGTTCATCAGATCCATTTCGATTAAAAATTGTCTTCCAGAATCTGAGATCAGCCGTCTCTGTTAATAACGCCCATACATAAAGTAGCATCCCATAATACGAAATGATACACGTTTTTTTTTGTGTGTGATTTTATTTTACAAGTTTTATTTTTCATATTTCCAGAGAGTGAGTGAAGACGTACATACCTGTCCTTCCTCACTAACCAAATTCAAGGAAACTCAGAAAATAAGTATTTAAGGTCACAAGGGTAGTAGCTGAATACAAGTTGATTTCCATTTTAAATTTTGAACAAAGAAAGTCAAACTGAAGCTGCTTCACACGGGTGACTAAAACCAGTGACAGTCACTGCTACCCAATCTGAGGCTGTATCATATTATATGACCATAGAAAACCAATGTGTACAGTGTTATTCTTAGTTAAATATAAGTTCGAAGATATAATCTATCCCCTCAGCATTATACATTATATACAATATTTATAGAATTTAGTTTTATTCAAATCAACAACACAAACAGACCTGAAGTACTTGACAAACTTTCTATATCTGTGTCTAACAATGTACAAATATATACGTACTCTATAATGACCGTATCGAATGACTATTAGATCATCCGTTTATTTGTTAAGATAATAATTTCTATAAATACAGAGGACTATCTGTTCTGTTGCAACATTTTCATTTTTTTTTCTGAAAATGCAAAAGTATGCAGTTTTATTAGTAATCAGATTGTATATGTTTGAAAAATATGGTGTACTTTTCACTTTAAATGTTTTTTTTCTTCTCTACCTTCTCTCTTATCGTCCCCTTCTTTCGTCGCCATCCGTATTCACGTACCAGTCATTTGTATTACGCTTCTGTGTTTCCTCCCCCTTCTCCGTCTCTTTCTCTCTTTCCCTTCTCTCTCTCTCTCTCTCTCTCTCTCTCTCTCTCTCTCTCTCTCTCCCCCTCTCTCTGTCTCTTTCTCTAATTCGATATCTTCCCCTCCCTCCATGATATGCGGTTTCTATCATTTTATGTTTATTCTCTTCTTCTCTCATATTGTCTTTTTATTCAATGTCATTTCTCTATCTTTCTTTCATTTTCTCTGTATCTCTCTCTCTCTCTCTCTCTCTCTCATTTTCTCTCTTAGCTCTCTTCCTCCATATTTATTTTTGTATCAAATTTATCTGTGATAAATATACTTTGGTTGTAATATATTAGAACTTCAAATCACAGCAAACCACACAACACGTTTTTTCAAACCGCATTTATTTCGAAGTTCTTTACACAAAGCAAAGCAATGATCAAAGCATCGACTTAATAGGTATATTTTGGGTCAAAGTGCAAAGTTGGCAATACAGCAAAATGTTACACAAGAAATGGACGTCATGTTTGCTGAAAGGGATACAACACAACAAATGAGGATCTTTATTTGGGGGTTAAAATTTTATTTTTATTTGGTATTCTTCTTTTCTTTGTTTTTATCTGTATCTCCGGTCTGTCCAACGTGCTGACTTGGTTGAAAGAATGACGTCACACGAAGCTGGTAGGTGGCCGCCACGGCCGATTGGTGCAAACGTTTTCAGCCAAAGAAAATTTAAAAAAATCAAAATCTGTAAGTCTCAACTTTGTTAGTACAAAACAGAAGGCTTTTAACAAATCACGTCACACACGTTTTTGGCATTCTAATTAATGTTGTTTTCACTCAAAAAGTAAAACGCAAAAGAAAATCAACAACTCAAAAATTCACACCAAACCTACTATACCTTATGTTTTCAGAATGTCACGTTTTTTTTTAAAATGTAGTCCTTATTGTTTATGAAAAATATTTACACACATTTTTTTTATGACAAATATTATAAATCCTCCGAGTTATTTGCTTCGTTTGCTCTAATTGGACATTAATAACGCTTCTTTTACCAAAAACTAGACGCGCAATGATAGCTTGACCACTTGGAAACAAAATGGCGGTACTACCACATCTGTTCGTCGCAGGGAGCCACGGTACACTCTGGCCCAAAGACAACATCATTTGCTTTTCCCCCCGAATTCCAGTTGTCCTTGTCAACGCTACACAAAATATTTGTTGTATAACGGTAAATCAACTATTATGACCAATTATTATCCATTGATATGCAAATGAGCCGTGTTTTTATGATGGCAGACCCACTAATTAGTTACAGACACAACGTAACAACCTTTTGTGCTCCCTGACTTATCATGGGACAAAATCGGAACATATCCGAACACAAAGGTTAGAATAAAGCATGAAATACATGATTGTATAAACGGTAATAGCAATAAATTGATCCTTTCTAATATCGCAAACTCTTTTTATAATCGGCTTATTTGTTAAAAATCCCCGTCCAAAATCATATACTTTCTTTCATAAACGGTCCAAAATCACCGAAATATGAACTCTTAATTTAAAGCTTTAACGGCGAAACTCCGGTAATACGCCGTGCTTTAAGCTGGATTAACGCCAGTCTTGCGACGGTCATGTTTGCAATTAGCTTTCGTTAAAGCCAATAGAATACAAGATATTGCATGCAATTTGAATCAGTTTATTACAGAATTAAAAAAAATCGTACCCTCTCTTTCTCTCTCTCTCTCTCTCTCTACGATATATTTTGGGGAAAGTACAAAAACCTTTTTTTTTTTAAATTCAAAACATATTAACTATTTCTATAAATCACTTCTTCAAATACTACATTTCTCAACTATATAACGGTTTAACCGGATAAAATCTGTCGTTACAACATGTTTAATAAAATTTAATATTCCAGACCCGCCGGGTAGAAATGTAAAGAAGTGGGCGGAACTTACGCTATTGGAAGGGGCGTGAAGAAATGCTTATCGCATACTGCGATTAAACAATTTCACGTGTGGGCGGAGCTACAGACAAGGCCGACAAAAACCGTTTTAAGGTTTGCATGTATGTTGTAATATCGATATTTCTCGAGAAGCTCAGAATAGGTGTAGACGCTCAAACGGAAGGATATATAGCTGTGTGCCTGTTTAATACATTAATTTCTGTTTTAAAAAGAAAAAAAGGAGAACAAAGCGAATTAACAAGAGCAGAAATATAGAAGGACTATAAACTACATACCTATTTTAGTTTTAGCTCAGTGTGTGCTGCCTGTATCGTAAGCCTTTTAAAGGACAGACGGACGAAGAATTTGTTAAACGTCAATTGATCTACAAGCAGGATAACCCGGATAACTTAATTGTCTGTTGGTGACTCTGTTAGTTTTATTTATTAGTTTAATTTAGTCGTGTGTGTTTTCTTCTATCTCTACAATGGCAGCTCCAACCATATCTCAGAAAGATACTACATTCACAAAAATATTTGTTGGAGGGTTACCCTACCATACAACAGGTGAGTTTGTTCTTCTTTGTATCTCATTTTTTCTTTTTATTCTATCATAACATCTAATTGACTTTTATATAATTCTTATTCTTTCTATCTCATGTTTTCACTTATTTAGAGAACATTAAAACAACATGAAATGAAATGTTGCACGTGCATTGATCGCATGCACATGCATGTCAGTAAAAGTTACTAGTAATACTTTCTTACACCCCTTTCTTACTTAAGAACTTTGTTTTTGGTGTCTGCCACCTTATTTGTTTGAGGGGCTCTGATACTATTGTTGTTTGCAGGGGTAGGTGGGACCTGTGTGCAACATGGAGAATCATTAGTGTATAGAATTCTGTTTATACGTTTTGGGTTAAAGTTTATGTTTAACATTCATTTCTGTCACTACTCACACAACCATTTATATATTAACTATTTAGCTATTGGTATAGTTAAGCTTTTTATCCTAGCCACACGTGTATTGTTTTAAAGCTACATACCACTTTAAACTAAGCCAGATAAGTAGACATATATACCTGGTGGCTACATACCATCATCATCATAAGCATGAAAACCGTGTAATAATGTTTACACCATATCAATAATATAGAATAGTAGTCTCTTATAATTCTACTATGAAATGTGATCGCATCCTTCGGTGTTTAGTGTGTTCTGGTTCATGTTACGTACACACTCCTGACAATTGCGCCGTTATTAAAGATGTTATACATTGTAACGAGAAGCTGTATATAGTTTACGTCAGTAAATACCTATGTCTATAACGGAGTACTAATGCATCTAATATAGTTCAAATTAGCCAGCCCACGCGGGTACACACACCAACAATATCATAAACCATTACTCGCTTACTTTTTGTAGAATTACAAACAGCTACCCAATTAACTTTTGGCCCAGAACCTATTCTGTTCGAAGTGTTAATAACTTAACGTTAAGACATTCTACCAACCAAGTACGCAAGTATCGATTTGGCAACTCCACGTGTTAAATGCGTTTTTAAAAATAAAATCTTCAAATTTAATTACTTTGTGCAGTTATATGTTACACGCAAACGTTAAGATACTACGGGCGTAAACTTTGCGTACTGTGTTGGAATTCCAATATGCCATAGCTCTGTGTGAACATTATGAGCATAACATATGGTGTAACAAACGTGCCATCTAATTATTAATTTTCCTTTATTTTTCCAGACAAATCTCTTAGAGAATTTTTTGACAAATTTGGGGACATCGAGGAAGCAGTGGTGATTACAGACAGACAAACCGGAAAGAGTCGAGGATATGGATTTGTAAGTGCTAATTTGCATATAATTTGCATATAATTTGCATATAGAAAAAAAAAGAAATATGTGTAATATTAGTGTCGTTCGTTGGATCTGTGTGTATGTTTATAACGTCATCACAGAAGTATGTGGCTGTTAAAAATGCAATAAAGCCTACTATGTTTATGAGAAATGTTGGATATACACGTATAAGTCTGTTTGGTATTAACTAAGGGATGGATTAATGTCGCGCATACTGTAAGTACGGCGTGTTTTGCGGTGGTTTCGATTCTCCGTGTTTTATCGTAGTATAGTGTCACTGTTCTAGAGGTGTTCGTGTTTTCGAGACCTCTGTGGTCACAGGTTTGAATCTTTGCATGACTTTTTTGAATTTTACCATCAGCTGCCAGAGTTCTTCAGTTTTATAGCTTTGTCTTTCGAGTGTGTGTAACATATATCCCATCTTTTTACTACTCGCTACTCAGTCTTTAGGCAGAGCAACAGAACAGCAACAAGCAGACATGACAACTCTGTTGAAACATTAATTAATCAATTTATCATATCTTAATATTTCTTAGCTCTTTTCATAGACGTGTGGAATGCTGTGTCGATAATGTGTGTATGTTTTTTATTGCTTTTTGATCGATGCCTGCGTTTGTTTGAGACTGACTAACCCTCTTATTTCAGCTGGATGAAATCGTTTTTAGCATTTTTAGTTGCTTTATCCTTTCAGTTACATGTATATATCTTGTCTCATTTTGGTGGCTCGAAATATCGGCCACATGCTATAAAAAACAAACTAATCATGTTTGAAATGTACATGCCCACATTTATAACAAAACATTGCAGACGAGATTTTTTTTCATGCCGATTGGAGTTTTCTGTTTAACGCAAAAGTACTTAAATCGTATTTTATAGCAGGGTAATTTTGATATCTATCAAAGATGTTCAGGTTCCCGTGGAGTAGGCTGGCTTTTTTTTCGGATAAAAACATCGCCGTTTTTTTTAAACATTTTTAAATAGGGGCCTACATTGGAAACGTCCTTTCGGTGAATATTAACTGTAATGGGTTTTCGTGGGTAATGTTGGGACCATACTTCTAGTCTATAAATTGAAATTCAGTTATCAGAAAGAGCCAGCACCACTTTGATAACTTTATATATATCTGTATTTACATATATATGTGTGAAGTTATGTATTTACACACCTTCGATTGTTTAATGGGTTGATTGGGTAGGATGCAATCTTTGGGCTTTATATTCTACACACAGAATCTTTGACAATCTCGTCAAAGTACATTTAGGTTATATGCCTTAAGCAAGTGCAAATACGTGAAGTTCACTGCGAGTTTTATCTGCACATAAATATAAACTATTATAATATTAAAAAACCGGCGATTATTTCCGATAGTTCAGGCTAAATATGGCATGTATCAAATGACAGATTAATCGGTAAAATTTGATATAAAACTGTAAACAAGAATAACATATCACGCGGTGAAGTATATTCCAAATGAGTCATGCATACATATAAAAAAACGCACACACAAACACACACCAATAAAACGGTAAAACCGCACTTCTAACTAGTCAAGTTTTCACCCACACTGGGTAAAATATACACAGAATAAACACTATATAGCGTGTCAGAATGCACCCGACGCACAAAACACCCGTTATGTTAAATGATTTAGAGGTAAAATTTACATAGCTTTACAGACGAACTAGACATTGATATGAGGTATTGTGCTCGGCAACGCTGGACATAAAAACCTTTTAACGAAGCAGTGAGCGCCTAAACAAAGTATATTGTATCGTTAGACTGGGTGAATAATCAAATTACAAACCGCCATTTATAAGTTTAGAATATAATGGTCTTTTCAGAGTTATTGAAAGGCGAATGGAGTGAATGTGTAATTTATGAAAGCCAATTCTAATTCGTCTTTTTTGTCCATTTATCCGATGTATTCATAACAGACGAGATAATTTACGCCTTTTTAAATAATGTAAGGTGTTTTGTGTGCAGTAAAAACTAAACAATTCCCTCCGGATGTTTCTGAGATAGATAGCAAACGACCAAAACACAGTGTCTGTGGCATTTTGTCGTTTGGTAAGTGCGATTCAAAAGTAAAATCCTGTCACTTTTCGGTAATAAAAACTAATCAGACAATATTTGTATATCATTTTACGACAATGCCCTCGGGGGGCACGATAGCTTAGCGGATATTCTATTAAAGACCGAAATACAAGTATGTCAATATTTTCCAATAGCTTCGCATGTAGACAATAAACGCTTGTTCTACCCTCGTGGGAATACTTGTAAAACACGTGTGTATAATTTAAATGCCGTAGAATGCTAAATTTAATTTTCATAGTTTTTTATTACACTCTTGTTACTTGGTTAATGTCTATAATTTTTACATATTCCACGCAGAGAACGAATAATTTTAACGTATCTCAGAAGCACTTGTGGCATCGCTGGGATTATGTAATTTGAAGCACACTTTCCCCTATGGTCATGGGGAATGTACAGGGGGCAGCCGGATATAAAACCTTCTCATATGAAACTGCATTCAACTCAAGCACACACCCACCAAAAACCAATAACTTTCGTCCTGACATTTGGTTGACCCTGTAACAGGGCTCATATATATACAAACGGTTGATGCCAATAGATTCATTTGATCGGCTCATCTGTGACGTGGTCCACACTTTATAGTCTCCAGTTAGTCCCTCACCCAGGGTGTTTGAGGGAGGGATTAAAAAGCTTAGAACCACACTCATCCACACCCAAAAGCGACAGTTTAGAACAAAATGTTGAAAATAGTACTCTCACGTAATCATACAGACCAGTGCTACATTATCATAAGCCTCATTTGATTTCATGAATATACATGTTAAAAAGTATAAAGCCAGAAACAATGACACGTGATGGATTGAAGTTGTATAGAATCATAGGGAAAGAGACAAGATAGCGAACTGCTTCGTATGTTCACATTTTATATGTTAGTTTATTATTCGTTTTTCTTCTTTCAATATAATCAAGCAGCTCTTCAATATTGGAGGTAAGTTAGGTAAGGATCAGGGCAAGTGATTGAAGCTATTGGTCAATTTCAGCTGAAGCAAAGTTATTATTTATTCAGTTAACACTTATTTACCTAAACAGAAGTTAAAATATGGCCAGCTACTCGTTCTAAATAAATTGAATTTAAGACCTCGCCATGTTTTACACCTGTCCAAAAAAGGGTCATTTTATTTTTTAAAAAAAGTTGACTTTGCATTTAAAACGTACACCTGATTTCCCCATACATGTACGTTTACGACTTAACGAGTGGTGTGTACAAACCTTTTAGAATCCATTCTAGGCGGCGAATGATATAATTCATTACGATCTGTTTTTATACAGCACACTCATGTTTAGGCACTTTGTAAACAAACTTGAGACTTATTTGAACAGACGTGTACATACCCCTGTGGCAAAGTGCTCTGAAGATCTTCCTACCTGCTATCAGTTTATGAAATATTATAGTTTGCGTTGAAATACAAACTGGTCCCCTGGTGTTGTACAGATTTTCTACATGTCGATGACACAGCAGGGGACCAGCTTGCGTTTAACGATAGACTGGCAGCCAAATTGTGTTATACTAATGATATATTATATATGTCGGCGGCAAAACAGAGCACTGTTTTAAATAAAATATACGCTTCTATCGACCCTACCGGTATCTAATGTCTAAGGGAAAATAGGGGACCGGGTTACAACAAATAATTATGGAAGACGTTTCGATTTCCAAGCTTAAAAGAAAGCCGCTCCTTTGGTGATTCTCTAACTTCAAATTTAGAAATTTGTGTTAGATATTACTTCTACATGCACACAATAACTAATAACTTTCACTCCATATCCTGTATAAAACTTCCAATCCACTTCCTGTATCATAATTCCCACTCCACACCATATGTCGGAAATTTATTTACGTTTGCCGTCCTCGCTCGTCACTGTTTACGCGTGCAAGTTATTCTTACACCTCAGTAGGTCTCACAGATACACCGTACAAGGATTCATTAAAATACGACAACTTGATTATTTAATAATACATTTCACCATAACATCAAATACGTCCAAATGATGATTATTGATGTCATATAATAGAAATCTCCACTTCTCGAGCCTCTGTATACTGAAGCTTTTCAAATAGCTCCAGGACTACCTAAATCTCAGCCATGTCCAAATATTTTAAATTATATTAATTGCAAGTTACATAACAATTATGATTCAGTCATTGTACAGTCATGAGGTCAGTGAACTTTCAGAAAAAAAAACATTTTGATTTAAAATTTGCTAAAAGAAAAAACAACACAAAAACAACGTCATCATATCATTTTATTTCTACTAACTTATTTCATCATCTTTTCTTAAGTTTTATTTCTAATATAAGTTTTTGGGAATTTGATAAGAGAGCATCTTCATTACTACTATAAACTATTTGGGTCAAAATTAAGCGCATTTATCCAATACACTTTTCGTAAGAGTGTCCCGCTGTTCCGAAGCATGTTTGGTTAATATATAACATATATATTCCTCTCATAGCACGACGTGACGTCCCTGATAGCGCGCAATCTCCGACATAACGTGCATGTTGCATACATTTCAGACATCATTATTTTTACGGAATATTTTGAGGCTTTCATCAAAGTAAAGTACTGTAAACAAAGAAAAAGTTCGTGCTGTCTTTATATTTTTTGATAAGGTAAATATGTAGTTACAGGTAATATATCGAACCAATTAAATAAAGATGTTACAAACAAAAACGAAAGCTAATTTCTGTACGCCTTGGAAACGTATAAAACATGGCAGATCATTCTTATAATATTCAGTCTAATAACTAGAATATTCCTACCCTGGGAAATTAAACGAAATATTTATAGCGTTTTTATTTTAAATGAAAAATAGTTTCTGCATCAATCCGGTAGATTTAAAGATTTCAAATTTCAAACAGTGATGGAATTATGAGATTTGTGACGGTAAGTCACAGTACGAAAATGCAAACCCCGCCTAAATTTCACAAAAGAGTTCATCAATTTTTCGCTACCTCTCCGGGACGTCCCGATAAGCTGACATTCATGTTTTCAGTACACATCATCGTGCGTGAATATTCGTCTTAACATGGAAACAGGAGAATGCTTACGGATATAACGAATTTCCCTTGATAGTATAGTTATGCAATTGTATTCCTATATACAAGGTCTTTATTTAGAGATAAAGTAAATCGTTTCATTTCCTAGCTAAATACTCTTCCAGTTTTCACACCCTCTTAAGGTTTAATATAATGAGTTTTTGTCGTTTCAGTTAAAGCTTGCTTATTTTCTATGCATTGGTTAAAATTCGCAGAAGACGGACATTTGACAAACGAGATCGTCTGCTGCTATGCCCTCTCGTATTACTTAGAATGCAATACCATTTCATTGTCACACGCCCGCTGCACGTGCGCACATATTTACCGGTATCCATCCGCTAAAACACGAAGCCAGAAACAAACGTCTGAAATCTTTCTTCTTTTTCAACAGATGCTTTTAACTTAACACTTTCCGCTTCTGAACCAATAAAACTGTACGCGCCAGAAAATTGAATTTAAAGTTCCGTTAAATAATTGACCCTGCGCTGATCCGCGAGATAGCGTTAACCTTGAATCAAGACGGTTGAAAAAGTTTAGCTTTTTAAATATACAGTTTGTAATTTTAGAGGCATTTAGAAAACGATAAGTTATCTCTGTCGGCTGCCCTGATATTCGCGGGTCATGACCAAAAAAAAAGAAGAGATAGACAAGACAGACGTAAAGTAAATAATGAATTTCTAGATGTTCTTTATTTGTTTCTTTTAATGCTATTTAAAAGGCATTCGTTACACAGGCAGCGATTATTGATTTTTACCGACAAAAAAAATGTACATCCACAAAGTAGTTCGAAAATATCTGTCGATGTCGTAAAATCTTTTTATCGTGTTTCTTTGAAGACATGAAATATGTCGTTGAAATAAATTACCTTCAAGGGTTTAAAGCTTTAACGACTTGGTTTATCGGTAATAACTCTCTGATTAGGTTGTTTAATCACCGTTTGTACATGTCCATACACGATGAAATCATGGCCAAACATCGGCTAGACCATTCACCGTGACATGATGTTTTTCACTGTTTTAAACACATTTTAATTTCTCCAAGAATAAAACCGTTTAATACGTAGACACACATACAACAATGTTATCACACCACGTTTTTCTTGGGTAAATATTTCTTTGCAAAATCAGGTCAAGTTTGAACTATTTAGATAAAGGTGAAATAAACAGTTAACTGTTATTACTGCCATTACATTTGGGATTAGTTATAAAGTCTATAAATTAAATGTACTTAAAATGACATTTGATTTCGATTTAATTTAAAATAAAATATTAGCATTTTTTTCTGAGATAAAAGAAACAACAACGACAAATATATCGAAAACAAATGTGGTTTGCATTGACGCATTGCACACTATTACATCAACGTCTGTATACCAAGTTGTTAAAAACAGTCTGGATCCACCGAGATTCAGAAAAGCAAGAGCAGAAGTGTATATACTAGAGTTAAATCATTTATACGTCTCTACATCGCAGCGGTTATGCAGAGTTGAGGGTCCACCTCCCATACCAAAGGCTTGAAAAATTATACTAAAATCTTCATCGCTTGGCGCTCAGCATTGGTAGGCTAGTTTTTGTTGTCTGGTCTATTGTCTGGTCGAACTGGTGTCAGTATAATGTGACTGGTGGGGTATCATACCATGGTTTAATATGTTTGGCCATTCAGCCTGCACTCAGGAAAAAGTGCTTTCAGTCTGCCAATCTATAAGAAGAATTAAGTCTATAAGCATGAAATAACGCATTCATACTGCCGGTCTATAAGCAGGATTAAGGATATAAGCAGGATTCAACGCATTCAGACTGCTGGTCTATAAGCAAGATTTAACATTTTTAGCATGTCAGTTTGTAAGCAGTGTTTATCGGTCTATAAGCAGGATTTAATACATTCTGACTGTCGGTCTATAAGCAGGATTTGACATTTTTAGCATGTCAGCCTGTAAGCATTGTTTATCGGTCTATAAGCAGGATTCATTTAACGTATTCAGACTGCCGGTCTTTAAGCAGGATTCATTTAACGTATTCAGACTGCCGGTCTATAAGCAGGATTCATTTAACGTATTCAGACTGTTGGTCTATAAGCAGGATTCATTTAACGTATTCAGACTGTTGGTCTATAAGCAGGATTCATTTAACGTATTCAGACTGCCGGTCTATAAGCAGGATTCATTTAACGTATTCAGACTGTTGGTCTATAAGCAGGATTCATTTAACGTATTCAGACTGTTGGTCTATAAGCAGGATTCATTTAACGTATACAGACTGCCGGTCTATAAGAAGGATTTAACACTTTCAACTTGTCCGTCTACCTAGTTGTTTTCCTTTTGAACTTCTAATGAGAAACATTCCACCTACGGTTCTGTTTCAACTACAACTTCACCTACTTTGTTAAAAGTGACATCAGAACTGAACTCGTTTTTAATTTATCAATATAGACATATTGATAACCCCGCAAACACTCTGTCGGTCGCATTGCTCTCGAGTGGAATGTTTCGTTTACAGCAAAAAATCGGCAAATGAAGTACACCCCTATTTGAAGATTCGAATACACTTCTCTATTTCTAATGGAGTTTTTATTTTACCTTTTTAAATTAGATCCTGTTATTTTTCACTTTTAAAATACAAGTTTACAAAACATTAAAGACTGAAGTACTAATAAATTTTCTCCGTGACATAAAACAAGCAGATTGCCTGTGTATGGCAACTATCTGAAAGTGTGTTTTCTTCATCCCATAAATGAATGAGTAGAGCACGGGATTTCTAGTCTTGGGGTTGCGGCTTTGACTCCCGGCGGGACTCATTCACTATCCCCTACAAACTTATAAAGACAATCTTCTGAGGGCATCGCCCATATAGAAAACCGGTGGCCATGTAAAATAAGATTAACAACAACAACAACAACAACAACAACAACAACAACAACAACAACAACAACAACAACAACAACAACAACAACAACAACAACAACAACAGAAGTTAAAATGAAATGATAGATCGGTCCGCTTCTTTAGTTTCAGTAATAGAAATACTAGAGTATCGTATTTATCACGGCGACTTTAATAAATAAAAGAAACCTACATAACTTATTGATCGCCCGGCTGTTTGTTTACAAGCACATCATGTTCTGTTGTGAATATAGTTCATAATGACGCATACGTTTACAAATAGGCCGTAAAACAAAACTCATTTAAAGATTTGGACATACGTTCGATCCACACACAAGGTGAACATATCTCCATACATAAACCATGACTCACAATCTGTATATTTCTCAGCTACTTCTTTTTCTTCTCCTGTTTATGGAAGAATACGCTAATGGTATGTTCGTTATACTTTATTATGACGTCATGTTTTTCGCAATTCATTTGCAGATCAATTTTACTTTTTAATACCGTCCTTACAATTCACTGGAATTCCTTTGTCATGAAATGCGAACTATGGAAACATTTCCTGGCCGTCCGAGCATTCATTATGTCTGGTGAACATTCATTATATGTCTATTCGTAAGACACAAGCAGTCAAAATGTAATCGCTCAAGAAAAATGTTTCAGTGCTCTTTAGCCTTTCAAATATTTTTATTGCTGTGTACACGCTGTGAATCTAGCATTAAATCGCAATAAATCGTCTATTGAATCAGTTTGAAAATGGCGGCCAGTCACTCTTTAAACAGCTTTGTAAACATCTGTTTATTTAGTGTTTTCGGTAAAGTAACATATGTTTTGGCGAAATTTGAAAAAAAAATAGTGGCTTATCAGCGGTGTGTTGTAAGGTCTGGTTGACCTTTCACGTGTTTTTTGTTCTCTATATGTTTTCATGTGTCTAACGCACCATATTTACCTTAATTTATCTTTTTTTTAATGCCCCTACCCCCGGGTTTATAGATTGGGTAACGGCGAGGGTATATATAGGTGCTTTTGTCTTGCTCCGTCCGTTTGTACGTCACTTTTTTTGTCATCTTTACTCCTGAGAATTTTGAATTATTTTCACCAAACTTGCTGAAAAGTATAAATATGCAGTCTAGTTGCTCATCGTTTGGTTCCAGTTCATCGACTTTTGGCCCTTTAATTAGTGCAATGGTCAATCTGTATGGCATTGCTACAGCATGGCTGTAGGCAAAACTGGGACATTCATGTCGACAAGCACATTTCTAGTTTACATTTATATTAACCCGTATTTCAACCCACTACTTTCGCGTTTCTGTATGTTTAATTTAACCCTGTTGGTGATTTTACACGTTAAGGTTAAATCAGTACAGGTCAAGGTCAACTTCACATACTGGAAGTGTTTGTGCCTGCTTGTGAATCGACAAACACTTATCAATTTGTCACTTTTGTTACTTTGAGGCAATAAATTCACGCCCGTTATCCAATATAAACTTAAAGTTACAAATTTAAACCTATAAAGAACTGAAAATAAGCCCATAAACTACCAGTATAGACGGGGCTATCATAAAAAAGAGCACAACAGGTACATTGAGTAATTGCAGTTCTAAGTGTGTTTTTTTCTTCAATCTGAATAGCAAATTAATTCAAAAAGCACATGTACACAGAGTTTAATGCATTTTGGCCTTAATTGGTTTTTAATGAAATTATACCCTAAATACACACAAACGTTTAGAATTGATTAAATTGACTCGTGTATGTTAGAGTTATTCGACGTTTACAGCAATTCTTACAGGAATGTTGTAATTACTCCTTTAAGAGGTTTTGAAGTCTGCCGTCTCAAGGTCAATACATAAATCCTATTAGAGTTGATATTTTATTCATTTGTTATTTAAATGTTTACAGATAAAGAGAAAATGCAAAGTAAATATTCAGCGAATGGATAAAACTAGGTTCATTACAAGCGCATGCATAATTAATTAATTACGTTTTATTTAACGTATTTTACAGATTACCGATGCACATTTCGAAGCTTGAAACTGATTAATATGTAACGAACAGGATGTATGGATTTGTATATATGAATAATGCAGTATTAATACGACGTTATAGTAAAGGCAGTAACGATGCAGAGACGCGCGATGTATGCTTTGTGTGGGTGTTATTAGGTACGTTCAAGCGCTTGTACCAGGTCGCAACTCTTGATGTTATAAATTGCCTCGGATCCGTACCTGAACCTTTTCCAACCATAATTGGGCTTCGGCTCAAACTCTTCGTGTTGCATAGCTGGCATCGGGTCTGAACCCGAACTGCGTTGACATAAGTCTGAATCTGTGCTAATAGGACAAGCATAGGATCTAAACCTATGCTAGGAAGAATGGCATCGGCTGTTCTCGACTGTATTCGGTTCAAACTCTTCGTGTTGCACATATTGGAATAAAGTCTGAGCTAGAGCTACACCGTATCAAGTCTGAACCTGCGCTAGGAAGATTAGTACCGAGTCTGAACCTGCGCTATGAAGATTAGCACAGAGTCTGAACCTGCGCTTGGAAGATTAGTACCGAGTCTGAACCTGCGCTAAGAAGATTAGCATCGAGAGTCTGAACCTGTGCTAGGAAGATAAGCACCAAGTCTGAACCTGCGCTAGGAATATTAGCACCAAGTCTGAACCTGTGCATCGAATTTGAAACTGCGTTTAACCAATAGTGCATTACGAGTGTCTGTTGTATTGAGCCACATAAGACGGTTGTAATGCTATCTGCCAATACGTTTCTATAGTAACATGATATGACTATATTTGCCGTTAACAAATATTAACTTTGTAGAAATTTTTCACAGATAATTGTGTACTTTAATTCAGAGTAATATATGGTTTAAGGCACATGCGAATAATATCATCATTTCAATGGATGAGAAATTTTAATTTTTCGTAATACACGTACATGATTGCTTATCTAGACCAAATGTAAACATGACGTCATATCCACATGTCTGCAAGAAATCTAACTCCCTAATGAAGAGCCGATTGTTTGTTATTGCTGTCGTCTAATCTCCAATCCAATGCACTCATCTATAAACATAACATGTGCTTAGTTTTACATTGTTTCATAGGTATAAATATGACAATCCGGACTTGTTTTTCCAATCAAGATGCGCATACATACAGTTTTACTAACAGCTGTTGCACCTTACTTCTCCCGAGGTAATAGTTCAGCAAGAACAAGGAGTAGGCTAGCTACTCATTTTTGTTGGTTTCTAAAAAGGCCAGGACACATTTGACGTCTGCGTTGTTCATGGATTTGCTTTTTTTCTTTACCTTGTACAAACTGATATCTTCACGCAGCATACCGTAATTTCTGGTTATAGTATTACACAGTAATATCTAGTAATAGTATTACACAGTAGTAAAATACTACATATTTAAGCTACATCGAGATAGTTGCTTCTTTCTTTGTCTAATTTATTCCAAGTGTTTATAAATTTAGTGAAATAAAAATCCGAACACGTTTCTTAGATCTATCAGCAGGTCTACACAGCTCCCATACAACCAAATATTTTAAGTTTGTCTGCCAGATGTTTTCCAGCGAACCCAAACATTGCAATTTTCCGTTTATCTAACAGATCGTGGTTTACATTATGTAAAGTCACATCCATCAACCGATACTACGATAATTTCAAGGAAATAAAATCGTGCTAACATCGGAAATTGATGGCATTTAAAGAATACCTTAATGCAGTGCCTAATGCTGTTAATATATATAAAGGATATTTATATACCATATTTTTTCACTCGGTTCGCTAAAACTTGAGTGGAAACAAATCAGACGATAACAATAGGTCAAAGGTTGCTATAAATCGAAATTTATCTTCCCTGCATACACCATACGTTTCGAATTAAGCAACGTTTCTTTTGTAGCATGCTATAAATATATATGGTTTGATTGAGACTGTGTCACGTGTCTGTAAGATAGCAAACTTTGACACGTGTTTCTGAGATATTAGACATTGTCACGTGATTGTTTTTTCATGGCATATCTTGTTCAGTAGTCTTTCAATTTTCTGACATAAGTTTAAACTTATTTTATAGATGTATATTTTAATTCCTCTTATACAAAATGAAATATGTTCATATCATAGGGTGATAGTAAGCGTGTGAATGAAGTAAGGAGATATTAAGAGGTTGGAATTCAGCAGATGTGCCGTGCACATAGCCAGTGTCTAAACCATGCACCTATACCCAGTAAAAGAAAGGTTTGAACCGTGAACCTATACCCAGCCAAACATTTTTACCATAAACAGAAGCACGTACGTTGGCTTATTCTACTAACCCAGGTCGCAGGGGACCCTTACATTAAGATAAACGTTAACGATTAGATTGAAAAAGCAAACGTCAATAACAATATAACTGTTTATGGAAACGGTTTTAAAAGATAACAGACTGGCAGGCTGTCATGATAATGTTCTGTATACTGCCAGACTGTCGTTCGGACAGAACAGAAATTACAAATTTTCTAATTGGCTGTAGACAAAAAAAATCCCGTACATTTAACAGAATTACTCTTAAGTATAAATTACACTCAGTCAGAACAAGCATCTTCAAATATATTGTGAGTTTTTGTTGGATTTTTTTCATCAAGTCTGACAATATATTGAAGCGATTTTATGTTGACAGTAAAACAGGGTATTTGAACAGTTTGATTTTGTCAGTAATTATGAAATTTTCATTCTGTCAAACTTTAAAAAACTTTAAAACAATGGCCTAGCTTGCAAGAAGACTGTACACGCAGACACTCGTTTGACCGCCTGGTACAAACGGTCAGTTAGTAACAGCGTATTTGAACAGCACATGTGAAATTTTATATGTCCATTCTTTCCGCAACTTTTAAACAATAGAGAAGGCTTAACACACACATAGCTCACTATTTGACCACTTGATACATTGTACAAACGGTCAGTTAGTAACTCCAGCTATTTGCGCTGGTCAATCCGACTTTTACAGATGGCTTTCATCAGAGCGAACATAACTGTAGCAAATCTCTAACGAACACGATACATTTCTTGTTTCTCCACTAATTATAATGTATAGGAAATACTCACAGACCATTGTTCCTCACGCTGTCGTTGATTGATATACAATATGGAATGAGAATATTGTCTGTTTATCCTCAGAGTAAGAACGCATAGTCCTCATTCTGCCTATTTAATAAGCTCCGGCAAAACTTGTATTATTGGAGAGCTGAGCTATCCGCATAAGTGTCGGCTGTCAGACGTGAAACGGTTTTCACACGCGACTGTATACTTCTACTCCTTGTGGAAATACTTAAAAGCAATATCAAACTAAAACACCCATACCCAACATGTAAAAGACTTCACATATTTCAGGATTAAATTCTCAAATTTTTCTTTGTTTTGTTACATACACAAACAACACGGTTTTCTCATCTTCCCATCTCTCTCTCTCTCCCTCTCTCTCTCTCTCTCTCTCTCTCTCTCTCTCTCTCTCTCTCTGTCTCTCTCTCTCTCTCGCTCTTTCTCTCTGATTGTTTTCTTACCACGATTGACTACGATAAATCCTGTTCCAGCACACTTTTATAGTATATCAAACATTTTTCAACGTCTTTCATTCAGATTGCTTATTACTCACCAACGCGCTTTTACAACGGCTTCAATGGATGTTTTAATGACTTATATTCATAAAGTTAATTGCGATACATTTTTCATTCTTACGCTCGATATCTAATAGTCTTTATCATTTGTTGTTTCTTAGGGAGGTCATGATTTCAAACGCCTCTCCAATACTTACAGAGGCTTTGCTACGCTTGACTTGAGGTAATAAAACGTACCCCCACCCCCACTCCTTAAAAAAACATCAACCAAAAACACAACAAACCCACACACAACCTTCAGGTTTATTATATATGTTAATGAGTGCTTATAATGTACCCCTTGAAATATGAGTGAATGACCTTCAAGCAATTAATATTTATTTCAATGAATGCTACAATTGTTATTTCTATAGCCAAATCCTACACTACGTAGAAACCTGATCTGTTTCCAAGGCATTGAAGGATTCAGTGTTTAATATCTTTTGTGTTTTTTATACCTACCAAAAACTCATCAAGCGTTTGTAATCAAAACTTTCCTATAAACAAAAAATGTAAATCACATAAAACTGTTTAAATAGATTAAAAGATACAGACGTAGGAACTGTGTATTTCAACAGCTGCTTTTGTCCTTCCGCTATTTCGTACTACAGGGGCGAAACCTCTTTCTCTTTACTATGGAAACAGATCTTGAACTTCTTCAACATAACTGTTTGAAAATTGTGAACTCAATTACAGAAAAGTTGTTCTAGTTTATTTTGGTTGAATGTCTGCTCAAAGTGCTATGCAAGAGGATAAGAATGCATTTTTCATGTAAACGGTTTAAAATCAATCTAAAGTGAAAGAGCGAACTATTAAAATTAGATATGATAATGGCATGGACCCTGAGTTTAAACATATCTGCCTTGTTAGTAACTGTGTAATGGATTTTCGCTCAATAGAACGTGAAACATGCTACCAATTATATGAAAACCGGTGTAATGAATCGATTAAATATAAAAGGCACTTAGTTGCTGAATTACAACATTTTTATTTATTTTTTGCCTATCTGGATATCTTTATTGTCAAAATTGACAGAAATAATCTTTATGATTGGACGTGTCCCCGCCCCCCCCCCCCCCCCCCCCCCCCCCCCCCCCCTATTACGTGTGCATGTACAAAACGTTGATCTGCTTCATAAAATTGGTGTGTCGTCCTTGGGTATAATAACACGAGACTACACGAGAACTGAAGGACTTGGGGTCCACTGTAGCATTGTACTTGAAGCATTTTCATCTGAGCAATTACATTGCACGTGGTTGAGACAGATTTTAACTATTTTTAGTATTTCGGCACTATACCATAGAGGGCGTTACCGAGGGCGTGGATTAAGTGGGAGGGGACAAGGAAGTAATTCTCAGTCATACGTTTTGGTTACTCACGTGTTTTTAAAAACGTTTTTATTCCTTTGTTTTTCATTTCTCGTTCTATCTCCACTCAACGACCCTTAGGGCATCACATCTTAGTATGCCCCCAATACGGCGTTCAACTAATGTATGCCCCCAATACGACGTTCAACTAATAATGTCAAGTTTGATTGACGTCTTCATTCGGACGGATATCGTCTCGCAACATAATTTTGTGTAACCGAATTATCAACCGATCAATGGAAAGTATCGACACGTGTAGACATAGAAACGATGCTTTGTGTGGACTATCCATTTTATTGGTTTAGTTTAAACTTATTCATTTAAGCTCGATATTGTTTAGAAAGCTCAGAGCTGATATGAGCCACTCCCGAGTCTGAGTCATGGGTTGAACCAGTACCGATTGGTGATTTGAGAGAGGTCATCGGATCGTGCTGGAGATTGAACCCGAAGCATCTGATGTGGGCGATCAACGATATTGGTCAACAGTTTGAAAAAATAATATACTTAAAGACAGGGAACACAAAAGTATTATGGAATGTGGGTTTCAGAACAAGAAAATACGAAATTAAGAAAGCACACGATATCTGTTTACCAATAGAGTCTGTGCCGTTGAGGTATTACGCGTGTTTCTAGTAGCAACAGTCGACTCATATTCAAGTATGGTTTTTCTCTTGTTGTCTTTATCTTGTACAGTACCGTGCGAGATACTGAAATTCATTTGTAGTGATAATATAGACAAATTAAACGAACCAGAACTTTTATTAACTACTGAAAGAGTATTTCAAGACGCTAGGGGGTTTGATTTCTTAGATGCTTGGATTTGGTGACTGTTTGCTCCTTAATGATCCAGAGCAATATGGCAGTATTTCTGTGATAAGAAATGTATAGAGAAATGATGTTTTTGCACAGACGCAATTTATTGTTAATGGTTAAACGTTTACGATAAGCCGATATGCTATTTTAAACAATCGAGATTAATAAAAATATATCTGAAGTTGATCGTCTCCGCAGAGACCCAGTGTTTACGAGCCTGTGTGCGTTTTATACGAGCTAATGCGATATTAATGAGTAATCCAAATTGAAAGGAACATGCCCTATATAGGAGAAGTGCATAAAAAACTGAAACAAATGAAATACTTAAATGAGCAGATGTGAAAAAGTAGTCCGTCCTCAAGTATTGTTGGTTTAAACAATACTTTATTGAAGAACTGTACATAGAATATTACAATAAATAAAATGGGATTTAGAATAAAAAAACACATACTATTAGATGCAAACCTACTACTCAATAAAAATATGACTCTGTCATAGTACTTAACCATCTGATAGTCGTATCAATCATATTACAAGTAGATCTTTCTTGTTTGTAAAATAAAGATATTTTTCCTGGTGTGTTCGAGAGCGTCTATGGAGGGCCTTCTACTTTACGGCGTTTACAGTAGATAACGATCAAGAACAATTAATGTCGTGAAAGTACGCGTGTATGTTACAGACGATCGCTACCGTTCATTCAAACTACCTGAAGTGGACAGTTTGAGCCCTCCCCCTACCAATCTCTCTAAAAAAATAGTTCCGAGTGCTTTCTTACTGGGGTCCTCCGCAACCGAGTGGTCTAAGGCGCCGTCTCAAGATCACTTACCTTTCACAGCTAAGGACGTAAGTTCGAGTCCGGCTCGCACCAAAAGTTTACCACTTACTTGCGGAAGGATTGTGGTTCTGCTCAGTCTGAATCAATCTGAAGTACTGTACAGTATATGCCATATATAACCTGAAATGTGTTGAAATTGGCGTTAAATCCCATAAAAAAACACACCTTCTTACGCCCATATTAAACGTCTGTATCAAGTGCATCTACTAATCTTGCAACTGCCTACCTACTGTGTATACAGTTGCATTGCATTTCAGTTTGATTTACTTATTCATGCCCTCCATTTCTGTTATTTAAGCGGGTTTTCTCTATAACGTAAGATATATATCAGCGCGTTGTACTCGCCGGCTCATAAAATTTCACTCATGCCAAAAATATCAGTAACGAATTCTACCTCCTGCGGTTGTTGATAATTTATGGGGGAAACTGATGTTTTTACATCAATTACATAGTTTATAAGTCACCTAATCGTCGTACGTTATCGGAGTATCACTGTAAACGAACAAGCTCGCAAGGAAGATAGCTAATTGATTGAAGGATGGTGAATAGAATTGTCCACTTGGATTGAATTGAAGAACGCATAATAATAAAAAAATATTGGAAACCAGTCAGCAGTAAATAAAATTCCTAGCATTGTTTACTTCCGGTGTTTTTATAAGAGATTTAAATAGCAATAAAACCGAATTATTTTACAACTCTTTTCAATAAATATGCCACTATAACCACCAAGCACTAAAATGTATTCTATTTTAATTTAATAATCTATAAAAACTTCAATATATTGTTTGATATAATGGCACGGGATAATTGGCTGGGTGGGGGTGGGGGGGAAGTATTGATCATAATGATAATAATGATGAAGACGCTTATGATACCAGCGGATGAATTAACTGATTATTGTTCCCTTGATTCCCATCATTTATACAGTCATAATGTATAAGCTTTCTGTTTTCTATGTCAATTTTCATTCCAACCTATCGATTATATTAGAGTAACAAAGACTGTTACTGTTTCTTCTTCTTCTTCTTCTTCTTCTTCTTCTTCTTCTTCTTCTTCTTCATCTTCTTCTCATTCATCTTCTTTTATTTTGTCTCTTTGTTCTCCTTCTTCATCTTCTTCATTTTATTCTTTTCAACTTCTACTGTTTCGTTTTATCTTCATCTTCTTCTTCTTCTTCTTCTTCTTCTTCTTCGTCTTCTTCTTCATTAAAATTGGAAAACCCTGGTTGAAGTCTGAACAGAGCTTGTTGAACATTAATATGAGCGATTACTTAATGATATTTCACATGTATAATGACATTCCTTCATCCATTCAACCAGGGGAGTCTAGTATGTGTATATAAGCAATTTATGTATACACGATTTCTTAAGTCATTCAAAAGTCTATTCATAACAAAATTATCTTTGGTTATTCCAGTTTTATCCCGAATTTAACAGTTTCAATCCTAAACAAACGCCCGGACTTATGCAAATATCCAAACATTTGCCATCCATTCAATTTTGTCGCTGTTACATCGCCGTGACCCAGTGTTTAGTTGAAAGCGTATCATGGCCGTCTGGAGACACTATTGTAGATGGATTTAGTCATTTCAACACTCTCTAGTAGCGCTTTATCTTGCCGTTACTCACTTGAATTGTTAAAAGTTTCCACTTATCGAACATTTAACTCGCTACTTAAAAATGTCAACATTCGAAAATCAGCGGCGATTTTTCAATCATAAACTCAGTACATTGTTTACATTGTAAATGTGGTCTGATATCGGACTGACCCCAAACTACTGTGTTCAGTTTAAACAGCTGTTCGGGGTGACACACGTTTCAGCATTAGCACCAACCCTAGAAAACACTTATGTTATATAGTATATACTTACATACCAGCAGTACCAGATGTGCTCCGCACATTGCATGTGTGTGCATTTTGCATGCATGAGGTTACATCGCGGCTGTGGTTTCAAAACCCATACCATGTATTGCAAGGCTGTCATTATATATTTTTGCACTGTTCAGTAAAGCAGCTGATGTTAATGTTATACCTGTCTGGTTCCAGTTCTAGTCTGAATGCGACATGGTGCAGTTAGTTTACTGGAACTTCCACAATTAACCTCAACCGTAAATAAGTAGCTTCGGTTTCAAATCGAACTTCGTATTCAAAACTTTTTTATCATTTATTATGATACCATTCAACTTGGTACCGATGAAGGGAACATGCTTTATACTTGGTTTGTGTTCAAACTCTTAGATATATAGTTTTCGCACCAACAGCTTAGTCTTACCATTCGGGTTCGTTAATTATACCACTTGAATTATTCAACATCGAGGTCTGTATCAATGAAGTATTGAGTTCAAAGCCCTCTTTTTGACTATATTGTTAAATATTTCTTTTTGCAAGTTGCGAAATCGCTTCATTTTTTTTATATTTAAATCCAAGTCTTATAACACGATTGATAAATGGACTGTGTAAGCAATATACTGAATTACCTGCGTAATTCTCAACAATCTGACTTGAGCGCTTGATTGATTTAAAATTAAAATCAATTCCAATCGTCTACGTACTAGTGGAATTTATGGCTTCCATTGTCCCAGTCCAAATGGATAATTTTCATATAACAAATACTTCTAGTAAGGTTCTTTTACGGCCATTCATTGGCAGAATAATACGTTTTGTATATTTTACTATTTACATAAATATTGCATTACCTCAATTTATTTTTATGGTTGAAATGTATCGCACAATGGGCAGCGATGGTCGTGAAAAATCGTGGACCTCGTCATCAATGAAACGGCATCAAATTCTTATTTTATACGCTACCGTTTTGTCCATCTGGGTTACAACGGGTTTACGAATCAGATTACATAAATAAATTAAACGAACATAAAAAATATGGCGTTTGGGTACGCTTTTGACTCTATTGTGGAATAAATGAATTATGTTGGACGAATGCCTTCTCAAATTCAACACACCATGAATTAGTAATGGAAATGATGGCGAACCGCAACGAAAACATAAAAGACGAAATGAAATTGAATCTGTTCAGGACGTGAAACCTGGTGGCAATACTGCTCTGATTGCCAATAACAAAACTAAGTCCAATATTCAAACCTGTCACTTGGAACATTGGATCAAGTATATCATACCGCGGTGTTTCCGTAATGATCTGTATGGAATATTGATTCTATGGTGAGGCATACATGTCTCCTTTTACATTAAGAGTATTAATGATAAAATATAATTATAACAAGGATGTAATAGAGTTAGATGGGGTTGTATTATGATCTTTGAACTGCCTTTTCCCTTTATAAAATGACCGTCACCGTGTCTCACGCGGCAAATTATTACACAATCCTATGTACATGTTTGTGTTGCTATTAATACTGCCTTTCCTTTGAGTGGAGTAACCTTTAGTATAGTTAAACTGTCTTACAAATTGCACGTGCATTGTTTTTAACAAATGTGGCTTTTAAATGTGTTGTAGTAGACAGTGCCTCTGATGCTGACAATTGTTCGTGAAAAGACACTTCCGTGTGTTTGCTAACTTACTTTCTGCTTACATGCATGCGTATGTGCATGTGCGTATAGATGTGTGTGCCTTAGAAGCTTTTAACTAAATGTTACTATTTGATCAACATGTCTGAATGCACGTGTGTTTATGCAATGACTAAATCTCTTTTTAGGTCACGATGGCAAACCGAGAGGCAGCAGAGCGAGCGTGTAAAGACCCCAATCCAATTATAGATGGTCGTAAAGCTAATGTTAACCTCGCATATCTGGGAGCTAAACCGAGAGGTAAATATATATACCTACCCTCAAATAGAACAATATTTTGTGGCAATCATAATACTTAACATATTTTTGTGTGTGAAAAAAGTAATCATTAATTTTAACACTTTGTATAGGTCTGGCACAAAAAAATTAAAACCAAGACACAACTAAGATACAATAGTAGTAAGGTGACTCGGAAGATTACGGTCAATATAGAAAATAAGAACGTAAGCAAAAGTCAGTCTGGTACCAGTTTATTTTTTACTCCATAATACTTGCGTTAGTTATTTCAAGATACAGTCTGGAAGCTATATTCTTACGTACTATTGCTTTTCAAAACTTCTCGGCCAAAAATAGCATTCTAAATGCATTCCTTTTAACTGTCCTGAATGATTTGTCTGCTTTGCCATGTCTATATGAGCGATTTCATTTTCGCTATAATAGTCCTTAAATGATAACCACTTCATGTCACACAAGTCCGTAAATTACAGAATTTATTACACTGGGTCATTAATAGCCTTGTACGATAACTCCCCCGTGGCCGGTGTCATAATTCATAATTAGATCGTACTTCAAAGTTGGAGAGTATCGATATCTTGACTGAATCATACTTCGTTTTTGAAGAGCTCTAAAGTAGTTCGCAAGGCGAAATAGACTGTTCTCACTTTCGTGTTTCAATATTATCTTTGTTTTATTACCGTTTCATTTGAAATATATTGATATATCCTATCGAAGTTTGGGGCTAACGTTTTAGCAGACGTCTCAGTTTTGTTATGTACATAAATTATGTTCTTACCACAAATGAGCGTTTCTTCACGTTTTCGTGCTAACATTCAATGCGTGTCACAATATGTTTGTAAACGTTGTGTCTTGACGCACTGCATATAACGTGATAACTGTTTTAACAGTTTGTTTTAAAGGTTAAATTGAAGTTTAACTAATTAAACTTAAACACGTGACATTCTATTAATAGAACCAATCTATTATCCGGGACCCTTGGTTTCGCATTGCCTCGGGTCGATAGTCTGAACGCTCCAAAACCAAAACAAACGATGATATACAGTAATGGTTTAAACAGATCCACCACTACAGAATTTAGTGGCATAAATAGAAACAGCTTCCCGACTTTTCTAATTTTATAGAACAGATTAGCACACTTGTCCCTCCTTTCAAACTCGTTCTTACTTAAATATTCGTCTGCTATATTTCATTTCAAAGAACATACGTTCAAACACCTTCCCCGTTAAATCATGTCAAATTAGAGGCTACAGAACCTTTTTCACAGTAACAGCTGAGCAAACCTTCAAAATGCTTATCTTCATTGAATATTTCAGTAAAAATAATCATTTTATCTTTTCCGCCAACCTTCAAATTAAAACAAATGTTTTTCACCTGCTGTAGATACGAATTTTCTGAACGCGGTGTTGATAAAAATCATAAAGAATTTTCTATTGTGGGAAAAAGTGTTTGGTCAGTGGAGCAACTATGTGTTTCAAATTAATTCAGTTACATGTAAAAGAGAGAGTTTTTCAAACGAGGAATGGAGGAAAAGAAACAATCGTTACATGACCCGGTTTGTACACCATAGACTAAGATGACACGACATGAATTAAACTTAAACTGTTGAAGAGTATTTAAAATAGAAATAGGTTCGATATTGGTCCAAATCTTTGTATTGACATAAAATACATATTTTACTGTGCAAATTTAAACCTTTTCACATGTAAAAAAACTTTAATAAAATTCCGATTTCGTGGTTAGACAGTGAGATAATATTGTTTCAAATTTATACATTGACATATTGACAAATTATATCAGTAATGGCTATACCACAAATGGTCTGTCAACATTGTCGGTTAGACAAATGACACTTTTAAGAGTTTTATTTAAATACAGATGAATGGGAAAACTGATTTATTCAAGAGAAGGGTTGATAATTTTTTTTGTCTAGTTTTGTGTAAGGTTAGAACTGTCAATCAATAAATTAGTAAACAGTAGAGGCCGGAAGTGTAGTGAATAGAACAGACACAGACACAGACACTGACACAGAGACAGACACTTAATATTTACAGTTATTAATGCAACTGCTGTTGACCTTTTAAGATAACATGCATTACAAAACCACAAACTGCACTTATTAAAACAATACAAAAATACAATTTTCCAGGAATGTTTCGTTTGGGTATTATCCGCCAAGATTATGTTAAACTCGCCCACAACTGGTGCCAAGAGTTGGCAAGAAAATCTAGCTTTGGAATCAGGTTCATTACCTATATTATATTTACGTCTACATACCCTGCACACAAAATTCATTGTTACAGGACGCATGTATATATATTTACCAGTCTTACCAGAACGTCAAAACGTATACCACGTTTGTATAAGTACGTCCTGAATATTTACAGAGGATAATGAAAAACAAAAGAAAGACAATTAATATCTCATGTTTTATTCGATGTTACATTACTGCCAAACGAATAATTACAGCACTGTATTGATTGTTGCATAATATTGTTTTATAGCTTAAACTATCAATTATATGAATTACGTTCAAGTGCAATGTGAACCAGAACGGTCGTCTGCTCTGTTTATATTTCGTTTAATGTTAAAGGAAGCGTTCTTCCCTTGGTACAAACGATCCGGTTAAAAAACACTGTGAAGACAAGGGATAAGGCATGCAATACTTTCAGTGTTCAGTAATCATGACAAGGTCGCTGTCAGACTTATACATCAATAGTAGATTTAAATCCAATAAATGTGTTGTTATTTATTTTAACGAAATATTAATTAGAGATAGCTTTGTTAAATTATCAATATTTTAAGTTATTTTTTCAAGACTGGCTATTAAAAAAATTACATTGACAAAATTTGATAAGTTACCATAGAAAATGAAATAAAAGTGAGGTTCCAGTCCACTTGTCTAACTATGATAAGTAAAGTGACCGTACCACATCGTACCGTACCGTACCCCAACCATTGTTTTCTCATTTATTCCATCCAGGGATTCAAAACCATACCTTTTTTTTTAAAAAAAAAATATGGTCTTATATTTAACATTAATCAAACAGAGCCCGTTATTGATACGTGGAGAACAAACTGAATTTAAACAATGTAGCCGTTATTGATTCAGTTTAAATTAGCAGACGAGAGCCGATGCTGTCGTCAGTGGCGAAAAACGTCAATCATTGGACTGGTACCCACTTCAATGTTTCATGTATCACTTACAGCAATATTGTACGATGTACCAGACTGACAATATCATTAACAGTTTTTAATTTATCAACTGCGAAGAGATGGCTTCCAAACGTTCAAGATTTAAGAAAGACTCTTTAAAAAAACGCTTAAATAGCGTGGACGTCACAATTTAAACCTGATTTTGTTAAAGTATAACCGTCAATATATACGTGTTTCCATGCCAGTCAAACATGAAATACGACGTATGTCTGAATTTTCGATATTGAATTTGTACAGTGAGTGCACAAAATATTTTTTTAATTAAAAGTACAATTTATAATGTCTCAGGTTTATGTGCTTAATTTAAATTCAAAGTGGCAGCAACGTCAAAGGAAGCTATCTCATTTCAGCAAATGAAAATTGAAACTTCTTTTTAAATCGTTTTTAGACATCATCCATTCTTCATTAAGTAACATGTGTGCTTAAAGGTTAATACAACAGAAACGTTATGAATTCAACATTTTGTAGTCAGTTCACTTTTTACAGAATTAAAAAGAAATACTGTCGACAATAATTTCAACACTGAAACAAATTTCAAATTGAATGCTGTGGTAAAAATAGCGTCTTTAGGTGGGCTGTTCCAAAAAAAAACATCATTATAAATTGTATTGTCGACGTCACTTTCGCTAATTCTGTTTCACTTTCATTAATAATATTTGTTACAGAGTAATAGCCACTTGCGCACAAACAAGTCTTAAAGAACTATTTGGAGAAAAACAACTTTTTATTTAGATACATAATCAATGAGTTCAGTGTCACCAAACATGCGTGCGCAAGTTTTTATTATGACGTTACAAATATTGGCTATTATGTTTTCCTCCCACTGCTAACTTCCCCAACTCATCAACGTTTATTGCATGTCTCTAATTACAGCTCTTCCACTTGCTATTAAAACAGGAATTCCAAGCGTGCTCCCAGGGCAATTCGGGTGAGTTCAGTTTCCATATTTTGTTTGATTAACACCCGTACCAGTCTGGATCCAGAAAACACACACGTGATTAGCACCGGTTCAAATATTTAAATGTTTTAAATCGTTCGGACATCTCCGTACAATTCCGTGATTCCGAAACAAAAAAGAAAGGAATTGAGCAAAAACTGTATATTTTAAAATATTACAGTGAGATTTTGTTTTGTTGCTGTTTGTTTATTTAGCTAAATGAATTATGTCAACAGGACATTATACTAGTTGTCAAAATAAAAATAATATAATCACTTAGTGTTTGTGTATAACGATTTATATCTGGTATAGAAGAGACTTAATCAACGTTTTTCTATTCGATTTTAAAATAGAAATATCAAAAAACGGATCGCAGATGTGTTTTCTGGACCTAAGACTGTAGTCGCCTAACAATAGTCATACATCGAACAGTCGAGTCAACATGTCGCTTTGTTTCACTTTATATTGTTATATATATTACTATAATTACAGATAAATTGTCATTTTTGTGAATATTCTATTATATACTTTGTTCATATAAGAAATCTCTAATCAATGTAAACTATTCTATTTCATTAAATGCATTTAATGTGGATATTTTATGTTTTCAATAAGATTATAAAATTATTATGAAGTAAAATTTATATACAATATTAAATACAATTAGATATACGCATTCTTCTTCCTTGGCGTGACAAGTTGAGGCAGATAGTTACTGAGAATAATATTGAGAACTGTTTTCAATCATAGAGCATTAGTTTTTGGATAATTTAAAAAAAATGAAATTTTGTCATAAAATTGAAACACAACAAAACGATAAGTCGGTGCGAAAAGGTGATAAGTGCAGATAACAACGCTTTCCACCATTTGGCGCCAACTATTCAAGTATTATATCATCAACTAAACAGGAAATGACGTCATCATCACCCACTATCATCTGCTTTCTCTCTAGTAACTATGATTGATTATTAAAAATAAAACAAGCATAAAACAGCATAAAACACTGCCTAAAGCATGCTCCTTGTCATGATGAATAAAAATGGTGAACAAAAATGGACAGCCATTTAAACTGTATCTTTAATCGGGACTTATTTCACAAAATTTGACTTTTGAAAAAAGAAAATATTGATTTTTTCCGACCTATTGAATTTCGCGGCAATTCTCTTTAAATGTCGTGCGCTGTATTGCTTAAATGTAATTCTACGGAAATTATTTTTAATTGCTCGATTTTTTTGCTATATAGTAGAGTTTGTCATGTTGCAAAACTTTTTCTTAAAAACTGAACGCTTATTTTGCGACTTTTATTGGCATAGCATATGCCGTCTGCACTTCATATATGTTTGTATTTTGATGAGTCGTCTGTTTGTTTTTCATTCTTGACACTTTTTCTTGTATGCACACCTCATTAGACTCAGCAGTAAGGGACTATGTAAGGACTGGGCGGCCCTGTGTCAGTATACTATAAGTGGGTGGGGTATCATGTCATGTCTCTGCGGCAGGATTTTAATTAGACTGTGACATAAATACTTTCAAAAGTAGGTAATATAAAAGCTTTTGGCGGTCAGAAGCATATTAATGTCAAAAGAATCATTTACAAGTTCATTAAAGACATTGCATTTAACGAGTATTAAAATCATGAAGGTAAATCAAGGTACACTATAGACAAAACAATTTCGCTCTTTGCATAGAATGCATATTAATATCAAATGATAAATTGTATTTTCTGAACCTTTTACGCATGTAATGTAATAGATAAACGTAATGCGATAATTTTGTAAACGTTCCTTTAAGATGTACCGATTAGCGGGCATCCTAAACATATCAGATTGTCATAGTTATTTGCCATAAAGCCAAATGCATTTCTGCTCTACGCGATATCAATCTTAATACACTGCTCGTACGCAGAAATTATAGTATTTATATATACTCTAATTAACCGATGCAACGAAATGAAAACAAACGATAACGCACCGGAATTGGAACAAATACTGCATGCTTTGGTAAATGTTATTTACGCGTTCCGCATGAAATCTGACTGACGTTTCTCAAATGTTCCGTGGTGCCTATTTACACAAGAAAAAGGAAACACAATCGCAGACGTTGGCTAAGTATCACATGATGCCGCCGCCATTGTCAGTAAGGGAGTCAATATTTAACATGCAGTACGTAAGTCGGTTGTTTTTCTACAACGACCGCGCTATACTATATAACACGGACTTAATAAAAACATCTTGTTTTCGGACTTGATTTTAAGGGGGTCACTGTTTTACATTTTATGCGCGCGCGTTGCGCCCAGATCACGTGTTGTCCATGTTCTTGTATGCTCACGTCCCCATGATGTCAACAGATCATTTTGATGTAAAAGTAGTCATATGACATCTATCTGAGGTGGAATTCTCGAAATTGATATAAATACATTTTTCAAAAATTATTTTCTGATATGATCAACACGTCCGAATCCCTTTCTTAAACCACTTCCGGTAGCTTAGATGAACTATTTTCCATACTTCCGGTATGTTATTGGAAATGAGCAGTTCATTCAGTTTTTATAAACCTTGATACAGTATAATAAACACAGACTGCTGTCGGAAAGTCGTATATTTCCAGAATAAAGTTCACTAAGGTCACAGAAATAATTTAAAACAAAACTCCTGTAAATAACAGCCAATATTACAACGAACTAGCATATTCAATATGGCTACTTCAAAGTATTGCAAATCAAACATATGGTGATATTTGATTTTTCTTAGTATTTTTCTATGTTCTTTCTGGGAGAATAAACGTATGCGTGGAAATGCTTTTCCACAGAACATATGCCATTGTTTTGATTTACTTTCTTAAATCAAGCAAACACTCCCCAGGAAAAATCTAGGTCAGCGCGTAAGCTACTGCATCCAATTACTGTAAACCTAAGCAGACTACATGTAAACATGAAAATTTAGAAATGTAAATAAAACAAGCATATGTCAGAATTTAACTAAAACAATTGTCAGGTGTAATGCATCTTATAGCCACATTTTCCTAAGTGTGTAGAATTATCTATTTTACAATGTGTGAGAATTGCTGTCTGGCAAATAGAAATGGCACGTTCACGTTATTTCCCACACTCTCGGTAATGTCCGTTTATATTCGGATTTACTCGTCATAAATGAATGGTACAGTTGTATTATAATACGTGGCGGATATAAATATAATTAAAAAAAACGACGACCATTACTTATTGGTTAAACACAATAAAAACGTAATAAATGAATTGGAAATTATGACGGATTGTCAATAATGTCAGAATTATTATTAATTTTCATCTCATTCATTATTACCTCCGGCAATCTATCATTTTTACATGATAGCTTAATTGTTGTTGATATAAAAATGGCGTCGGAGTCACATTCACAAATATGTACAACAAATTTCAATTATTCTTTTCATGTACCTTATTAGATGCCCCATATTGGCAGCTTGAAATGAATGAGGAAAGGTCATAAAGGTCTCGCCAAAAGTCTCGCCATGTCACATCACGTGACCTCAGTCCAACATGGCGCCCAATTGAGAAACTCGGACAGCCAATCAAATTATGGTGAAGTTCTAAAACATTAGAACGTGTTTGAGTTGATGTGATTTTGAATAGTTTGTTTTCCGTCATTTCTTCTTTTATTCTACTGCTTGCCCAATGTGTGGAGTAACTGTGTACTGAACATTTTGGCATTAGTTTGTTGCAATGGCTGCTCCAAAAAGCAGGTTGATGCAGTGTCATTTTAGTGAATTTATTTTTATTTGCATTTCGTATTATTTTTAATTCCTGTTTTAGTGTGGACCAATGAAGCGTGCTGTGAAACAACTTGGCACTGAATATTATTTCGTTCAATCAAATTTTGTGAAATGGTTCCTACTAAGCACCACAATACTAACCAGAGTTGATCTATTTATAGATAGTTTCCGGAAATGCTCGACTGTTTCCGTAGAGTGGTTTTGAAGTCACGGAAGCGGCCGAGCTGCCTTTTGACAATTATAGTAAATATGCGAACATTTCAAGAGTAGATCTATAAAAAATATTAAAAGTTAAAACAAACTTTTGCTTATAGCAATTGTTCTCTTGAAATATTCGTTTAATCCAGCCAGTGTCGGTGAATATTCTTTATCTTAAGTGATGGCGAGCCATGGGAATAGCTCTACAGGGGATGTGTGAATCAAACAGCAATCAAAATTGAATGATTGTTCGATTATTAACATAAAAGTTATCAGTTAAATAAATCAGGCTTGCAAGACATGAGTTTTGGCATGAAGAATATTTGCCAAGCTGGCGTTGTAATCACACCATTCACAAATCGTAGCCGTATCCCCCACATTATTCCAGTTTTCGTTTTTACAATATTCATGAATAACACGCCTGTGGCAACTCTACAGCTGAACATCTTGAATTTTAATCATAAAAGTTTCCTTCAAGATTTTCAGATGCTTATCAAATTGCATTGTATGTCAATCTATTTAAACAGAATATTGTTTGATAAAACCTGAATATATCTGCTCATAAAATCTTATATCTGTAGAAATTCTATCCTGTTCCCAGTTGTTGCAATAAATCAGGAGTTTCGCTTAAATAAATCGATAAGCCTGCAGTGCTGCGCATCTTAAGGCAAAGAACAAAGCTTATTTCATTCGTTAAAGACGGCAGAGAAGTACCCATTCGCAATAGTCCGTGATTTTCCGCAATATACGGAAACTAATTTCCGGAAAATATCGGAATTAACCGATTTATTGTTAATGTTCCCAGCTTATTTTGTTATAAAGTTAAAGTTACTTATCTGATTATATTTGAATTTGTAATGTTTTATTTGAATTAAAAAATATTACCTACACTGTTCAATAGTTTAAGAGAAACGCATGCATACTGACGAATAAAGAAAGCATTTGCAAATATACCAAACGGGCATGAATATTAATTATGACAAAAATAGAAAACGAATTGCCATGACTACGCGTAGTTTAGATATTATAACAATGTTTCTGAAATGATATTCCTAAATTCAATATTGATCAATAGCGCTTTTTGTACTTTTGAAAGTATAGTATCATGTTTATCATTATATATTATAAAAAAATCATAAAGCGTATTAAACGATTCGAAATATCTCTATCATACCAACAAGAGTATCAAATAATAAATATATTCATAAACAAGGGATTACAAAGATCCACTTAAAATAAATAGGTACTCTCTCAATTATTTAGTGAAGTGAAGAGCTCCCCAAACCAAAAACGGCGTAGTAGTAAAACGGAAGATATATTGTACAATTACAAGCGTCTGCCAAACTGGTATTTAACAATCAATAATAATCATAAAAGCGTCTCAGCGACAACGACTTCGCCCGCCTGAAGGTCTTAGTGAAAGCTTCATTTCCAAAAAGACTGATTATCTGTACTATCTGTATAGAATTTAGAAGGCGTGCTGACGTATAACTCCTATACGAAATAGTTAAAATATCAACGAAAACAACAAACTTTTCAGTTATTTTATTCTCTTAGGATATTTGTGTGAACTTACTACGCGATTCAAATACAGACATACGGTAATGAAACTTGTAAAGCATGCGAAATGTTTTCAGTTTAGCATTCCTTAGCGCTTTGTGAATATTGCATTTCCATACATGCACAATGTTTCTATATAAATACTAATATATAACACAACATTCGGCAGTGCCTTTGTCGGTATTAGTGATGTTGCGATTATTTATATGCGACAGTATCAAAGTCAGTGTTAGTGAAATTGCGAGTAACTTTTGCTTCTGAAGATAGTATCAGAGAAGCAAATCTGAGATTCTTCAATAAAATCTAGTTAGTGACACCCGCTGTCTTTCTCCAAAATGTCGAGATGGTATGCATGATATATCGTCTACCCAGTTCTAACTGTCATCGTCGATAATTGCTCAAGAAATCGGAATAAAGACCCTGTCTGACATCTTTATTGAAATCAGACGTATACGTCGCTAGAAATCGAGGCTGGTGTTGAAAGCACCCACTGACCCGGTATCAGTAATCCAAGTCTGTCAGATGATTGGTTTTTATTGTATCGATAATTGATATATGAACGGCACGTGTCTGATGGCGTTTCGTTACGTAAGTTGACATAAAAAAGATATGCAAATACCTATGGTGTAAGTTGCGCACTGTCTCTGTAGGACGTAGAAGCATGTGTTCTTAATGTATTGTATTAACTTAATTAGATAGTGCTAATTAATAAAGTGTAGCTGCACATGTTAACGCAAGACAAAACGTAATGGCGCGTGTGCCATGTTATATCTATCTAAATGCATCCTACTCATTATACAAGATCTTGGATTTGTTTATTTTGTATTTATTTCTAAATAAACAAAGCTCTATTTCTGTTTAACAAACTACTTGTAGTAACACCTGGTGATTTCAAAATGGCACCAAACAGGATAAGTAGGGTGTGGGGTGTGTTGTCGACAGTGGTTAATAGGACCCGGATGGTTCCACTTAGGAGTTTGTGGAGCGCGTGGTCACGTGGTAGAGCACCGAACCCATGATCGGAGGTTCGTGGGTTCGATCCTCCGCTACGGCTATGTGTGGTGTCCTTGAGCAAAGCACTTTTCCCGCATATGCTTTGTACTGGTACTACCCAGGAAGACTTCGAGCGTGATTTGTCTAAGTTGTAAGAACTTGTTTCACAATCGAAGTAAAATAAATAAGTTTAAAACAACTTAGGAGTTTCGGTTACACATAATCGTATACATATGATTTAACGTTGTACTTAAGTGTGAGTTGAAGGTCAAAGCAAGTACAATGGTGCTTTAAAAAAAACACACTCATTAAAAGGAGTACTTTTTCCCCATCAGAATCAAAGTATGGTCTGTGTATTCTTATGTATATCTATGGTAACTGAGAGACAAATACGTCAGTATTTAACATAATAAGATTTGATCGTTTAAAGATTAAATCAAATTATTAAAGAAAATATTCATTACTAATTTAGAAACTATACACTACTCCACTTCCTTTTTATTTTCGGATAAGCACATTGTGAAGACATGAAAATTGTGCCTCCGGTTAAATTTAAAATAAAATGAAAATTTAGTTATATAAGGATATATCCATTTACTGTGACAAGGTCATCCGAATACGCGATGTTATGTTACGTATGTTTATTGTATAACTAAAACAAAAAAGCTTGACGCAATCTCTCGCCCTCTGTTTCATAATTTACATTAGCAGGTGAAGTGTGCACATTGCAAACTTAATACGCTAGGAGTAAAATGTATTTTTTTTAGTGTTTTTGCACTATAAAATTTCACTTTTGACATGATCTTACCACGTGATGTGCAGACACGTGACTTGTAAACACGGATTCCAATTATAATGAAAACTGATATATTTTTTCTTTGTAAATGGGATGAAAAAGAGATAAACCACGCCAGTTCAGGGTCTTTAATTATCCAGAAAAAATGCTGGAGCATATAAAACTTTCATCAGACCAACAGTGTTTATCGCTTTGAAAAGTTTCGCGTTCCATTGACTCCTCCTAAAAGGATGGGAGAGATTGAAAAGATTTGCGAGACGATGCTCGTTTCACTCACATTAATCTTTATCTCCAAGTACAAACGGATTTTCGGCTTAATAAATGTTGAAGTTGGCACTTCTGCCCTGTGTATATTAATTTGGTTAACTCGTTTTTATTTTTAAACCCTATAGCACTTTCAACATTTGTTTAACGCTATTGTTATGCTTTCAAAATCTGGAATAAGTTCCGGATTGTTTTGAAAGCGAATCGAAAGCTTTTTGTATAGAATTTGTTCACACCATAATTTCCTATGTAAATAAACCGAGATGACCTGTCGAGAAGATATACAAAATTGAATGGTTACCACATTTAAAACCAGCTCCTGTAAATCAAAAGTGATATAATCAGATGCCGATCTGATTATTATAACTTTTGGAATTAAAATCGCGATTATAACCTCTTAAAAATATATATGGGTGGGTTAAGTGAAGTGACACATTTGTCCTAATTACTGACTTTGTGGCGCTGTCAAAAAGCAACGTACACGTATAAGCATATATACCCCCACCCCACACACCCCACCCCATGTCAAGTACAAGTATACCACCATTATCTCATGTAGCACCCGTGCTACACATTACGGATATACCTGGGCCCTCACCGCCACCTCCTGGCACCGCCTCACGCCCCTGCAGGCACACACACGGGCGCACGCGCGCGCACACACACACACACACACACACACACACACATACATTCACACACAATAACCACGTGACTTGGCCGGAAGTGTTTCAGTCACGTGATAAAACAATAGGGTTGAGTTTTCCTTGATGAAGTCTTGTACATATTATTAATTTACCACCGAAAGGGATTTCCACTTGAGCACATTTACCATACAAATCGCGTCCATATGTGTTTTATTGTTTGCTAATGCGCCTTCTGGATTAGATGTTCGCCCATGTATATTCGGAATACCTTTGCTCCCATGACGTGCTCCTAATAATAAATTGAACAAGATGTCGATCTGAAGCGATATGTATTGATGTGTTTTCGTTTATTATTTAAATGTGAAATTCTTTATTTATACAGACCGAGAATCGATTTCTTTGATAAACACCGACAAAGGGTATAAAAGTAAATATTCATTGTTAGCTAATATTTACATTAAACCACTTTGTCGATTTTTTCACCCGATCGGCAGACGAACTTTCCTTTTTTAGTTGTTGGTGGAAACGTACTTGTACAATAAGCCTGAAATGTCATACAGGAATGAATATCACAATGACCGGTATCAATAACGTTCCTATTGTTCTCTAAAAATACTTTTCAAGGCTACTGCTGCTGCTTTTACATTTGCTGCTGATGATGATCATGAAATGGCAATTTTGTTGTTGGTTGTTATGCAACTGATGGTGATGATAAGATGACAGTTGTTGTTGTTATTGTTGTTGATGATGATAACCACAAGGGTGATGATGATGACACGATTTCTAAATCTATGTTGCTGGAAAGAGCACGGGTGGGGGCGCAGCGGTGGTCCGGAGGTAATGCGTTCCCATCGCATGTGGAAGGGCGTGGGCTCGATCCCTGGAAAGGTTATACCCAAGACTTGAAAAATGGCTTCATCAGCATGTAGAGGATAAGTCTAAGTCTGGTCGGCTCGGTGTCAGAAAAGTAAGACTTGGTTGGGTATCATACCATGTGTCTGCGGCATGATACTTCAGTGTGGCAGAGCTGAGACGACTGTAGACCCAGTCGCGATATGACAGAAAAAATGTTGAAAGCGACGATAAACATCAAGAGCACGGGGACTGTAAGAATAAAATAATATGTAAATTCGCAAAACATGTATATGTTTTAACATCGATACCAGATTTTTTTCCTCCGCGACTTGGCTAACACGTTAACTTTTCTGTTTTCACATCTTATCAATTTTCGAAATAAAAAGAAAATGTAAACCGCCCTGGTTGACTACTATATTGAGTAGTTGGGCACGTTTTAAGATAACACTTCCTGTGATTTGAACAAATTGCTTTACCGACAAAACCGTACAATTGATTTAAGCTACTCCCGACCAGCTACCAAGGAATTTTGTCTGACCTTAAACAGTATTGAAACATGAGGTTAAAATAGAAATAAACTGAATAATTGATTTGGAGTACTAGTATTTTAATTTTAGACTTTGTCATATGTGGCCACTACATTTTCCTATCCAAGTTCCTTACCCCATCCACAAATCATAAGCCTTTCCCCTCGAGGTTGGGCTGACAGCACGTTACCGCGTCTGCTTCAGTAAGGGTTAACAGTGCATGTAATTAACACGCCGTAAAAATGTTAACTTTGTAAATCAATTTTAGATTTAAAATTGTTTTACTTTTTGAAGAGTGTTAAGCTATTAGGAAGAAATGGCGCCTTTAAAAAATTGATGAGTCATTGGCTTATGACGTGTCTACAAACTGTGTTTTATACACTTCGTTATTGGCCTAAGGTTGCTTAATGGAAATAAATCAAATATTTGTTGTTTTCTGGTAAAAATTGTTTTGAAACGGTGTCACTGTTTTTATTGCAAAACCAGAGTTTTAACTCGCACCAATAACACTTTCTGGAAAATAAGCAAATTCCTTCTGTTTAAACTGTCAAATGCGCGTATGGATCTATGACTAGCCATGTTTAATTTCACCTCATAGTTTTGTTAAAGCATTTAACATGTGCGCTTGAACGTTCGAGCCCAGTGACTATAAAATGTAAAACACACATTTCCAGTAATTTTCTCTTAATATCCATTTTACGCGCAACGTTTCTCCTCCGGGATGTCTTTCGTCTTTTAAAATATACATTAAACTAAAAAAGCATGCTACATTCATGATGTTTCATCGATAGGACGCCTTCTGTATGGTCGAGAAATAATGAGAAATCTATGAAATTAAGTCTAAACATTTATGACGAGAATTTACCGGTTATTTTAGCTTGTGCATTATCGCATTTGCACGTACCGCATACGAATTGAGAGCACATGCAGAAACGATTATACGGGATACGGTTTGAGACTCTTCCCAGTTGTTAGCACGGGTTGGCAGATTATAATTACGTGTAATAGTTAAACGGTAGTTCCTTTTCAGTTAAGTGCTTCTTAAATACTTCAGCATATCCGTTGTTGTCGTCGTCATTGTCGGTGTTGTCGTCATTGCAGGCGTATTTATCGCCGTCGACGTCATCAATGTCGTCTGAATCTTTGTCGGCATTTCTGTCGCATATGCTAAGTACTGGTTCTACCCAGGAAGACGTCGAGCTTGTTTTGGCTACGTTGTAAGAACTACGTTGTAAGTTTTAGCGTTCTTTAAAATTAGAAAATATATATACACAGACTGTACAATAAAGTGTGTTGTTTACAATATCGTTTGTATTGAAACAATTAACTTCTCAGCTTTCGTCTGTACCAATGGTTGAAATTAAACATTCCAACATCAAAGAACGCCAAGCCGTTATCCAGTATCACGTTATTTTAATAAACGGCGAAAAGTAATGCCGCCTCTCAGAAATGATTACATTTTCCAGCAAATTCAAAACCCGAGTTATGTATAATTTCCGACAAGATATGAAAGTTGAGAGTTAATATCAAATCTGAATTATGACGATGTTTTGTATAAGATTCTCCCGTAGTCTTCTGTCCATGAATTACTATGTGGCGCTGTTTGAGATATTGGCAGCCTAATTTGCACGAGCACACATTCTAAATCGCATATAAATAACGTCTCCCACGAGAACGAAGAGATGAGCTGTTGTTTTTTTTTGTTTGGAGTTTTTTCCCTGATAACTAGCTAAGAGAACAGTTTGTTCTGACGATTGGTTTTAGTTGTTATTGATAATGACCAGAGAGCACTAGTGTGTGTGTGTGTGTGTGTATAAAACAAAAAGAAATACATTAAGTGTTTTGCGACCCATTAATCTCGTAATAGTTATGATTTGTGGCATTATACGTAAACGCACGTATTTGCACACTAGCTTCGGATCTTCCGGCGTCGCAGCACGTGTTAAGAGTGTCGGACTATGCCCGGATGGCCTGTACTGTTTTTTGTCTGAAACTCATTTTGTGTTGATTTGGTTCAGGATTTGTTTCGTCTGCTGTTTTTTTTTTCGGTGTTTTTAAAACTTTTTTTTTTTCGTAATTCCAGTAGTTCTATGGACATTATCAATAACTAATTCCTTGATATTACGTAATAAAGCTTATATTCGAATATCAACAAATGGACATCGCCCATCTAAACATAGCCAAAGAACCGAGCGCGTTGCTGTACCAGGCGACGCCATTTCCATACATTATGTTTAGATGATTAAGCGTATCTCAGATCAGTGATAGCGTTGATCTGTAGCCGATATGTCCAGTTTGTGATTCGATAAAATCAAACTCCTCGTTCTCATGGTAAACATGGTAGAGTCTCATACCAAAAAGAATTTATTTCAGCATTTCGGCTATTATCAAAACCATCATTTGTTTTGATTTTTTTTAAGTTTTAATAGGTATTCAATAAAAATCAAATAACAAACACCCACACACATTTCACATTTATTCACCACTGGGCTGTCTTCAGTTATCAAATAAATTTTCCTGGACACTGGCTCAAATTAACCACAATGTTGGAATGTTATGAAACTTGCAAGGATACATCACTACCAAGTGGAGATGCGCATAATATCTTTGTGTTCCGGTTCGGTGATTATTCACGAAGTTATGGCCCTTTAATTGAGTCTGTGACCAAATTATTGTCTGCGTTATTTCTCTACAACCCAATGTTGGAATTTTATAAAACTTGCTAGAAAGCATCATTACCAAGTGCAGATGCGCAGATTGTCTTTGTGGTTCGGTTACACAATACAATTAATGAAATCAGTGCTTAAATAAAGTAAAAAGGCCACGCATTTTAAGGTGCTGTCAATGGCTGGTATTTGGTGAATGTACATTGTAATTAGTAATTAGTTCAATGTTAACTACACACGTTTTTACTACCGAAGCACTCAAGAAAGTTAATTCCGATTATCGTTAACGACCGTGCATTTACCATATTGCGAAAGCTGTTCGAATATTCGAAAACAAACAAAGCAACCGGTCAGCATCCTCGATAAATATGTACACTTAAGAACCATGTTACGCCGTCGATGTCCTGGATTCGAGCCAAGCATTGTATCAATTAATGTCTTCTTCATTAGCCCTGGAACGCGCAGCATCTGTCTTCACTGAGCGACGCGGAGCTTAATTTCATACGGCAAGTTTTGCTTTTAGAAAAAATATGTCGCTATAATGTGGCATTTCTATCGACGTAAATTCCTAGATTAATTTTACTGTGCATATTCATTTATCAGAAATTATTCCATTTGACAATAAAATACGCTTAACAATACAATACATGTATCAGCGAATCAGTTCCAAAGTATTCCTTTTTACCAATAACTCAGTTTGCCTGCGGTTACCTCTGACTTTGTGTCTAACAAATTATGCCCGTATTACCATATTTATTACGTCCAGCAATTGTTTAAGACGGGAGTTCGGCTGCGGATACTGGCTTTTTCTCGTTTGGTCTCCGGGTCAGACATCAGTGAATGTCAAAAGACCAGAAGTAATTAGGATAAAATATTACAGCCACGAAGTTGTATTTTAGAATCCGTCTTTGACGGGAGCTATTTTTAAGAGCCGACTTAATTAGGGATGTCATGAGCGTCACTGATGTATATATATATATAGCAAGCTTATTCAGACAAAGATGACAAGTTGGCTGGACGTCAGCCCTTTGGCTTGCTGAGAGGTATGCTTTTCAGTCTGCACTCGCATTTTTTTTTTCAAACGAAAAAACATATATCCGCTCGCTGTTTGCATTTTATAGTACATATAGTACACGTTGTGTCTTGAAACGAGAGAGTGTGATACATCAACTTTTAGTCGTATACGACCCCCATCCATTTGCACCCCCAATTGTAGGAACACGAGCGATTTATCAGCCCCTGAACGCTCAGAAATTGAGGCGCTTTCTTTAGCATAACAAGAGACTGCTATCTTTATTTTAACTGGAAGTGTTCAAATCGTCCAGCAAATTGGGAGTCTTAATTGGTACCAGTCTTGCAATAATAAGGAAAGTATAGAAGCGTGCCGCATAATTACGGTAGACTGCTTATCGGTATTTATTGTTAAAGATAAGGAGTTAGACGGGTTACAGGACGTTTGTAAGAACGCTAAAGTATGCTTGATATGCTAACACAAATCAAATTAGCAATTAAGAAACATTTCTTTCAGTGAAATCCTTACTTGCTGTTATATCGAGCTGTCCAACTGACTGTTTACAATATCCACGGAGAGCCGTCCAACTGACCGTTTGTAATTTGCTATGTACTAAAGTCCGTACCGACAATAAAATACAATATATGACCACCGTGATGTTTTGATGCTAAGTAGAACAGTTTTTACTACGGTACCCTTCCAAAAATAATTAAAAGAACGTCAGAAACCTATCAAAAGGAAACGGAATTCTCCTAATTTCTGAAAGAACCTGTCAATTTTCTGACAGTTCAATATTGAGTAGAAAATTAAATTTTAAATAGAACAGAAAACCGATATCCGTAGAGACTTTATTGTCCTGAAGATTAATATATAAACTATTTGATTTTGTCCCTTTTTGTTCCTTTTTGCTTTACAAATATAGAAAAGTATCATTTAACATTTACTAAGCACTATTTTTTTTGCATTGCGACTGTTGAAAAATGGCCTCGCTTAAAATTGAATACCGGCATGTTCCTTCCTTTCACATGTAGATGGCGTACTTGATTGCTCCCTTCAGGTAATATCACCCCCACCTTCAGAACATCTTCCTCACTAAGTTCTTGTTCTGACAATCGAATTATATTATGTTTATTTTTACCGACTTCAATCGAGTTTTTTGCTCCAATACACATTTTGCCCATCACAGCTATGCTTTTTACAAGATAGTTGACATATTTTGGCTAACAATAAAATGTATAAGCATATTGCCGCAATTTTCTTTCACTGCGGAATGCAATTTTCTTCTCCAAAATACTCTGAAAAACAAGATGAGGCTCCGACGGGATTTCGGTACCTTTTTGTGGATGCATCTACTTTGTTAACTGTTAGGATGCACGCCGTTTTGTGCTTTTACATCTAATTAGTTCAACGACTAAATGGTTCATTATTTTAAATGATAGCTTTTACACTTTTTATCTGTTCTATTCCCTATGTTGAAAGCCTCAAAACAGTGCTGATGAAAGAGTCTAAATGCTGGAATGATCAAATCTGGAATGACAATCATTTACCGCGGAATGGCGATGACGTAAAAGACACCACGTGCGAAAACTTTTGGGGCGCCAGTCTGAGCTCTTATGTTCGTCTGCAACATGACGTTCATGGTCATAAAACACTTATGAATTCGGACAATTTGCTAACGGTGTTTTCCATCATATATTTCAATGTCAATCATACGGTTTTGCTTAAGTGGCAGTATTCTTTGACAGCCATATCAGAGAAAAACTTCTTTTTGACTCTTTACCGAACCTATAGGCCCAATCAACGGACCTTATTTGTATTTTGGATTATAGTTTTATCCTTTATAACACAAACTGGCACAATATAATTATATATTTATATTTTTTTCATTTATCAGTGACTCGATTATAAATTTTGTGATTTTGCATTTATTTCATACACGTTTTTTTGTGTAAACATCATAAGGCGAAGAATCAATATTTCGATCCAAACGATAATTTCTTTCTGGACAGTTGTGTTTATATATGGATTGAAAAACTCACTTTAACAATGTTTTTAAGTCTTACGACAACATACTTTAATGTCGTAAATTGTCATAAAGTGACTTGTGATAATCACACCTGGGTCGTCTGTCATTATTTTTTGATGATATGATAATCACTTGTTTGACGGAGTAAGTCTTTCTCACCGTGCTTGAAAATTACACAGAAGCTACACCTGGAAGCATTCTTTTTATGTTTTAGTAAAGACAAACGTCTAATAAAACATCAATATAAATGATTAATTCGCCCGCCATCATAAATTGTTTCAACACGTGGAGCATTTGTCGATGACAAGTTGTATACTTAGTCAATAATACAGTACTTTTAGTAAAGACGCCCCCCTGCTCTGATCAAAGAAATGCATGCCCATTCAAACCGACATGTGTTACTAAAAGATGTATTAACAGCCTTTGAATGGTTTATTAACACCTTATCATGACTAAATTAGAATTTTGTCGATATTTTTTTTAAACAAAGAAACCAAATAAAACCGCACTGCTATTGACATACCACGTAAGTTTATTAACGGGATTGTAAAAAATAGAAATTTGGGAAAGTTCGCAACTGTCGACCGAGTTCGTTATTCAAGACGTCTTATAAATCAAATTTACAAATAAAAAACATGACAGAGAACACAGTGTTTTTATTTATATACAGTTTTGAGACAATCCGTTAAAATTGCGCTAAAATCATACTTATCATTCGGAATTGTATTACAGAATGCAAGGCATTAATAACAAGAGAGAGAGAGAGAGAGAGAGAGATAGAGAGAAGGGGGAGGGAGAGAGAGATAGATAGAATGAAAAAGAGGGAGGGAGAGAGATAGAGAGAATGAAAGAAGGGAGAGCGAGAGATAGAAAGAGAGATAAGAAAAAAAAGAAAGAAATACAAAGAAATCGGATAAAACTTTCTGACTCACAAAATACATCTACAGTTCGTGCCAGAACCCGTGCGATAAACATAGCTGGTGAAATAGTTTAACAAAGAACAGTAACTGCAACTTTTGTATTTTTAGTCTCAGTTTTATTTTAAACTGTAACAAATGGAGCAAATCCTCTTGGTATATCCAATAACCCGTTTTACGCGCGACTTGTTATGGCAGGTTGTATATATTTATATATCCCACATAACAATACCCCTTCATTACCTATTTAAAATTAAACCAATATATAATATGACCAAGATGTAAATGAGGAAAAACATTTTATTGAAGTTACAATGGCATTGTCCTTTTATTTATATACTCGCGTTGTTATTCATTTTTAAAATTGTCTTTTTGAAAAGTAAAGTTTAATTAAAAAGTATGATTGATCATTCATACAAGCCACCCAAGTCCTCGGCTGTAGTGTTGTTTACACTCATCTTACGGGATTTAATTTTCATTGAGTGGGAATACATTTTTTGTCACAAACGAGATCACCTGGCATTCTATCTTACTGTCCTTATATTTTCAAACTATTGCTAAAATGAAACGATAGTTGGGGATATTTGTGGTTATCTCGTTTCTTTTTTTCTCTCACATCTCTTTGTTTCTTGCTTTATATCTATGTATCTCTCTCTCTCTCTCTCTCTCTCTCTCTCTTTTCTCTCTCTCCTCTTTCTCTATCTCTCTCTCTCTCTCTCTCTCTCTCTCTCTCTCTCTCTCTATCTCTCTCTCTCTCTCTCTCTCTCTCTCTCGCTCTCTCTCTCTCCTCTCTCTCTCTCTCTCTCTCTCTCTCTCTCTCTCTCTCTCTCTCTCTCTCTTTCTCAGTTTATGGAGAGAAAATACTCAGATGTGTCCTCGATCTCAGCCATGGTGTCGTTAAGTATGCATACGTATCTAAAAAAGTAGCGTCGATTTATATCACGTCACCGCCCTTTTGTGTGCCTAGCGATAATGTATGAAATAAACTGTTTCAGCGTATTTTTCCAAAACTTGGCTTCCGTTATAAAAATGTAACTGTTAACTTTATATAAACAACACCGTGGCGTTAAACAAATACATTTAGTTCGTGGCCATTGTGCAGACTGGTTTCCCTTTATTTACTTTCCAAATGTAATTTTACAGCTGATAAGAGGTTGACCTTAAATGTAAACAAAAAACCGGGACACAGTCAATAACGTAAATGAATAGCATGAATTGACGGTGCAACTAGACGATACACTTGTTGATCACATGTGCACATTCAAATAGCTCACATTAAAGAATTGTGACAGAATAATTTTAAACAAAATTGATTGACTGTTTTCACATAGTATTTGTCTTGAAAGAAGCAGATATTTGACAAAGTATGCCGGACACGGCAGCCTTTGTAAGCAACAACCGATATCATAAACTATTTTACATATAACAACACTGTTCAAAATGCAATCTTTACAGAAAAATCTGCGCAGTAAAATCCATGTAGACCATTATATAATTTACTACTCAGCTGATTTTCAGATATTATATATTTAATGATCTTCTCGAATGTCACGTCGTTAACTTTCTCTTGTGGTCTTAGTCGGCCATTAAAAGGCAAATAAATCAATTTCATAACATGGTCGAGTACCGATATGATCGATAATTACGATAATTTCGCGATTTCTTTTAATCGTTTCTACACAGTTGCCGTCTGCTATGTTCGAAGTCATCACACGCTTTATAATAGCAGACTGCGAACTCGTTTACCGCCCCCCCCCCCCACCCCTCATTCCCCACAGCCCCCAATGTAGCATTACCTTTTTTATTTAATTTGTATTTATTTCAGCATTAATCATATCAGTTTAGTTCTTTCCCATAAATCACTACTGATCAAAGATATGTGGTTTTATCTAGCTTTCTCAATATATAGAGCTCCACAATAAAGCTTTAAGATATGTAAACATGAAGACTAAACGTGCGAAGAAAAGAGCATTATTAGGGCATAATTGTGAATTAGCTAGTTGTAAACGACGAGTGTATGAAAGCATGAGCTCAAATTTCCCAAAGAGTTATATGATATTGAACTTTTTCAACATGGAGTAGTTGGTTACCGGTATATATAAAGTAAATTTGAAATTTAAGGCGGATGACGGGTACCATATTAGCTGATCACCAGAGAAGCAAGGATAATAACATTGAAATTACAATATTTTGTCTGATTTATAATCCTTACATGCACGCATTGCAGACTGTTCATTGTTACTGCACTAGTCTATAAAAAGTGACAATTAGCTTTTTGAAATATAAACTAGAACGCTTGGGTCCGTCACATGTTAGGAGAACGTCAATTGGCTAAATCCGGCAATAGTAGGAACACGTTGATTGGTCAGTTAATTATACAATGGGAAAGCCCTTCAAATTCAAATTTTGATGATTTAGCTCACAAAATAACCTTTATAGTGTTACATGGTGAATAGAATATAGAAATTATTTGACAGGTGAATATAGAGACTATTTCACATTATGTTTTAACTTGTATTAACATTCCCCGCCATTGTTGTTATTTCCTACGCTAAACGCCCTTGCGCGCTTTGCATTGTGGGACAGTTATGGGATTCCCTGCTTTTTAACGGGGTTAACAGACTTGATACATAAACTAAAGTTCAGTTCGTGAGTAAAATTCCGGTTTCGTTCGATGACATTTTAATTTTTTTTATAAAGTATTCAATATATGAATGTGACGTATTGATTCGACACCTCCCGACAACCTTCTTTTGATCTCGAACAAAAAAACAGAGTATGACACATCGATTAGAACTTGTTCTAATAAACGACTGTCAGACAACCACCCGGTCTCGGACAACCAACAAATGCATGCTTTTATCTCCACGCAGAACTCATAACGTGTCGCTAAATGGATCTTATGTCACACCAAACTCTATATCACACAAACAGCTTTCATCGATAGATAAGCATCGCATAACACTGAATCATATTCTGTTGACTGTACCCTTAAACGGTATTAATATAAACTATAATATCAGACTTCCATTAAATAAAAGTATAAAATTGGAATGATTCTCTGTTATTTAACATGTATCAGTGGCGACTCGGTGGTGGTGCGCTTAAATTCTCTCGCAAGCTCTGTCGGCGTTTTAGTGCTCCTAATTTCCGGCTTCCCAGACGTTTTCTGTTTGAGATTTGTTTTAATTAAAGCTTTGCTCCCCAGTTTCACTCGGGATCGAATGGTCATTTATCTTGTACATATATGTATGGTTTTATCCACTTCCGTTTACTTGACAAGAGTACACTTTTGCATTATTACTACCTAATTTATCACTGGATTTCGTTGACGTTGTATTTGAGTGAAGTGGATGTGCCATTTATTTGACATCAGCCAGTTGACAATGCCACTTTGGGGTAAATGTCGATGGCGGTAATTTAACAATGTAAACATGTAATCTGCTTTATTAAAACGAAAAAGAAAACATAAGCTGTCGCTTGGATACCAGCCTCTTTTCTGAAGAGCAACCAGTAACTGTATATTCGGTTTTCGATTTCTCTAAGTAACGATAAGATTTCAAAGCAACAACTAAACATGTTTATTTGCGAATGTCAAACTGAACTAAATAACGCTTGAAAGAAAGATATATACCACATTAACATTTGAGAATTGAGAAAAAAACCGCTTCATCATGCACGTTTATTTATATTCACAATGCAATACAAACTATTGTATTGTGTCACGGTCTCAAGATTAACGTGATTTCAACGAGATTTGAGATTTAATCACGAGGTTAAATGTCACAAAGACATTATGAATAGACGTAGCTTTATTTACAATAGTTCTCACTGAAACTTAATATATATATATTTTCTCCAACGAATGTTTAAAACTAAATGTTATGGTATGCCTTGCCCTCTTTATTCGCCCAAAAGTCAGTTCGTCAACGACTTTGATAAGTACGTAAAGATTAGTGATAATGTATATATAATCTAAATAAATCTAACATTGAACGGTTTTACTTTATATTAAACGCGAATGATAAAAAATAAATCAGAATTATTTTCATAAGCAGTGTGGACAATGTTTCCTATCCTATTTTTTTTTCTAGAGTCATTATTATTGTGTAAAGCAGATATGACAGTATAAATAAACACAGGCTTTGATTTTAAGGAAAAAAAACAACATTGTGCAATATATAATAGCTAGCGAGCTTTCTTATCTTTATGTACTATGTTCTGTTAAGTTGCATATTATTTTGCACGTTTTAATTCATAACTTTATCTTTCTTCTATTTTTAGCATTCCACAATACGTTTACCCGTCTGCGTACATGGCAACTGCTCCAAGCGTTTTGACCACAGCGGCTCTGCAGCAGTCTCCCATGTCACCGACACCTGGGCAGTACTTGGACTACACAGCCGCCTACGGATCGCAGCTGACAGCCGCGGCAGGGTTTGAAGCGTCATATCCCTACGTGAATGTTTCCACCGCCGGTCTCATGGCAACGACACCATATACATATGCAGTCCCGCAGCAAATCGCGGCAGCTTCCGGTCACGCATTTTACCAACCACAACAACTTCAGGAGAGGATGCAATGACGCCTCGGTGGTATTAGTAATTTAGATTTAGTGCACATACCTTCGGACGAAAATAAGAACGATTATAAATATGACAACTTGTAAATTTGGGCACGTAAAATGTGATTTAAACTTCGAACAATAGGAGGTGGAACTAGCCCGGATGTGAGAAAACCGGAAGTTATTCCGCTGTAAATATTCTAAGGAAAGCCATATTTATGCACACTGCGGCAATTTATTTTTGTTCGCGTATTGGAAATAAGGGATTTCTTTTGTCCCTCTATGCAAAGTATTGTTAAAATATGAAATATAGATATACAAAATATTGTTGAAGCATTATTTAATTATAATATTATATCAAAATATTAAACGATGTGAATATGATTACGTTATATTTAAAAACACACACACTTGAGATTGTATCGACGTATGAATGGTTCTTGGTGAAGAGTTTGATAAATGATAGAAATTGGATGATCAGTAGATATCTTTTTAATGAGATTTGTTTTGTAAAAGAAGAGTTAATTGAATGAGTCAGTGTTTGAGTAAACTATTTGGAGAGATCCATAATAATGAGAGGGGGGATGCGTCTCAGAGTTAACTTGTAAATTATTCATTTTTTATTGTTTTGAAAGCTTTACAAAGCTACCTATTTATTCATCAATTGTAATGTAAATTTATATTTATGACATTTTTTGTCTATCCGTCCAAGTTTTTTTTTAAAAAGATACGAATTCCTTGCCGATAATACAAATATATGTTCACGTGTCAATTTCACCGTAGTTACTATAGCAGCAACGTTTGTTTGCATGGTAACCGTATCACGGGTGAATGAATTTGTGCGATTGGTGAATTGATATCAAATGTTCTTTTTCTGTTTAAACAAGAACTTTTTTTTGCAAATCACTATTCAACGAAATTCCATTTACATTACAACTGTGATACGGCTGAGTGAGTCTAGATAATGTGAAATTGTGTAAGAAAAAAATCGTGGAATCGTCTGCAAACAAGATAAAACTTGTGAATATGCATGTGGAAGGAGGCGTGGATGGCTGTCCGTACATTATGCATCATTATGGTTGTACCCAGTCTGGAGGAGACTCCGATTTGTAAATAATGTAATATTTAGTTGTAATACATAATTTATGTAACTTATTACTATTTAATTCTCAACGAACTCGTGTTAGTCATCGATATATATAATGCGTTACCATTTTAAAAGTGCTATTTCACTTTTTTTTTATTTACCGAAAGTAGTCCCAAAAACCTGATAGGAAATTAATCAATTATTTTGTTATAATTCAACTACCTTTCGTATTAGCTATTTCTTTTTAATTTCGAAAAGCCAGCATGATCAGTATTTACCTTTATCTGGCAGTGGTCACGTGTAAGGGTCAATTGTTTTGACCTTGACTTTTACCTGATCTCTAGTCAATAAAGGACATCGCCGCATAGTATTATTTAATGCACCTTAAATTCATATTATGTAGTACTAATTTTACCATTATTTAGTTAAACCTACAAAATCACCATTAAACCATTTTAATCATGATCTATAAATAGCATTTTGACCATTAACTATATTTAGCTTTATAACGAATCTCATTACTTAATATAGTTAGACATTGTTAGGTTTAAGGGTATAGGTACAGCACTCATTTTAGAATGTTTTCGTTACTCGTAAAACGAGTTATATATCATAAATTGTTGTTAGCTTCACATTGGACGTTGTGATCTATTTATAGAAACCGTTCTATTTATAGAATTTGGTCTATTTATAGCATTGTTATGTTTTAGTATTATTAGATCCCACGTGTAGATGTCATGTGTCTCGACCATTCAGAGTATTTGAAACAATGGTTAGGAAATGATTACGTCAGATATGTCATATTTAATTTCTCTGGCATTCCATGTTCCAATTAAAAAAATGTTTCGAACACGAAACATTTTAACAAAACACTCAGGAAGAGAGGACGCACCTATCATGTTTATCTACGTATCGCCTGCTTTTCAACGTGACATGTGTTTGTCATATTTAGCTGAAACTTTGTTTGTTGTTGATTTTGCTAATCGTCAAAAATTAAATATAACAGAAATTTATATGGCATATCTGGTGAAAATATTTTCTCTCAGCAATACACGCAGACGTGATTTTACCCTACCTTTTAGCAATAGTTCATCTAAATCAAAACGAAGCCAATTATGACGTGTTCATTACGTATTAAGATAAACGTTCTACTGTCTTTATAGATTATAGCTTGGTAATGAGATGTTAAAAAACTATTTATAATGTTTAATTTTGTCATATTCATTACTCAAAGGAATAGTTTAGCGTTAAAAAAAAGGTGAAAAACAAAAAGAGCTGACAGGTCATATTAAAATCACGCAGACGATGTCTTGCCGCCTAAAGAGCATAGGGATGTTTGATAGACAAAGAAATGCAGACGGCATTTTGTTTTAAACAGGATTAATGAAAAGATGCACTTAACGTTGGAAAGAGAAATGTATACCCTGGTGTTCGCGTTCTTAGATCAGCGACAAACAATAAACAATATGAACTCACACAAAAAGGGTTTAACGCATGAGTAAACCACTTTGTTGATGATTTGACACAAATATAGACAAAAAGCTGATATTAAAATAGATGTATTGGTTATTCAAGTTTCACAATTTTGAAAAATAATGACCACCACAATTTTCATTGTCAGTATTTTTTCTAAAACAACTTCTTAGATTTTACAAAGTCATCTTTTCATATCTTGTTAAGCAGTTAAAACAGAACTCTCGCGTTAACTGCACGTTGGAACTATTGCTAAACAGTAAGAAGAACATGTTTATCATTAATTGTTTTGTAAAATAAAAGAAAATATTGTTGTTATTATTAATATTTATTTTTTTCTCTCTCTCCATGTCACGTGATCTCACACGGATGCTATAAGTTATGGCTTTTTTTAAAAGAAAGGAATATCGTTTTATTTATACTGTCATAAAGTACAAAAAGCTTTAATAATATACATGTATGTTTATATGATGACATACATTTTGGCCATTGTCGATATGATAACATACATTTTGGCCAATGTCGCTATGATGACATACATTTTGGCCATTCTCGACGATAAAGAGTTAGTTTAGTGCTTCTTTATGATGCATGGCAATCAATGTACAAATAAAAACTCAACACAAACAATTTACATAAAATACGAAAACACAAAAAAGACAGTTTATGCAAAAAGCGTTTAAAACGTTTTAAAGTAAGGTATATTATTTGAAATGTCTGTCCAAGTGTCTTTTGTTCGTGTTTTTATTGTAAAATGATAATACTTCTTAACGCAAGTATGTTTGCTCAAGTTTTTAACATTTCATACAAAGTCATGTTTTAAGGTGAAAGATATTCAATCTTTATATCCATTTTTGTTGACGAGAAGGTTTTCAAAGTCGCATTCATTGAATTTCACCTACCTTATCAAAAAAATGAAATGCTAATTACGTAACACAATCAGGTGTTGTTAAAGTCATAACAAATTTATGAAATTGGTTATTGAGTCATTTCACGTTTATTAAAATGTTTTTAGAAAAAAAGTCATTACAAGACCGTGCATGAGTACTTGAGAAATTTATTTAAATTGTTGTAAAATTCTAATTATAAAGATGTAAATATTATAGTTATTAGTAATTTTATAGAACTAAATTATTTCATATGATTAACTGTTATTGTTCGTATGATAATCAAAATAAATGTAAAAAAAAACATAAGAAAGTAGTTCCGTCAAAAACATCAAGACTGGTTCAGTGTTTCACGAATATTCCGGTCTAAGTCGAGGCAAATTAAACCGAATGGAACGAAACTGAATCGAATTTGTATACATTTTTTTTTTTGCAAAATTAATACACTTCATATTACCTAGTTTCATTAAATGTAAGCAAGATAAATATTGCCATTAATCATATATCATATCGTATTAATGTATTTATAACGATAAATCTATATTTATTTATAACATTTAATTGAGAAACGCATTCGTTAATATCCGTTCGTTTCCGGAAAAAGGGTTTCTGTGAATGAATCAATAGTTATCTATCAATAGAAAACAATATCATATTTTTACAATTTGACAAAGTGAATGTTAATTGTTTTTATAAATCAGACATTTTATCACGGAAACGAACGGAAACGAACGGAAACTAATGTATGCATAGCAGCATATGACGTCATTCATCGTGTCACGATACGATTCTACTGAATCATCAAATATGCATAATCAGCCGTTAAATAATACGTATATTTCGTTTAAATTTACCTATGTTAAATCATGAACAAGAAAAATAAATCTTAAATTGAACATTATATTGTGTTACTTCTTTAAATCCACAAATGTCTGAGGACAGCAGCCATATTGTTGACGTCACCAAGGACTTGTATGTAATTCTTTGACGTCACATATTTTGTAACTGCACTTTGAAAAATATGGACGGTATTCTATAATAATTTGATTGGTCGATTTTATTTGGTTTACAATATTTGAAAAGCTGAACGGTAGTGTAGTGGATAGAAGTTGCGGGTTCGATCCCCAACTCGACTCCATATCTCCAAGAAAACAGCACCCAGTAATGGTTCTTCCCAATAAGCTGACTGGAGAGTGGATACAATAAAACAATAATGATAGATTAACTGACATGCTAGTTGAAACCATTTTATCTATTTGTCACGTGGAATGGATGGTATTGTGCCGGACCATCGATCCCATATTCACCGGGTAACAGGTTCGATCCGTCATCAAGAACATACTTTGTTTTATGTATTTGTCAACTGGTTCTGTCCATGAGACCCAGAGAGCTATTTGCTTTAGTTGATAGAGTTTGTTTCTCAATGCATAGATGTAAAATAAAGAAAGTGTTTCGACCTGTTTGATGCATAGATGTAAAATAAAGAAAGTGTTTCGACCTGTTTGGCAGTCTGTTTTATATTATCATATATATATAAGAGCAGCCGTTGTTATAGAGCAGCCATTGTTATATAAGAGGAACCGTTGTTATAGAAAAGCCATTGTTATATAAGAGCGGCCTTTGTTATATAAAAGCGTCCGTTGTTATAGAGCAGCCATTGTTATATAAGAGCAGCCATTGTTATATCAGAGCGGCCGTTGTTATAGAGAAGCCATTGTTATATAAGAACAGCCATTGTTATATAAGAGAAGCCATTGTTATATAAGAGGAACCGTTGTTATAGAGAAGCCATTGTTATATAAGAGCAGCCATTGTTATATAAGAGCAGCTATTGTTATATAAGAGGAACCGTTGTTATAGAGAAGCCATTGTTATATAAGAGGAACCGTTGTTATAGAGAAGCCATTGTTATATAAGGGCGGCAGTTGTTTTATAAGAGCGGCCGTTGTTATAGAGCAGCCATTGTTATATAAGAGCAGCCGTTGTTATATAAGAGGAACCGTTGTTATAGAGCAGCCATTGTTATATAAGAGCAGTCATTGTTATATAAGAGCAGCCGTTGTAATAGAGCAGTCATTTTTATATAAGAGCAGTCATTGTTATATAAGAGCAGCCGTTGTTATAGAGCAGTAATTGTTATATAAAAGCAGCCATTGTTATAGAGAAGCCATTGTTATAAAAGATAAGTTATTGTTATATAACAGCAGCCGTTGTTATAGAGCAGCCATTGTTTTATAAGAGCAGCCGTTGTTATAGAACAGCCATTGTTATATAATAGCAGACGTTCTTATAGAGCAGCCATTGTTATATAAGAGTAGCCGTTGTTATAGAGCAGCCATTGTTTTATAAGAGCAGTCATTGTGTTTTAAGAGCAGCTGTTGTTATAGAGCAGTCATTGTTATATAATTGCAGCCGTTGTTATAGAGCAGCCATGGTTATATAAGAACAGCCGTTGTTGTATAAAGGCAGTCATTGTGTTTTAAGAGCAGCTGTTGTTATAGAGCAGTCATTGTTATATAATTGCAGCCGTTGTTATAGAGCAACCATGGTTATATAAGAACAGCCGTTGTTGTATAAAGGCAGTCATTGTTATATAAGAGCAGTCGTTGTTATAGAGCAGCCTTGATTATATAAGAATAGCCGTTGTTATAGAGCAGCCATTGTTATTTAAGAGCAGCCTTTGTTATAGAGTAGCCATTGTTATATGAGGGCAGTCGTTGTTAAAGAGCAGCCATTGTTATATAAGAACAGCCGTTGTTATAGAGCAGCCATTATTGTATGAGAGCAGTCATTGTTATATGAGAGCAGCCGTTGTTATAGAGCATTCATTGTTATATAAGAGCAGTCATTGTTATATAAGAGCAGCCGTTGTTATAGAGCAGCCATTGTTATATAAATGCAGCCGTTGTTATAGAGAAGCCATTGTTATAAAAGATAAGTTATTGTTATATAAGAGCAGCCGTTGTAATATAAGAGCAGCCGTTGTTATAGAGCAGCCATTGTTATATAATAGCAGCCGTTGTTATAGAGCAGTCATTGTTATATAATAGCAGCCGTTGTTATAGAGCAGCCATTGTTATATAATAGCAGCCGTTGTTATAGAGCTGTCATTGTTATATAATAGCAGCCATTGTTATAGAGCAGTCATTGTGTTTTAAGAGCAGCCGTTGTTATAGAGCAGCCGTTGTTATTTAAGAGTAGCCGTTGTTATAGAGAAGCCATTGTTATATAAGAGTTGCCGTTGTAATAGAGCAACCATTGTTATATAATAGCAGCCGTTGTTATAGAGCAGCCATTGTTATATAAGAGCAACCGTTGTTATAGAGCAGCCATTGTTATATAAGAGCAGCCTTTGTTATAGAGCAGCCATTGTTATATAAGAGCAACCGTTGTTAAAGAGCAGCCATTGTTATATAAGAACAGCCGTTGTTATAGAGCAGCCATTGTTATATAAGAGCAACCGTTGTTATAGAGCAGCCATTGTTATATAAGAGTAGCCGTTGTTATAGAGCAGCAATTGTTTTATAAGAGCAGTCATTGTGTTTTAAGAGCAGCCGTTGTTATAGAGCAGCCATTGTTATATAAGAGTAGCCGTTGTTATAGAGCAGCCATTGTTATATAAGAGTAGCCGTTGTTATAGAGCAGCCATTGTTTATAAGAGCAGTCATTGTGTTTTAAGAGCAGCCGTTGTTATAGAGCAGTCATTGTTATATAATTGCAGCCGTTGTTATAGAGCAGCCATGGTTATATAAAGGCAGTCATTGTTATATAAGAGCAGTCGTTGTTATAGAGCAGCCATGGTTATATAAGAGCAGCCGTTGTTTAAGAGCAGCCATTGTTATATAAGAACAGTCGTTGTTATAGAGCAGCCATTGTTTTATAAGAACAGCCGTTGTTATAGAGCAGTCATTTTTATCTAAGAGTAGTCATTGTTATATAAGAGCATCCATTGTTATATAAGAGCAGCCGTTGTTATAGAGCAGTCTGTGGTATATAGGAGCAGCTGTTGTTATATAAGAGCAGACATTGTTATATAAGAGCAGCCGTTGTTATAGAACAGTCATTGTTATATAAGAGCAGCCGTTGTTATAGAGCAGCCATTGCTATATAAGAGCAGCCGTTATATAAGAGCAGCCATTGTTATATAAGAGCAGCTATGTTATATAGCAACCATTATTATATAAGAGCAGCCGTTGTTATAGAGCAGCTATTGTTATGTAAGACTACTTTTCTTTTAAGCTATACAATGCTGTTAGCAAGGGTTCATATCTTGGCGACTTGATGTCTGTTTGGGAGTTTTACTAAAAGAATTCATTTTTAGTGGTTCAGGGAAGGTTGTGGATGCAATCGTCGGCTGGTCAATCCAGGATTAACGAATGGTACTAGAAATTTCTCTCTTTAACACTTAAACTTTTGAATATTGTTTAAGGTAGGCTGTAGTACGGACCGAGCTCTCAAGTTGATTGGCCAGTTGCTTCAACTGAAAGTTTGAATGACGTCACAATTTAGTAAGCGTTCAATTGCTATGAGACAGGCATAGAATTCCCTGCTTTTTCATCAGGGGTTAATAGACTTGATTCGGGATTCGGGTGATATCAGGTTCTGGAACTACAGTTTTAGGGGTGATCGGTCTGTTGTCGGTATAGTATAAGAAGACAGACCGGTGTGTATATATCTGGTATAAGATGACTGGCCGTAAGCAGATAGGTTTGTCGGCAATGTATTTAGCCTGGGTTCATTATTTATGGCCCAATGTCAGTATATGTAATGTGTCTAAATGAACGTCATATTTCAGGGTACGATGTGACTGGTCGTTGTGTTGTCAGTATGTATTGTGACTGATCGGTCTGTTGTCAGTATATAATGTGACTGGTCGGTCTGTTTTCAGTATATTATGTGACTGGTTGTCATATTTTCAGTGTACGACTTGACTGCTTTGCCCAGTGTCAGTATATAATGTGGCTGGTTATCATATTGTCAATGTACGACGTGACTGGCTGGCCTGGTGTCAGTATATAATGTGACAGGTTTTCATATTTTCAGGGTACGATGTGACTGGTTGGCCAAGTGTCAGTATATAATGTGACTGGTCTTCATATTTTCAGTGTACGATGTGACTGGTTGGTCTTGTGTCAGTATATAATGTGACTGGTTTTCATATTTTCAGTGTACGATGTGACTGGTTGGCCTAATGTCAGTATATAATGTGACTGGACTGTCTGTTGTCAGTATATAATGTGACTGATCGGTATGTTGTCAGTATATAATGTGACTGATCGATCTGTTGTCAGTATATAATGTGACTGGTTGTCATATTTTCAGGCTACGATGTGACTGGTTGGCCAAGTGTCAGTATATGTGACTGGTCTTCATATTTTCAGTGTACGACGTGACTGCTTGGCCCGATGTCAGTATATAATGTGACTGGTCTTCATATTTTAGTGTACGAGGGGACTGGTCGGTGTGTTGTCAGTATGTATTGTGACTGATCCGTCTGTTGTCAGTATATAATGTGACTGGTCGATCTGTTGTCAGTATATAATGTGACTGGTCGTTCTGTTGTCAGTATAAAATGTAGTCTGTCGGTCTATTTTCAGTTTATAATGTGGCCAGTCGGTCTGTTGTCAGTATATACTGTGACATGTCGTTCTGTTGTCAGTATATGACGTGTCTAGTCGGTCTATAATCAGTATATAATGTGACTGGTCGTTCTATTGTCAGTATAAATTGTGTCTGGTCTGGCTGTTGTCAGTATATAATGTGTCTGGTCTTCATATTTTCAGTGTACGACGTGACTGGTTGGCCTAGTGTCAGTATATAATGTGACTGATCGGTCTGTTGTCAGTATATAATGTGATTGATCGATCTGTTGTTAGTATATGATGTGACTGGTCGGTCTATTGTCAGTATATAATGTAATTGGTTGGCATATTTTCAGGGTACGATGTGACTGGTTGGCCCAGTGTCAGTATATAATGTGACTGGTCTTCATATTTTCAGTGTTCGACGTGACTGCTTGGCCCGATGATAGTATATAATGTGACTGGTCTTCATATTTTAGTGTACGACGGGACTGGTCGGTGTGTTGTCAGTATATAATGTGACTTGTCAGTCTGTTGTCAGTATATAATGTGACTGGTCGTTCTGTTGTCAATATATAATGTGGCCGGTCGGTCTGTTTTCAGTTTATAATGTGGCCAGTCGGTCTGTTGTCAGTATATACTGTGACTTGTCGTTCTGTTGTCTGTATATAACGTGTCTGGTCGGTCTATTGTCAGTATATAATGTGACTGGTCGTTCTATTGTACGTATATAATGTGTCTGGTCTGGCTGTTGTCAGTATATAATGTGTCGGGTCTGACTGTCGTCAGTATATAATGTGTCTGGTCTGGCTGTTGTCAGTATATAACGTGTCTGGTTGTTCTATTGTCAGTATATAATGTGACTGGTCGTTCTATTGTCAGTATATAATGTGTCTGATCAAGCTGTTGTCAGTTTATAATGTGTCGGGTCTGTCTGTCGACAGTATATGATGTGTCTGGTCGTTCTATTGTCAGTATAGAATGTGTCTAGTCAGGCTGTTGTCGGTATATAATGTGTCTGTTCGGTCTGTCGTCAGTATATAATGTGACTAGTCGTTCTATTGTTAGTATATAATGTGTCTGGTCGGGCTGTTGTCAGTATATAATGTGTCTGATCGTTCTATTGTTAGTATATAATGCGTCTGGTCGGTCTGTTGTCAGTATAGAATGTGTCTGGTTGTTCTATTGTCAGTAAAGAATGTGTCTGGTCGTTCTATTGTCAGTATAGAATGTGTCTGGTCGGGCTGTTGTCAGTTTATAATGTATCTGGTCGGTCTGTTGTCAGTATATAATGTGACTGTTCGTTCTATTGTCAGTTTATAATGTGTCTGGTCGGACTGTTGTCAGTATATAATGTGTTTGGTCGGTCTTCATCAGTTTATAAAGTGACTAGTCGTTCTGTTGCCAGTATAGAATGTGTCTGGTCAGGCTGTTGTCAGTTTATAATGTGTCTCATCGTTATATTGTCTGCATAGAATGTGTCTTGTCGGGCTGTTGTCAGTATATAATGTGACTGGTCGATATGTCGTCAGTATAGAATGTGTTTGGTCGTTCTATTGTCAGTATAGAATGTGTCTGGTCGGGCTGTTGTCAGTATATAATGAGCCTTGTCGGTCTTTCGTAAGTATCTAATGTGACTGGTCGTTCTATTGTCAGTATAGAATGTGTCTGGTGGGGCTGTTGTCAGTATATAAATTGTCTGGTCAGGTTGTTGTCAGTATAAAATGTGTCTGGTCGGTCTGTCGTCAGTATCTAATATGATTGGTCGTTCTATTGTCAGTACAAAATGTGTCTGGTCAGTCTTTCGTAAGTATCTAATGTGACTGGTCGTTCTATTGTCAGTATAGAATGTGTCTGGTGGGGCTGTTGTCAGTATATAAATTGTCTGGTCAGGTTGTTGTCAGTATATAATGTGTCTGGTCGGTCTGTCGTCAGTATCTAATATGATTGGTCGTTCTATTGTCAGTATAGAATGTGTCTGGTCGGGCTGTTGTCAGTATATAAATCGTCTGGTCGGGCTGTTGTCAGTATATAATGTGCCGTGTCAATCTGTGGTCAGTATATAATGTGAAAGGTCGCTCTATTGTCAGTATAGAATGTGTCTGGTCAGGCTGTTGTCAGTATATAATATGTCTGGTCAGGCAGTTATCAGTATATAATGTGTCTGGTCGGTCTGTCGTCAGTATATAATGTGACTGGTCGTTCTATTGTTAGTATAGAATGTGTCTGGTCAGGCTGTTATCAGTATATACCGTGTCTGGTCGGGCTGTTGTCAGTATATAATGTGTCTCGTCGGACTGTTGTCAGTATAAAATGTGACTGGTCGGTCTGTTGTCAGTATATAATGTGGCTGTTCGGTCTGTTGTCAGTATATACTGTGACTCGTCGTGCTGTTGTCAGTTTATAATGTGAATGGTCGGTCTGTTGTCAGTATATAATGTTGCTGGTCGTGCTGGTGTCAGAATATAATGTGACTGGTCGTGCTGTTGTCAGTATATACCGTGACTGGTCGGGCTGTTGTCAGTATATAATGTTACTGGTCATGCTGTTGTTAGTATTTAATGTGGCTGTTCGGTCTGTTGTCAGTATATACTGTGACTCGTCGTGCTGTTGTCTGTATATAATAAGACTGGTCGGTCTGTTGTCAGTATATAATGTGACTGGTCGTGCTGTTGTCAGTATATAATGTGACTGGTCGGTCTGTTGTCAGTATATACTGTGACTGGTCGGGCTGTTGTCAGTATATAATGTTACTGGTCGTGCTGTTGTCAGTATATAATGTTACTGGTCGTGCTGTTGTCAGTATATACTGTGACTGGTAGGGCCGTTGTCAGTTTATACTGTGACTGGTAGGGCCGTTGTCTGTATATACTGTGACTGGTCGGTCTGTCGTCAGTATATAATGTTACTGGTCGTGCTGTTGTCAGTATATAATGTGACTGGTCGTGCTGTTGTCAGTATATACTGTGACTGGTCGGGCTGTTGTCAGTATATAATGTTACTGGTCGTGCTGATGTTACTGGTCGTGATGTTGTCAGTATACAATGTGACTGGTCGTGCTGTTGTCAGTATATACTGTGAATGGTCGTGCTGTTGTCAGTATATAATGTGACTGGTCGTGCTGTTGTCAGTATATAAAGTGACTGGTCGTGCTGTTGTCAGTATATACTGTGACTGGTCGGGCTGTTGTCAGTATATAATGATATTGGTCGTGCTGTTGTCAGTATATAATGTGACTGGTCGTGCTGTTGTCAGTATTCAATGTGACTGGTCGTGCTGTTGTCAGTATATACTGTGACTGGTCGGGCCGTTGTCAGTATATAATGTGACTGGTTATGCTGTTGTCAGTATATAATGTGGCTTTTCAGCCTGTTGTCAGTATATACTGTGACTCGTCGTGCTGTTGTCATTATATAATGTGACTGGTCGGTCTGTTGTCTGTATATAATGTTACTGGTCGTGCTGCTGTCAGTATATAATGTTACTGGTCGTGCTGTTGTCAGTATATAATGTGACTGGTCGTGCTGTTGTCAGTATATACTGTGACTGGTCGGTCTGTTGTCAGTATATAATGTTACTGGTCGTGCTGTTGTCAGTATATAATGTGACTGGTCATGCTGTTGTCAGTATAGAATGTGGCTGTTCGGTCTGTTGTCAGTATTTAATGTGACTGGTCGGTCTGTTGTCAGTATATAATGTGACTGGTCGGTCTGTTGTCAGTATTTAATGTGACTGGTCGGTCTGTCGCCATTATATACTGTTACTGGTAGTGCTGTTGTCAGTATATAATGTGACTGGTCGTGCTGTTGTCAGTTTATAGTCTGACTGGTCCGGCTGTTGTCAGTAAACAATGTGACTGATCGGGCTGTTGTCATTATATACTGTGACTGGTCGGTCTGTTGTCAGTATATAATGTTACTGGTCGTGCTGTTGTCAGTATATAATGTGACTGGTCGTGCTGTTGTCAGTTTATAGTCTGACTGGTCCGGCTGTTGTCAGTATACAATGTGACTGATCGGGCTGTTGTCATTATATACTGTGACTGGTCGGTCTGTTGTCAGTATATAATGTTACTGGTCGTGCTGTTGTCAGTATATAATGTGACTGGTCGTGCTGTTGTCAGTATTTAATGTGACTGGTTCCGCTGTTGTCAGTATACACTGTGACTGGTCGTGCTGTTGTCAGTATAAAATGTGACTGGTCGGTCTGTTGTCAGTATAAAATGTTATTGGCCTTGCTGTTGTCAGTATATAATGTGATTTGTCGGGCTGTTGTCAATATACAATGTGACTGGTCGTGCTGTTGTCAGCATACAATATGACTGGTCGGGCTGTTGTCAGTATACAATGTGATTTGTCGGGCTGTTGTCAGTATATACTGTGACTGGTCGTGCTGTTGTCAGTATACAATATGACTGGTCGGTCTGTTGTCAGTATTTTATGCGACTGGTCGGTCTGTTGTCAGTATATAATGTGACTGTTCGGTCTGTTGTCAGTATTTAATGTGACTGGTCGGTCTGTTGCCAGTATAAACTGTTACTGTTAGTGCTGTTGTCAGTATATAATATGCCTGGTTGCTGTTGTCAGTATATACTCTGACTGATCCGCCTGTTGTCAGTATACGATGTGACTGGTCGGGCTGTTGTCAGTATATACTGTGACTGGTCGTGCTGTTGTCAGTATTTAATGTGACTGAACGGTCTGTTGTCAGTTTATAATGTGGTTGGTCGGTCTGTTGCCAGTATATAATGTGACTGGTCGTGCTGTTATCAGTATATAATGTGTCTAGTCGGTCTGTCGTCAGTTTATAATGAGACTGGTCGTTCTATTGTCTGTGAAGAATGTGTCTGATCGTGCTGTTGTCTGTATATAATGTTACTGGTCGTGCTGTTGTCATTATATAATGTGACTGACCGGTCTGTTGTCAATATATAATGTGGCTGGTCGGTCTGTTGTCAGTATATAATATGACTGTTCGTGCTGTCGTCAGTTTATAATGTGACTGGTCGTTCTATTGTCAATATAGAATGTGTCTGATCGTGCTGTTGTCAGTATATAATGTGACTGGTCGGTCTGTTGTCAGTATAGAATGTGACTGGTCTGGCTGTTGTCAGTTTATAATGTGTCTGGTCGGTCTGTCGTCAGTATATAAGGTGACTGGTCGTTTTATTTTCAGTATAGAATGTGTCTGGTCGGGCTGTTGTCAGTATATAATGTGTCTAGAATGTGTCTGGTCGGGCTGTTGTCAGTTTATAATGTGTCTGGTCGGTCTGTCGTCAGTATATAATGTGACTGGTCGTTCTATTTTCAGTATAGAATGCGTCTGGTCGGGCTGTTGTCAGTATAGAATGTGTCTGGTCGGTCTGTTGTCGGTATATTATGTGACTGGCCGGGCTGTTATCAGCATATAATGTGACTGGTCGGTCTGTTGTCAGTATATAATGTGGCCGGTCGGGTTGTTGTCTGTATATAGTGCAATTGGTCGGACTTTTGTCAGTATATATTGAGACTGGTCAGTCTGTTGTCAGTATATAATGTGACTGGTCGGTCCGTTGTCAGTATATATGTAATTAGTCGGTCTGTTGTCAGTATATATGTAACTAGTCTGTCTGTTGTCAGTATATTTGTCACTAGTCGGTCTGTTGTCAGTATATTATTATGTAACTAGTCGGTCTGTTGTCAGTATATAATGTGACTGATCGGTCTCTTGTCGGTATATAATGTGGCTGTTCGGTCTGTTGTCAGTATATACTGTGACTCGTCGTGCTGTTGTCAGTATATAATGTGACTGGTCATGCTGTAGACTGGTACCCTGACCAATTTCATTCTCTGGGCACTGGTCGGTATGTTGTCAATACATAATATAACTGGTCCACCTTCTGCATTATTAAACTGTCAAAACATGCATGCTTATATATATTAATAACCTAATTCATAATGTACATAAACACTCAACACAAAACAGTATAAAGAGTATAGAAGAGATGCAAATATCACAAATCTTTTTGATATGCAAATGTCTGTGATTGCTATCTAAAGCACTTGTGTTGAATATTATAAAATAATAATTGATAAGGAAATGAAAATATTGCCGAAATATTGTAGAATTACAAAACAGATTCTGAATAAAATGTATTTGCCATATTTATATAGATCTCTAATCCATTTTAGAATATATATATAATATATATATATATATATATATATATATATATATATATATATATATATATATACTCAAAAGAAATAAACATATAACAAATATTTAAAAAGAAATATTATAGTATATAAAAACAATTATTATACATGATCATTGTTTGTCATATCTTCAAAACATCGTTTATCGGAATGTTAATATTCCCCGAAGATCGCAACACATCTTTTCACGACCCGTTACGTGACAGACGAGAATTTAAATCGTCTTCCGAGACAACAGCGACTTATTCTAGTGACATTGTTTTCCTTTACTGTTTTAATCTCGCCTGTTAATCAACAGGACGTGTAAAATATCGACATTAACCTCAGGATTCAAAAATAAGGAACCGCATCTTCTTAGTGCACTTGATAGCGAATGAACAAAAACGCGAATGTTTTCCGCACATGTGATGGCAAATTTCGGTATACTATCGCACTGGGCGTACAAGTTTAGGCTTTTCATAAAGTAGTAAAAACTGTCACAATATTTTCTTATGGTATTGACCATGGACGACACACTTGGGATATAGTTATAGATAATATGACTAGTAATATCAGAATATAACGTGACTGGTTGGCCCGGTGCCAGTAATTAAAAAGATGGGTCGTCATATTCCCAGTGTATAATGTGAAATGGTCGACTTGTTGCCATTATATAATGCGACCTGGCAGTCATGTTGCCATTATATAATGCGACCTGGCAGTCATGTTGCCAGTATATAATGCGACCTGGCCGTCATGTTGCCATTATGTAATGCGACCTGGCAGTCATGTTGCCATTATGTAATGCGACCTGGTCGACATGTTGCCATTATATAATGCAACCTGGTCGACATGTTGCCATTATATAATGCGACCTGGTCGACATGTTGTCATTATATAATGCGACCTGGTCGACATGTTGCCATATATAATGTGACCTGGTCGTCATGTTGCAAGCATATAATGTGACCTGGTCGACATGTTGCCAGTTTATAACGTGACCAGGTCGTCATGTTGCCATTATACAATGCGACCTGGTCGTCATGTTGCCAGTATATAATGTGACCAGGTCGTCATGTTGCCAGTATATAATGTGACCTGGTCGTCATGTTGCCAGTATATTATGTGTCCTGGTCGACATGTTGACAGTATATAATGTGTCCTGGTCGTCATGTTGCCAGTATATAATGTGACCTGGTCGACATGTTGCCAGAATATAATGTGACCTTGTCGACATGTTGCCAGTATATAATGTGTTCTGGTCGTCATGTTGCCAGTATATAATATGACTTGATTGTCATGTTGCCAGTATATAATGTGATCAGGTCGTCATGTTGCCAGTGTATAATGTGACCTTGTCGACATGTTGCCAGTATATAATGTGTCCTGGTCGTCATGTTGCCAGTATATAATGTGACCTGGTCGACATGTTGCCAGTATATAATATGACCAGGTCGTTATATTGCCAGTATATAATGTGACCTTGTCGACATGTTGCCAGTATATAATGTGTCCTGGTCGTCATGTTGCCAGTGTATAATGTGATCTGTTCAACATGTTGCCAGTATATAATGTGATCTGGTCGACATGTTGCCAGTATATAATGTGACCTGGTCGTTATGTTGCCAGTATATTATGTGACCTGGTCGTCATGTTGCCAGTGTATAATGCGACTTGATCGACATGTTGCCAGTATATAATGTGACCAGGTCGACATGTTGCCAGTATATAATGTGACCTGGTCGTTATGTTGCCAGTATATAATGTGACCTGGTCGATATGTTGCCAGTATATAATGTGACCTGGTCGACATGTTGCCAGAATATAATGTGACCTGGTCGACATGTTGCCAGTATATAATGTGATCTGGTCGTTATGTTGCCAGTATATAATGTGATCTGGTCGACATGTTGCCATTATATAATGTGACCTGGTCGACATGTTGCCATTATACAATGTGACTTTGTCGTCATGTTGCCAGTATATAATGTGACCTGGTCGACATGTTGCCAGTATATAATGTGACCTGGTCGACATGTTGCCACTATATAATGTGACCTGGTCGACATGTTGCCAGTATATAATGTGACCTGGTCGACATGTTGCCAGTATATAATGTGACCTGGTCGACATGTTTCCAGTATATAATGTTACCTGGTCTACATGTTACCATTATACAATGTGACCCGATCGTATGCCAGTATATAATGGGTCCTGGTCGACATGTTGCGAGTATATAATGTGACTGGTCGTCAAAGTGCCAGTATAATTATAATTGACTGGTCGTAATGCTGTCAGTATATAATGTGGCCTGGTCGTCATATTTGCAGCATATAAAGCGACAGGTCGTTATGTTGGTAGTATATATGTGACAGGCCGTTATGTTGGCAGTATATAAAGTGACAAATCGTAATGTTGGCAGTATATAAAACGACGGGTTGCCATGTTAGTAGTATATAATGCGACATGTCGTTATTTTGGCAGTTTATAATGCTACAGGTCGTTATATTGGCAGTATATAACGCTACATGTCTTAATGTTGGCAGTACATAAAGTGACATGTCGTTATGTTGGCAGTATATAATGCGACAGGTCGTTATCTTGGCAGTATTTTATGCGAAAGGTCGTTTTGTTGGCAGTATATATTGCCACAAATCGTAATTTTTGCAGTATATAATCCGACATGTCGTTATGTTGGCAGAATAAAATGCGACATATCGTAATGTTTGCAGTATATATGTTACAGGTCGTTATGTTGGCAGTATATAATGCCACAAATAGTAATTTTGACAGTATGTAATGCGACATGTCGTTATGTTGGCAGTATATAATGCGACATGTCGTAATGTTTGCAGTATATATGTTACAGGTCGTTTTGTTGGCAGTATATATTGCCACAAATCGTAATTTTGGCAGTATATAATGCGACATGTCGTAATGTTTGCAGTATATAATGTGATAGGTCATTATGGTGGCACTATATAATGTGACAGGTCGATAAGTAAGCTGTGTATAATACGACACATCGTAATGTTGGCATTATATGATGCGAATTGTCAATATGTTGGCAGTATATAATGCGACTTGGTCGTTATGTTTGCAGTATATTATGCAAAAGGTCGGTTTGTTGGCAGTATATGTTGCCACAATTCGTAATTTTGGCAGTATAAATTGCCACAAATCGTAATGTTGGCAGTGTATAATGCGACATGTCGTAACGTTTGCAGTATATATGTTACTGGTCGTTATGTTGGTAGTATATAATGCGACAGGTCGATATGTAAGCAGTGTATAATACGACATATCGTTATGTTGGCGGTATATAATGCGACAAGTCGTTATGTTGGCACTTTATAATGCGACAGGTCATTATGGTGGCAGTATATAATGCGACAGGTCGATATGTAAGCAGTGTATAATACGACATATCGTTATGTTGGCGGTATTTAATGCGACAAGTCGTTATGTTGGCACTTTATAATGCGACAGATCATTATGGTGGCAGTATATAATGCGACAGGTCGATATGTAAGCATTGTATAAAACGACATATCGTTGTGTTAGCAGTATATAATGCGACAGGTCTTATGTTGGCATTATATAATGCGACATGTCGGTATGTTGGCAGTATTTAATGCGTCTTGGTCTTTATGTTGGAATGTATATAATGCAACAGATCGTTATGTTGGCATTATATGATGCGAATTGTCAATATGTTGGCAGTATATAATGCGACTTGGTCGTTATGTTTGCAGTATATTATGCAAAAGGTCGGTTTGTTGGCAGTATATTTTGCCACAATTCGTAATTTTGGCAGTATAAATTGCCACAAATCGTAATGTTGGCAGTATATAATGCGACATGTCGTAACGTTTGCAGTATATATGTTACTGGTCGTTATGTTGGTAGTATATAATGCGACAGGTCGATATGTAAGCAGTGTATAATACGACATATCGTTATGTTGGCGGTATATAATGCGACAAGTCGTTATGTTGGCACTTTATAATGCGACAGGTCATTATGGTGGCAGTATATAATGCGACAGGTCGATATGTAAGCAGTGTATAATACGACATATCGTTATGTTGGCGGTATTTAATGCGACAAGTCGTTATGTTGGCACTTTATAATGCGACAGATCATTATGGTGGCAGTATATAATGCGACAGGTCGATATGTAAGCATTGTATAAAACGACATATCGTTGTGTTAGCAGTATATAATGCGACAGGTCTTATGTTGGCATTATATAATGCGACATGTCGGTATGTTGGCAGTATACAATGTGACAGGTCGTTATGTTGGCAGTATATAATGCGTCTTGGTCGTGATGTTGGCAGTATATAATGCAACAGATCGTTATATTGGCAGTATATAATGCGACATATTGTAAAGTTGGCAGTATATATAGCGACATGTCGTAATGTTTGCAATATGTATGTTACAGGTCATTATGTAAGCACTATATAATGCGACATGTCGTTATGTTGGCAGTATATAATGCGACATGTCTTAGAATTGGCAATTTACAATGCAACAGGTCGTGATGTTGGCACTTTATAATGCGACAGGTCATTATGGTGGCAGTATATAATGCGACAGGTCGATATGTAAGCATTGTGTAAAACGACATATCGTTGTGTTGGCAGTATATAATGCGACAGGTCTTATGTTGGCATTATATAATGCGACATGTCGGTATGTTGGCAGTATACAATGTGACAGGTCGTTATGTTGGCAGTATATAATGCGTCTTGGTCGTGATGTTGGCAGTATATAATGCAACAGATCGTTATATTGGCAGTATATAATGCGACATATTGTAAAGTTGGCAGTATATATAGCGACATGTCGTAATGTTTGCAATATGTATGTTACAGGTCATTATGTAAGCACTATATAATGCGACATGTCGTTATGTTGGCAGTATATAATGCGACATGTCTTAGAATTGGCAATTTACAATGCAACAGGTCGTGATGTTGGCAGTATATTATGCGACATATTGTAATGTTGCGGTATATAATGCGACATGTCGTAAAGTTTGCAGTATATATGTTACAGTTCGTTATGTTGGCACTATATTATGCGACAGGTCATTATGGTGGCAGTATATAATGCGACAGGTCGATATGTAAGCAGTGTATAATACGACAGGTCGTTATGTTGGCAGTATATAATACGACTTAGTCGTTTTGTTGGCAGTTTATAATGCGACAGGTTTTATATTGGCATTATATAATGCGACAGGTTGTTACGTTGGCAGTATATAATGCAACCGGTCGTTATGTTGGCAGTATATAATGCGACATGTCGTTATGTTGGCAGTATATAGTGCGACTTGGTCGTTATGTTGGCAGTTTATAATGCGATATGTCGTTATGGTGGCAGTATATAATGCAACAGGTCGTTATGTTGGCAGTATATAATGCGAGAAATCGTAATGTTGACAATATAATTTTAAAGCGACAGGTCATAATGCTGACAGTATATAATGTGCCATGGTCGTCATATTGGCAGTATATAAAGCAATATGTCGTTGTGTTGCATATAATGTGACCTTGTCGTGATGTTGGCAGTATATAATGCGACAGGTCGTTATGATGGAATTATATAATGCGACAGGTCGTTATGTTGGCAGTATATAATGCGACAGGTCGTTATGTTGGCAGTATATAATGCGACAGGTCGTTATGATGGCAGTGTATAATGCGACAGTTCATTATGTTGGCAGCATTTAATGCGACATGTCTTAATATTGCTAGTATATAATGCAACAGGTCGTTATGTTGGCAGTTTATACTGTGACATATTGTAATGTTGGCAGTATATAAAACGACAGGTCGTAATTTTGTCAGTATATAATGTGCCCTGGTCGTCAAATTGGCAGTATATAAAGCAACAGGTCGTTGTGTAGAATATAATGTGACCTTGTCGTGATGTTGGCAGTATATAAAGCAACAGGTCGTTGTGTAGAATATAATGTGACCTTGTCGTGATGTTGGCAGTATATAAAGCAACAGGTCGTTGTGTAGAATATAATGTGACCTTGTCGTCATATTGGCAGTATATAAAGCAATAGGTCGCTGTGTAGAATATAATGTGACCTTGTCGTGATGTTGGCAGTATATAAAGCAATAAGTCGCTGTATAGAATATAATGTGACCTGATCGTAATGTTGGCAGTATATAACGTTGCACAAACATTAAGTTCGTCGTGAACACACGCACTTTTAGCAAAATATTGATTTTGATAAAAGATAAACACTTACGGTGAAAACATTATAACTTGAAAAGTAACAAGGACAATGGAGCCAACAATAATTGACAGAATACATTTTGTCAGCAGACTGCAGAAAAATAGTAACAAAGATGCAGCGTTTGAAATTATTTAATAATAAAAAGAGATACAAGATACTTGTGCCGATAACTCAATCAGTTATAGCCGAGTTGTGAATTTAAAACAAATCGGAATTCAACGCATGTTGTGAAATAACTCCGTACGCTGCGAATATGTGTTCTTTCTTTCAGAAGTTCATTCAATCGTAAAAACTCATCGGAATTTAAAAACAAATAAAACATCTGGAAGTTGGGAAAGTGCAAATATGTGTTTTGTAAATATATTAATATAGATTAATGCGGCGGTTATGCGCTTTGCAGTCTGATAACCTGGCACTTGTTATTTCACTTAACGTCTCGCTAACTTTCATTTACTCTGCACTGCTATCTTGCTACCATTTCATCTTAAATATGTCCGTGTGTTGGGTAATTGTGTTTGTAAAATAAGGATTTTCAGAAAATAAACCGCCTCTGTCAGGCTTCTGTTTTACCAACATTTTACTTAAATACCTAAAACTGAACTCAGTTTTGACTGGTTATTTATCTATTATATAGTTTTAATATCAATGCAAAACCATATGCAGTTTTACTGGAACTGATCTGAAATCATGATCACCTGGTTGCTTGGCCGTTAGATTTAAGTATTTAGTATTTAGCATTTAGCATTTAACATTAGGTATTTAACATTTAGCATTAAGCATTAAGCATTTAGCATTTAGCATAAACTTTGAAGTATTTCGTATTTAGTGTTTAGCATTTAGCATTTAGTATTAAGCATTAAGCATTTAGCATTAGGTATTTAACATTTAGCATTAAGCATTAAGCATTTAGATTTTAGCATAAAGTAGCTCGTATTTAGTGTTTAGCATTTAGCATAAAGTATTTGGTATTTAGTGTTTAGTGTTTACCATTTAGCATTTAGTATTTAGTATTTAGAATTAGTATTGAATATTTGTATTTAAGTATTTAAATACTTTTCTGGTGACACATATTTATAATTATGGGGTTTGTTTAACGTAAAATGAAACATAAATAATGTTTGATCGTTTGAATGTACAAATCTTTAACTAAATGCATCGATGAAGAAACCAAACACGTCTGATTGGTGTGTTTCACCTGTTCACCTGTGAAGATTACATTTTATTTCTATTTAAAATTTGCTTAGTCATTTTTAATTGACATCGTATATTCTACTCCATTAGCACCAAAATAAACTACGTAAAACGTCATAGGTGATGAAGACACTCTGAAACGAATTTTACTTTTACAAAACCAACGACTTAACACTTTACTCCATAGATACGGGTTTTCCCGCACCAATCACAGAAGGCCTTTGAAAACAGTGCAGGAAGAGTTCAGATTGCTCGTAACGAGAAATCTGAACACTTCCTGCACTGTTTTCCACTCTGTCAGTTAATATAAACATAATTCACCCAATAATTCAAAAGCTTTCTATATTAGAGGTGTCCAAAGGCGTCCAAAGGCGTCTGTATTAGAGGTGTCCAAAGGCGTCTATATGAAGTAAAGGGTTAAAAGAGTAACTAAGCGACTATGCCATGTATTAATAATTGTAACGTACGCATTTTTCTATCCTTTACAGCAGAACTACGTTGACTCGAACACAGAAGACAGGAACACCACATATAGCTCGAACCACTAGTCTGGTCCCGGCCAAATTCCTATTTCGATGTATATAATTTTTATGGAATGACGTTGAACAATACTTAGCTCGAGCAACCCTTACCTTGAACTATTTTGTCCAGTCCCGTCGGGTTCGAGTCATCCGGACATTCTACTGTATATATAGAGTACACTGGGATATCTACTAAATCGAACATAGTTACCATAGCCGCTAACCATTCACAGCATACTCGTGCAATCACTTGCCACTTGCCATAAAACGACACAGATAGGATAATATAAGTGAAGAGCGGATTAGTGGTAGCGGTTAAGGCCTTTGATTGCGAACTTAGGGATCACAGGTTCGATTCTCCGCTCCTTCAACTAAAATACTTATCAGTCTTTCGGATGAGACTTTAACAAAAATCGAGGTCCCATGTATAGGACGCTATAAAAGGTTATTCTGTATCTCTGCACTATTCTCCAAAAAAAACTAAAATTACTAATACTCTTCTGGAGGCGTCGCCCATATGGGAAACTGATAAACTGATAAAGAAAATCATCATCGTCATCATCATCATCATCATTATAATCATTATCATCATCATCATCATCATCATCATCATCATCATCATCATCATCATCATCATCATCATCATCATCATCATCATCATCATCATCATCATCATCATCATCATCATCATCATCATCATCATCATCATCAGCATCATCATCATCATCATCATCATCACCACCACCACCACCACTACCACCACCACCACCACCACCACCATCGTCATCATCATCATCATCATCATCATCATCATCATCATCATCATCATCACAGAAACGACCCTACAATGACCCCTGCAAGAACCGAGCATATGTTCACACCCAACTGCAGTTTATGCACCCAAAAATAAATTGAAGGTAAAACAGGTTCAATGCCCACAAAAAAAACTTCTACATAGCAGGAGAATTATTGCAAGCCGCTAAAAACAAACAAATGTATAAATATGTATTTATTTATATAAACCTGACAAACATTCTAATCAAATAAGCTTCATGTTTCAATAAAACCCCAGACTTAAAAGTCAAACCAGTAAAGACACGTAACGTCATTAATCAATTTTCTGTGTATTTTCTTCCCAGAAAATTTAATCTTTAATCTTAAGATAACCCGGCCTTGATGATATGTTTTCTTTCTTTTAAAAGGCACAACGTATGCGTGCCACACCATTAATCCTGTACGGGCTAATTTAGCACGTCATTAAATCAACTTTTGTCAGTGAAGGAGGTGGACCTTTCTATACAGATTTTTTCTTTTAAAAAAAAGTTTATTCTCCCCTGGTTTGCTTTACAATATGGCTGTTTTATTTACTCCAATCCAAGTTTTATATAAAGGTTCTCGGCTGTTGAAGTATAGATTTGTCTTAATTTTTATTTGTTAATTTTCACTTTAAAAAAACATTTAATTTATAAATAGTAATATATAGAGAACACAATGTTAGAATCTGATATAATCAACTTTATCAGGTGAGGCTTAGTGATAATATTAGACACTGACATAGTTTTCTCTTTATCATGTCAATATTTCTAATTCGTTTTTTTTATGAAATTGAAATTCAGAATCAAACTTTTGTTACATCCTGTAGAGATCCTGTAGAGATTCCGTCAAAATGTATCATTATTGATATATAATGACGTTATGTGCATGATAAACTTGCATTGACGTGATAAACATATGTTTATCAGGCAGACAGTTTATCACCAGAAATGAAAGCATTGACATGATAAAACTGTTTTCATACAATAATGATAATCATAAGTATTGAAGTATATCTCAATGCCAAATAATTACCAATCAAGTTAAATTACATGATAATATCTTTTGGATGTACTGAATGGAGTAGTTATTCAAATTTGATAAATACTATATAGATTTATGCTAAATACTTCATTAACAAAAACAAATACACAAACACTATTCCAATGTTAAACTTTATAAATTTCATAAAATATTTAAAATATATTGAAAAGATAGAAAGAACCATAGCAATCGCAAAAGATAAAATTGGACAATATAACGGCAAATGGGACAAATTACAACTAATTTAATGACAACATTACGGCAAATGGGACAAATTACAACTAATTTAATGACAACATTACGGCAAATGGGACAAATTACAACTAATTTAATGACAACATTACGGCAAATGGGACAAATTACAACTAATTTGAGGACAACATTACGGCAAATGGGACAAATTACAACTATTTTAATGACAACATTACGGCAAATGGGACAAATTACAACTAATTTAATGACAACATTACGGCAAATGGGACAAATTACAACTATTTTAATGACAACATTACGGCAAATGGGACAAATTACAACTAATTTAATGACAACATTACGGCAAATGGGACAAATTACAACTAATTTAAGGACAACATACTTATTTCTTATGTTATACATATATACATTAATATTACACATTGTGACAACATTTAGTTATAAACAGTAAACTCATAAGTTGTGTATGTAACAATCAAATACTGTGTTTATTTTCATATTCTATATCATTTAAAAAATATCATAATATCATAATGTCTTTATTGTGAACGGCTTTAATATATAATTTTAGAATATATAAACATAGTATGAAGGCACTTGTCAATATAAAAATACACATCTTAACATGCTACGGATCCTTTTTTATTGTGTTATTAACAATGTGTTGCTATTTACATGTATGTATAATGAGAAATAAAACATAAACAAATATTAATTACAATGAAATATCAATTAATTTCACTGAAGAACATTTGTGCCACTTCAGTGTTGACTAAAATGGTCTGGTCAATCGGACAGACCGTGCCAATGTACCACTATGTGTCTTAATCCTGTCATACCTGGCATAATTCAATCCAATTCATTAGAACGTTCCGACATTGCCACTTTAAGTCAGAAATATTAAGATATTAGCAATCTTTAAAAATTAAAAAACAACAACAACAAGACAAACCGCTTAACGTAAGAACGTTCCTTTTACCGTCATTAAGGGGAGGTAATTAGTATACGAGACCTAGGGCGTCGTAGCAAATACGGACCGAACCATCCGCATGACCAGACTGGTTTATGTATCCCAGATGAGATACATTCATTCGGTCATATACATATTCACTAAATTTCTCGGCTCAGTCTCCACCAACATGCAATTTGTGAAAAAAAAAAACACGCAAGGAAATGAATATGTAGAATGAGGATAAAAACCCAAATACCCAAAGGACTACAGTTTCAGAAATGTATCCAATACACATTCTTACTCATCCTACGACGTACATTAGCAACAGCGGTCCCTCTCTTTTCATCACCCATATACCACCTTGGTAGTTAAACAGAATTATGAACATGAGCAAAGAGGAAGATGGACATGGCGCTCTTTTAGTTTATACTACATGAATTTTCCGACATTTTTTCTGGTCTGTTTTAAACCTCAATGTAAAAGCAGGGAATTCCATATTCATAGCGCTTCAACGTTTACCAAACTGTGACGTCTTTCAGCTTCCGCTGAAACAACTGACCAATCAAATTGCTCAAGTATTACTGCCTTGTGACGGACACACACGCTGGAAGAGCTGAGTCCGTTCTACAGTCTACTGAGCTACTTTAGAGATATCATGTACATACATCACCGTAAAATGAGATCAAAGAATCGAGGAAGGTGCACAGTAGAGAATCTCCTTTCATAAATGTTCATTCTTTTGAAGTAAATATGATTTATAGATGTTCAGATATATACTTAACGCCTGTAAAAACGCAAGTATGGTTATTGTATCAAATCTGGATATAACATGCGTGATCACCCAAGACAAATCTTTCTTATCTTGTTTTTTTTTTTTAATTTTATTTCAACAATGTAATCACTTTAAAACTCAAATTTAATAAATTAATTACGACTGACATAAAGGAACTGGTAAAAATGACAACAGATCTGGGATTAATATACATTTGTATATACAATATACAAAAACATACATTTTTAACGATGTTAAGTATAAAAGGACTTTTGATTAGCGTCAACGGAAACTATGACTTATGAAGATACGTTTTTACTTCTTGTCCTGTAACTTTATAGGTTTATCTCATGAGAGCAGATATCTTGTACCAAAAATAAATTCCATTCACACTTTTGAATATAAATGTATAGACGGCTTGTAGTTACAGAACCAACACTATACACCATTTTTTTAAAAAAGTATAAAAAAACTTTTCATACAAAGTCACACAAAGCAAAGTTATCACGATATCATTTCGCATGACTGTAACAAAACCATATCATTACGCCGGTGATAAATGTACACTTATTAAAACAAATTGTGACGTTTCTACTTTCAATTGCTTATCGCGCGGCACTAAGCAACGTATAATTCCGTCGTACATTTAAATTAACTTACAATGCGTGTTTATACAGCAAATACGGTAATCAAGTTTTCTTTCAAGTTGAGCAAATATCCCCCAAACAGTAAACAGTGTACACGGGTCGAACATATTCAAATTGTTTCTAACAAAACTTAACTGACAGCTCGATCGAAAAACGATAAGAGCCGAAACCCCTGTACAGTTTGTTCACATGGTATTGGCATGTCCCACGGCTACTTAGTGCAGCAAAGACAACTAAACATCTCATGCTCGTTGATTTAAAACTCAATAAAGTAAAATGTATAATAATGTGGCGTAATTGTTGTTTAACTTTGTTAAACAAGGTTGAATGCATTGTTTCATTTATTGTCCATATACTCAAACTACCAGCCGGTTAAATGTGTTTATTTTTTGTACATGGTGTTTGGCATCACTTTCAACACTGTTTCAGTCATACCGCGACGGTGGCTACTTGAGTCAGTATTCTTAGTGCTGCCACACTGGAGTATAATGCCAAAGACACATGGTACGGTACCCCACCCAGTCACATTATACAGACATCGGGCCGACCAGATCGAGAACTATCTTCTGAATGCTGATCGCCAAGAGAGGAAGATTTTAGTACCATTAAAGCCTTTAGCTTGACCCGGTTAGGGATCGAACCTACGATCTTCCGCATGCGGGACGGACACTCTACCCCTAGACCACACTGCTGTTCCAGTCTGTTTAAACGATAAAGGAAGACATTATTGTACATCTGCGTACATTTGGGCGGAATACTATTGTACATGTGCATTTGTCTGGATAGAAAATTATTGTACATACAAATCCATTCGGAAAGAACATTAATGTATATCTACATACATTTCGGTAGAACATTATTGTACATCTATATACAATTGGGTAGAGTATTGTTGTACATATACATGTATTTAGGTAGATATATCATCGTAGTACTAACATTACTGTTAGTAATCTATCCCTGAACCAGTTATCTACTGAAACACGTCTATCAACCCTAAATGGAAAAAAAACAACAGGGAATGACATGCCTGTCCCGCAATTCAAAGCAATTGAACGCTTACTAAACTGTGACGTCTTTTAAACTTTCATTTGAAGCAACTGACCAATCAACGTGCTCAAATGTGGCTTTCCCAACATTGCTATTTAACGAACCCAATCGGGAGAGTTGGGTCTGTTCTACAGACTAAACTGTTAGACATACAGAGAAGACAGACGGTAATGATATTACAATTAGACATTGGCGGCACTTCGAAAACACATTAATTTACAGTCTCTAGTTTTCTGTTATCACCCGGATTCTAGCACAAGCAATACCGCTTATACCGAACCGCCTTTACCACACATCCTCATAACACCCTCGCCACACCTCTGCATTAATTACAGTTAACAAGTGCCCTTTATCACAATATGGATTATTACTGTAACTTTATCAGTTACATAGTATTACAGGGGTTTTCCCGAAACATGTGTGGCGTCGATCTCTTTAATCGCCCACGTGACCTCAACCGTATTTTCAGCAGTGTCGCTTTCTTAGATCTAAATAGCTAATGGCAACTTGATCAACGCCTTAATTCTTAAAATCACCAACAAGTTAATACCATAAGGCGACAGATCAGCCTCCCAGGCATTATTACGATTTTTACCCTAAATATTTGCACCGGCTAAAGTTTCATAAGCAGGTACAAATCCAGATGTAATTTAATTTTTCAAACGCGTTTGTTAACTCGATTTGTACACTTGTCAGATATGACGCGTGATAACAGAGTGCGGAATCACAATTTAAACACCTCTGGAATAGTTCTATAATACGCAAATGTCTTATATGAGATGTCTTGAAACAGTTTTGCAGATTTTCACTTGGTTTTCAGGTATGTCAGAGATGAGTAAATAGAGGTTCAAATCGGCGTGTGTTTATTGAAATGTAAATAAAGAAAGTTCTTGATAAGTAAGGTAAACACAGCAAAGTACAAATACATCTGTCGAAAGATATTTAAGATTTTAGAATCATTGTATGTAATAATAATGTCATTATACTTGGAATTTGAAGTGATATTACAAACATTGTTTATTCCTGTAAGCAGTGTTCAAGGCGAAGTCTTGTAGAATTGTTGCATTCGTTGCATTGCAGCGGTTGTAATAGTCATTGTTTTGAAGAGCTGCGACCGAACATGCCATTTGAACATACAGCCGTTGTCTTGAAGAGGTGTTACGATCTTTGTCTTATAGATGTGTTACGGTAGTTGTCTTGTATAGGTGTTACGATCGTTGTCCTGTAAAGCTGTTACGGTCGTTGTCTTGTTGATGTGTTACGATCGTTATCCTGTAAAGGTGTTACGGTCGTTGTCTTGTAGAGGTGTTACGATCGTTGTCCTGGAAAAGGTGTTACGGTCGTTGGCTTGTAGAGGTGTTACGATCGTTGTCTTGTAGATGTGTTACATTCGTTGTCTTGTAGTTGTCTATTAGAAGTCTTGCATTCGTTGCAATGCAGCGGTTGTAACAGTCATTGTTTTAAAGTGCTGTGACCGAACATGCCATTCGAACATACACACCTTGTCCTGTAAAGGTGTTACCGTCGTTGTCTTGTAGATGTGTTACGGTCGTTGTCTTGTAGATGTGTAACGGTTGTTGTCTTGTAGAGGTGTTACGACCGTTGTCTTGTAGATGTGTTACGGTCGTTGTCTTGTAGAGGAGTTACGATCGTTGTCCCGTTAAGATGTTAAGGTATGTGTTACGGTCGTTGTCTTGTAGATGTGTTCCGGTTGTTGTCTTGTAGAGGTGTTACGATCGATGCCTCGAAGAGGTATTACAGTACTGGTCCTGTAGACATGTAACGGTTGTTGTTTTGTAGTGGTGTTACAGTCGTTTTTTTGTAGTGGTGCTATAGTCGTTGTTTTGTACTGGTGTTACAGTCGTTATTTTGTAGTGATACAATAGTCCATGTTTTGTAGTGGTGTTATGGTCGTTGTTTTATAGTGGTGCTTCAGCCGTTATTTTCTAGTGGCATTACAGTCGTTGATTTGTAGTGGTGCTACAGTCGTTATTTTCTAGTGGTGTTACAGTCGTTATTTTGTAGTGATACAATAGTCCATGTTTTGTAGTGGTGCTACAGTCGTTGTTTTGTAGTTATGCTATGGTCGTTGTTTTTTAGTGTTGCAACAGTCATTATTTTGAAGTGATAATATAGTCGTCGTTTTGTAGTGGTGCTACAGTCGTTGTTTGTAATAGTGCTACAGTCAATGTTAGTAGTGGTTCTACAGTCGTTGTAAGTAGTGGTTCTACAGTCGTTGTTTTTTAGTGGTGTTACAGTCGTTGTTTTGTAGTGGTGTTACAGTCGTTGTTTTGTAGTGGTGCTACAGTCGTTGTTTTGTAGTGGTGCTACGGTCGTTGTTTTGGTGTGGTGTTATGGTCGTTGTTTTATAGTGGTGCTTCAGCCGTTATTTTCTAGTGGCATTACAGTCGTTGATTTGTAGTGGTGCTACAGTCGTTATTTTCTAGTGGTGTTACAGTCGTTATTTTGTAGTGATACAATAGTCCATGTTTTGTAGTGGTGATTCAGTCGTTGTTTTGTAGTTATGCTATGGTCGTTGTTTTGTAGTGTTGCTACAGCCGTTATTTTCTAGTGGTATCACAGTCGTTGTTTTGTAGTGGTGCTACAGCTGTTATTTTCCAGTGGTATTACAGTCGTTGTTTTATAGTTGTGTTACAGTCATTATTTTGAAGTGATACTATAGTCGTCGTTTTGTAGTGGTGCTACAGTCGTTGTTTGTAATAGTGCTACAGTCATTGTTAGTAGTGGTTCTACAGTCGTTGTTAGTAGTGGTTCTACAGTCGTTGTTTTGTAGTGGTGTTACAGTCGTTGTTTTGTAGTGGTGTTACAGTCGTTGTTTTGTAGTGGTGCTACGGTCGTTGTTTTGTAGTGGTATTACACTCGTTATTTTGAAGTGATAATCCAGTCTTGTTTTGCAGTGATGCTACAGTCGTTGTTTTGAATAGGTGTTACGGTCGTTATTTTGTAGTGGTGCTATAGTCGTTGTTTTGGTGTGGTGCTATAGTCGTTGTTTTGTAGTAGTGCTATAGTCGTTGTTTTGTAGTTGTGCTATAGGCGTTGTTTTGTTGTGGTGTTACAGTCGTTGTTTTGTTGTGGTGCTACAGTCGTTGTTTTGTAGTGGTATTACACTCGTTATTTTGAAGTGATACTACAGTCTTGTTTTGCAGTGATACTACAGTCGTTGTTTTGAAGTGGTGCTACGGACGTTATTTTGTAGTGGTGCTATAGTCGTTGTTTTGGTGTGGTGCTATAGTCGTTGTTTTGTAGTAGTGCTATAGTCGCTGTTTTGTAGTTTTGCTATAGGCGTTGTTTTGTTGTGGTGTTACTGTCGTTGTTTTGTTGTGGTGCTACAGTCGTTGTTTTGTAGTAGTGCTATAGTCGATGTTTTGTAGTGGTGCTACAGTCGTTGTTTTATAGTGGTGCTACGGTCGTTGTTTTGTAGTGGTGTTACAGTCGTTGTTTTGTAGTGGTGCTACAGTCGTTGTTTTGTAGTGGTGTTACAGTCGTTGTTTTGTAGTGGTGCTACAGTCGTTGTTTTGTAGTGGTGCTACTGTCGTTGTTTTGTAGTAGTATTACACTCGTTATTTTGAAGTGATACTACAGTCTTGTTTTGCAGTGATACTACAGTCGTTGTTTTGAAGTGGTGCTACGGACGTTATTTTGTAGTGGTGGTATAGTCTTTGTTTTGGTGTGGTGCTATAGTCGTTGTTTTGTAGTAGTGCTTTAGTCGTTGTTTTGTAGTTGTGCTATAGGCGTTGTTTTGTTGTGGTGTTACTGTCGTTGTTTTGTTGTGGTGCTACAGTCGTTGTTTTGTAGTAGTGCTATAGTCGATGTTTTGTAGTGGTGCTATAGACTTGTTTGGTAATGGTGCTATGGTCGTTTTCTCTGTAGTGGTGTTACAGTCGTTGTTTTGTAGTGGTGCTACAGTCGTTGTTTTATAGTGGTGCTATGGTTGTAGTTTTGTAGTGGTGTTTTAGTCGTTGTTTTGTAGTGGTGCTATAGTTGTTGTGTTTTAGTGTTGCTTTAGTCGTTGTTTTGTAGTGGTGCTATGGTCGTTGTTCTGTAGTGGTGCTGTAGTCGTTTTTTTTTTTGGTGGTGTCACTGTCGTTGTTTTGTAGTTGTGTTTCGGTTGATATTTTGTATTGGTGCTACAGTCATTATTTTTATTATGGTGTTGCTGTCGTTATTTTGCAGTGGTGCTACAGTCGTTGTTTTGTAGTAGTGCTATAGTTGGTGTTTTGTAGTGGTGCTATAGACTTGTTTTGTAGTGGTGCTATGGTCGTTTTTTCTGTAGTGGTGTTACAGTCGTTGTTTTGTAGTGGTGCTACAGTTGTTGTTTTTTAGTGGTGCTACAGTCGTTGTTTTATAGTGATGCTATGGTTGTAGTTCTGTAGTGGTGTTTTAGTCGTTGTTTTGTAGTGGTGCTATAGTTGTTGTGTTTTAGTGTTGCTATAGTCGATGTTTTGTAGTGGTGCTATGGTCGTTGGTCTGTAGTGGTGCTGTAGTCGTTGTTTTTTTTTGTGGTGTCACTGTCGTTGTTTTGTAGTTGTGTTTCGGTTAATATTTTGTATTGGTGCCACAGTCATTATTTTTATTATGGTGTTGCTGTCGTTATTTTGCAGTGGTGCTACAGTCGTTGTTTTGTAGTGGTGCTATGGTCGTTTTTTCTGTAGTGGTGTTACAATCGTTGTTTTGTAGTGGTGCTACAGTCGTTGTTTTTTAGTGGTGCTACAGTCGTTGTTTTGTAGTGGTGCTACGGTCGTTGTTTTGTAGTGGTGTTACAGTCGTTGTTTTGTAGTGGTGCTACAGTTGTTGTTTTGTAGTGGTGCTACGGTCGTTGTTTTGTAGTGGTATTACACTCGTTATTTTGAAGTGATACTACAGTCTTGTTTTGCAGTGACACTACAGTCGTTGTTTTGAAGTGGTGCTACGGACGTTATTTTGTAGTGGTGCTATAGTCGTTGTTTTGGTGTGGTGCTATAGTCGTTGTTTTGAAGTAGTGCTTTAGTCGTTGTTTTGTAGTTTTGCTATAGGCGTTGTTTTGTTGTGGTGTTACTGTCGTTGTTTTGTTGTGGTGCTACAGTCGTTGTTTTGTAGTAGTGCTATAGTCGATGGTTTTGTAATGGTGCTATAGACATGTTTTGTAGTAGTGCTATGGTCGTTTTTTCTGTAGTGGTGTTACAGTAGTTGTTTTGTAGTGGTGCTACATTCGTTGTTTTATAGTGGTGCTACGGTTGTAGTTCTGTAGTGATGTTTTAGTCGTTGTTTTGTAGTGGTGCTATGGTCGTTGTTCTGTAATGGTGCTGTAGTCGTTTTTTTTGTGGTGTCACTGTCGTTGTTTTGTAGTTGTGTTTCGGTCGATATTTTGTATTGGTGCTACAGTCATTATTTTTATTATGGTGTTGCTGTCGTTATTTTGCAGTGGTGCTACAGTCGTTGTTTTGTCGTTGTGCTATGGTCTTTGTTCTGTTGTGGTGTTACAGCCGTTGTTTTGTAGTGGTGATACAGTCGTTGTTTTGTAGTGGTACTACAGTCGTTGTTTTGTAGTGATGCTATAGTCGTTATTTTGTATTGGTGCTACAGTCGTTGTTTTGTAGTGGTGCTACAGTCGTTATTTTGTAGTTGTGCTACAGTCGTTGTTTTGTAGTGGTGTTTTGGTCGTTGTTTTGCAGTGATGTTATGGACGTTGTTTTGTAGTGGTGCTATAGCCGTTGTTTTGTTGTTGTGCTACAGCCGTTGTTTTGTAGTGGTGCTATGGTCGTTGTTTTGTTGTTGTGTTACTGTTGTTGTTTTGTAGTTGTGCTACAATCGTTATTTTGAAGTTGTGTTACAGTCGTTGCTTTGTAGTGGTGCTACAGTTGTTGTTTTTGTAATGGTGTTACAGTCGTTGTTTTGTAGTGGTGCTATAGTTGTTATTTTGTAGTGGTGCTATAGTCGTTGTTTTGTAGTGGTGCTGCAGTTGTTGTTTTGTTGTGGTGCTACAGTCGTTGTTTTGTAGTGGTGCTATGCTATAATCGTTGTTTTGAAGTGGTGTTACAGTCGTTGTTTTGTAGTGGTGCTACAGTGGTTGTTTTGCAGTGGTGTTACAGTCGTTGTTTTGTAGTGGTTGTTTTGTAGTGGTGTTACAGTCGTTGTTTTGTAGTGGTGCTATAGTCGTTGTTTTGTAGTGGTGTTACAGTTGTTGTTTTGTAGTGGTGCTACAGTCGTTGTTTTGTAGTGGTGCTACAGTCGTTGTTTTGTAGTGGTGCTATAGTCGTTGTTTTGTAGTGGTGCTATAGTCGTTGTTTTGTAGTGGTGCTACAGTCGTTGTTTTGTAGTGGTGCTATAGTCAATGTTTTGTAGTGATGCTACAGTCGTTGTTTTGTAGCGGTGCTACAGTCGTTGTTT